>JAHDVF020000725.1:0-364533 GCA_022606425.2 Lepidostoma basale | reverse complement strand
ATCCGAAAGAGATAAACGGAGACTAGAGGCTTTTGAGATGTGGTCCTATAGAAAATTATTAGGAATTTCCTGGGGAGACCACATTACAAATGAGGAGGTTCTCCAAAGAATCGAAGGAGGAAGGCACCTGCTCAGGACCTTGTCCGAAAGGCGTGCAAGATGGATCGGCCATGTAATTCGACAAGAAGGCCTCTTGCATGCCATAATGGAGAGTATGACCGAGGGGACAAACTCTAGGGGACGCGCCGAGAGTACCTGGAGGACCTATTGGTGGACGTGCGCTGCTCATCATATGCAAATTTCAAAAGAGCCGCACAAGACAGGGAAGAATGGACGAGAAGAATATAGGAAATTGCTGCAAACCAATCCCAGGATTGAAACCAGAGAGAGAGAGAGAGTACCACGGTCATTTGGCTTTTGGAAGAGGGGGTAAAGTCAAGGAGATTGATAGGAGAATACAACTCGGTTGGTCTGCATTCGGAAGACTGGGCAACATGTTCAAGTCGGACATGCCACAAAATTTAAAAACAAAAGTGCTGGAGCAGTGTGTGTTACCTGTGATGACCAATGGGTGCGAGACATGGACGTTAACCAAAGAAGCAATGCACAATTTCAAAGTTGCACAACGGGCCATGAAAAGCCATGTTGGGTAACTCGCTTAGAGACCATTTACCCAACGTGGATATTAGAAGACGCACCAGTGTGACCGATGTAGGGATACGCATTGCGAGGATGAAGTGGCAGTGGGCTGGTCATATGTATCGACGGGATGATGGATGATTGAGCCAGAGGGATACTGAATGGAGGCCAAGGTTGGGCCGGAAAAGTGTCGGGAGACAGCCAACCAGGTGGAGCGATGATATTGTGCGGACGGCGGGAAGGACCAGGAGAACACTGGCGAGAGACCGAGAGAGATAGCGTGGGGGTGCAGAGGCTTACGTCCAGCAGTGGATAGAGACAAGCTGACGAAAATTATTTAATAATTAATACCAATCGGGGCAAGTTTACTAAAATGTCATTTTCTTCTTCTTCCGCCTTTTTTCTTCCACTGCTGGATATAGGCGTCTTCCATTTCCATCCACTCATCCCAATCTTGTCCCTTCCGCATCCAGGTCTTTCCAGATTTTTGGGGAATACCGTCAGCCCATCTTTAAGGTGGCCTCCCGATACTCCTTTTCTTGGTTCAAGGCCTCCACTCAAGTATTCTGGATGTCCATCGGGTATTGCCCTGTTTTGCTATATTTTCATTCACACTGCACTTTTCACAACTTTTATTTGTAAAATAATAAACAACAAATCAAATTTAAATTAAATTCCCAAGTTTGAAATGATCCCGTTATCCTTCTCTCTCCTCAATCCTAATTAAACCCTCCTCCACCTTTATACATAACTCCACCCTTTTTAGTAAATAATTGATTACTCTGTTTTGTTGTATTGTTAAAATTTGTACATTGATAAAGGTTGTGTCACAACCTAAACATGTTAGAAAAAAGTGTAAAAAACGGTGTAATAAGGTGTAAAAATACTAGTTATATTTAGTAGTTATTTTTATTCAAATATGAATCAACAACACGAAGTATAGGCGAATATATCATAGAAGAAATAAAATATTTGTATTCTCAAATTCGAGCCATGTTAACATATTAACGAATACTTTGTTCTTCTTCTTATCCTTTTAGACCTATGGTCTGTTCCTGTAGTCGCTGGCCTCTTTTGGGAAGTTGACTCCCAGCTATCCCTTCATCTTTTTGGCGGTCTTCCGGGGGGACGGTAGCCATCAGGAATCTGATGCATTACAACGTGTGAGATTCTGGAGGGATCCAACCTCTGCACATGCGCATTCTAGTATCTTCTACGTTGTCTGCCCCATCTGATACCTTGCAGATTCCGGGGATATCTGTGTTGTAATACTGTGTTCATTTATTATTTCCGTGTATCCAAATCGTCTCACTGATCATTTAATTATTATTTTTAGAAGCTTTTGGTCCGCCCTAGATTCACATTTTACAGCCGAGTTTGACATTTTGTAATGATAATACAGCAATTAGGAATAAAAAGGGGCAGACAATTCTCGCAATCAAAAATCATATCTACGTGAATAAAGTATTCGTTTTTACACGAAGACACTTCAATTCCTGCCACCTGTTTTGCATAATTTATATCGAAATTTAGTATAGGCTTTAGAAATCGTAAAATTCTATATCGTAAGAAAGTATTATAAGTGTATTAAAAAATGGAACAAAATTTTTTTATGAAAGATTTTACGAATTTTCGCAATTCAAAAATTTAAGGAAAGTATTTCTTGCATAGAGTTTAATTTTCGGCTTGTAATAAACTAACTAACTAACTAACTAACCATCACGCCGTCTCCCCGAAAGGGTAGGCAGAAAGAATGGACTGTCACACTTTTACTGATGCGGCAGTCCATCCTTCTCTTTTCGCTCCGCGGGAGACGCGGTGTGATGGGTTGCGAACCTCATCGCCACCAATATGCATCTCCCGCGCACACTTCGATCGTGCAACACCCACAAAATAAATCTAAAACAAATTATATAAAATACAATGATATAAAATACAATGATATAAAATAAAATAACAAAATAATAATAATTTAACACAAAATGTTCTTTTTAGATGGTGCACATATTGTCTATTTAATTTATTTTCCACGAATCCACCGTTTTTTTAATTTAGCACGTAATAACACATAATGTTTTTTTCGATGTTGCACATGTTGACATGGACGATCCGGACTTTTGTGTTTATTTAATTTATGTTACACCGTTTTTTAAATTAGCTGTAAGTAGACACTTAACCAGCAAGAACTTTGAATAATATTGAAGAAATTATTCAAATTGTAATATCTTTATTTAATATGAAGCGTTTGGATGTTTTCACTCTTTGAATTTTTCGATATCTTTTCTTTTCTAGAAGACAAGCTCTTGACTCGGATTCGGGGGACCCGACAGGGCACTTGAAGAAGAAGAAAAAGTTATTTACTTTTGTATTTTTTTTGGTTTTCTCGACTTCTCCCATTCTCAATTCTTTTGAATATTGTTATCGGTTCTTCCTTCAACCATTTATTTCATATGTCCAAACCATTTGACTGACCCTTTCTTCATTTTAGGGTTGCATTTCATTTGCTTTAAATTCCTTCGTTTGGATTTTTACCATACGCAAACTTTGGCACATTATTCTGAGTAATCACATTTCTAAGATAATAATCATATTTTTGGAGGTCTAAGTTTGAATTTCATACACAATGGTTGTCACTAAAATTCCATTATGATCTGCTATCTTTGCGTCACGTATGCTGAGCTGGAGAGGCTGGGCGAAAGGGACTGCTGGGAACAAAAGGTGCAGGATCGAGGAGCTTGGAATAAAATTATCAAGGAGGCTAAAACTCTTCAAGAGTTGTACGACCATAGGAAGTAAGTAAGTATAGTTTATTAACTTATATTGCAGTAGTGTGCGTAGCACCTCCTAAATTGGTTATAGAAATCTACCTGATTGGTTCCTCTGTCTATATATTTTATAAATTATTAGTGATTAAAAAATTACAACTTTGTCGAAATCCACATTGATTTCGGGATTTTTATGAGCTCTGATGGATTGCCACACAAATTCTGTGGGAACACTATCAAAGGCTTTTTCAGGTCGATAAAGACCATGTGTAGGTCTTTCTTTCTGGCTTCATATTTTTCTGACAGAACTCTCATTGTTTGTATGGAATCGGTTGTTGATTTACCCGCTACGAACCCATGTTGATTTGGAGTCAGTTCTGTCAGTTTCAGAAGTCCTTGGTTTATGATACGTTCCCTGATTTTGACTGTATGGGATGTAAGTTTAATGCCTCTGTAGTTGCCGTAATCTCTGACGTCCCCTATATTTTTGTAGAAAGGCACAAGTTAGCTTTTTCGCCAGGATTCAGGAAATTGTCCATCCTTGAGCATCTTGTTAAACAGTTTTGTAAGCCAGTAGGCGCCATCCGTTAGTTTCCATATTTCGGCAGGTTTATAGCAAAAATAATATTTAATTTAATTCCATTTAGGTTTATGGCTTCGACCGGTTTCGGCAGTTCTCTGCCATCTTCTGGTCACTAGATGATAGCAGAGAACTGCCGATGAAAGCAGATGACAAAACTGTTCGAAGCCATAAATCTAAGTGGTATTAAACTAAACATTAACTAAGAATAAATTCTTTATTATTTTTAAATTTTAATTATTAACAATGAATATAAGTCATACCCTTAAATGTTTTTCCAAGAAATGTCAATAAAAACATTTAAATATTCATGACCTTGATTTTTGTGATTTTAACAATTGTATGACATTTTTATTTATTTTAACAATTGTAGGATCGCGTATGGAATGTGGAAACCACAGAGCTATTAGTCTTTTGAGTGAATTGACAATCCAATATCAAATATTATTGATTTTTTTTTCGCTTTTTCTGTGCGTAAAAAATAAAATAAACAGCATCCATTTTTTTTTGATAAATGCTATATCACTTACATTATTGCAAACATTCTTCCAGAAATTAACTGACTTTACATTTACTTCAGTTGATATATTTCTAGGTATATTATTCGGTTGGCAACATTTACGTAAGAGATCAATAAATATTCCGTGTTGCCAGATAGCAATTACTTTTAATCTCCCGTGGATCCATACAATCCCATCCATCATCATAACTGTATTATCAAAAGTTTCGCTTGAAATGTCTCAACCACTTACAAGTCAAATAAACAGCGAGTTTCACGTGAAAATAAATCCAAAAACATTAGTGTGGATTTACGTAGACTATTGGAATTTCTATTTTTGTTATGCTCTTGAAAACACGTGAATTCAATTTGTGTGCGATCATAACATTACAAGATTATTTCGGACGGCCTGTAAAAGAGGAGTAGTAGACGACCTTCGTGACAGAGTGGCAAGAGCTATGGCTATTACACCGAAGGCCCCGGATTCGATTCCCGACGATGGCAGTGTGATTGTCACATTCACTCAATATCATAGCTTTTTTTCATTAAGATCAGGGAATTTAAATAAATAAATTGTGAATATCAAATGCTTTTCGATCTCAAATGTAATCTCTCGATGCAAGTTCATTTTAAATAATAATTTAAAAAACGATTTTTAATAACTATTTCCACATTTATCTTTATTTCGACAGCGACCGGTTTCGCCAGACTAGCTAGCATTATCTATGCTAGCTAGACTGCACAGAAATAGATACAAAAGTAGAAGTAGTTACAAAAAAATATCGTTTAATTTGAAACTAACGAACTAAGTAACCATCACGTCGTCTCCCTTAAGGTAGAGAGGTAGAAATAATTTACTTCTCTTGATTCCTCCACATTTATACATCGTGTCACGCACACACGTCGATTTCTCCGACCCCTCACGTAGTCGACATTCAACAACAACAACAAACCATCACGCCGTTTCCCCGCAGGGGTGAGCAGAGCGAATGAGCCGCCACACTACTTTATCCTGACACACCTCTCTAGTTTTTTCCACATTCATACAACGAGTCATACACGTACGTCGATTCTTCTGACTTCTTACATGACCAACCTTTAAATTTTGATTAATTTAGTCATGCCATGATTTCCTTGGTCTTCATCAACTTCGTACTCCATTTAAATCGTCAACGTATACTTTCTGAACCATTATTTCTCCATCCATGCGTTCCATATGTCCAAACCAACGCAGCGATTTTTTCAATATTTATAATATTATACCTTCTTCCGCTCTACACTCGTTTTTTATATCAGCATTTGAAAATCTGCCGTACATCGTTCTATACACATACTTCTAAGGGACCTCATCTCTACGACATTTATTCTGCTCTAATCCTTCTGACATTCTATATTTGATTTATTTGATCGTGCCGCGTTTTCCTCGGTCTTCCTCTATTTCTTTTTCGACGATGCATGACACGATGCATGAATGTTGAGGAAGCGAGGCAGTCCATTATTTCTGCCTACCCCTTCGGGGAGACGGCGTGATGGTTACTTAGTTAAAAAAATATATATTTCAATACATATTGACTTTAATACAATTCGATAAAATTATCCGAAATGTTTACCTCCAAATACCTACGAAAGATAAAACAGATCTTCGAAATTCCTGGAATGGTTAAAGTTAACCAAAAAACCATTTTACGAGATATTCAATAAGATCGGAATTCCGAACTCTTGGAAGTTATCTTCGCTACTGGGTACCAGAGCCACTTCTGAAGATAAACCCTAACCTCTAATGGGGTCATAGACAATGCGTTATCTGATCCGCTAGCAAGGATTAACTCGAATGTAACAAACGAGCCTGGTGCGAGACTTAAATTAATTAACCAAAAAATGACGCAAGATAAAAACAAAAGAGTAAATATCAATTTTTTACAAGGGAAAGAAAAGTTTACGAAAAAATAATGTAACATATACAACTAGGAAATTCCTGGTTTATTCTTCTTCTTTCCATGTGCTGTCAGGTCTCCCTAACGTTGACTATCACCCTTGAGTAGGCCTCCCTGTCCTGGGCCGCCCGGAACAGCTCCTCCACGGTCCTTAGCCCTGTCCACTCTCGGATGTTCCTCAGCCAGGAAACCTGCCTTCTCCCAACACCTCGTCGACCCTCAATATTACCCTCCAAGATCAGATGTAACAGTGCGTACCTTTCGCCTCTCAGAACATGGCCCAAATAGGACACCTTACGGACTTTGATGTTGGTCAGCAACTCTCTGTCAACTCTGGCTCTATGGAGAATGTTTGTGTTGCTGACCATGTCAGTCCAGGAGATGCATAACATCCTTCGGTGTATCCACATCTCAAAGGGCTCTAATCGGTTCATAATATTGACTTTAATGTCCTGGTTTATAAATAATTTTAATGTATTTATTGTTTCTTGAACAATGATGTAAAATTCCAAATTAATTAATACCAATGAAAACGTCAGTTTTCTAGAAGTTTAATTATATTTAATGGGAATGACATGTTTCGCCTTTCCAAGGCATTATTAAATGTGACGAAACTTCAACTTGTTGCAGTTTATATACACTAGTAAATGGAGCAGAATATGGTAATTAATCTATCACAGTTTTATTGTCACGTGAATTCTACACCAGACCAATGAAAGTGTGACAATCACACTGCCCTCCCCGGGAATCGAACTCGTAACCTTCGGGGTGGCCGCAATGCACTTACCACTTGGCCACGAAGGTAATTTATTTCGTAGAGAAAATATACGTTAATTATACGTTTTGATCGTCAAATCGAAGAAAACAACGAAAACAGGGGTACGCCAACAACAAAGTTTGGAAACCAATAGTTTAAAGAAATAAGTTGAACGTTCGCAAATATGACCTTTTTTTCACATTGGGGATTATACTTCATGTAAATACAAAATGCCTCATATAATATAAACAAATTAGAATTTATTTAAACAGAGGATTTTAAAGATAGAATTCTTTTAAAGTTAATCTATTACCGCTTCTGACGTCAATTGAAAGCTGAAATACAAATCTGGCGTAAGTTCAAATTTTTACAAAAATATTGGACTCTAAAAATTCTCTTGTATAGTTTGTTCACTTTTAAGAGATGATTTGCAATAGTGTTAGTAACACCTCCTAAATTAGTCGCTATCTGATTGGTTCCCGAGTCTTAGTGGGCGGAGTGTACAGGGTTCCTTCTAAAATACTCGGTGATTAGAAAATTACTATAGCTTATTTATCCCGAAATCAAGAAAATAAATTAATTTTTACGGCGGAAATTCGTGTTTGTGTTTGTGGTTTTATTTTTGAATTTCCAATAACAAAACAAATTTGCCAGGATAATAGCAATTTCGAGACACCACGACGGGGGTCAATGAGATGTAAACGGGGGTCTATGAGATGGTTCTACCAAATTGAAGTTGAATATTGAAATTTTGATAGTGTTTCTGTTTATTTTTAGAAAAAAAAGACGGAAATCGTTGTTGATATATTTTTTTAAATGGGATCAGCCACAACATTCGATTTTTCCAAATAAGCAACAAAAAAAAGGTTTTAAACGAATTCCAGATTATTTTTTCTATTGGCCTGATTTTGCTCTGCGTCAGCTTAAAAAATATTTTATAGGTATTATAGGTGAATTTGAAAATAAAAACAATATTACGAAAGTAGTGGCTCTGCACAAAATGAAAGAAATCGGCAGGAGGTCTACGGGACAAAAAATATTGGGTACCTCTGTCTTAGACGAATGTGTCGAAAATCTGTTTATGATAGCTTCGAATGAAAATATAATAAGTAAATGCGTTGCGAATGAAAGTGTTATGAACAAAATAATGGAGAAATCATTAAGATGGTTTGGAGACATGAAAATAATAAATGAAGGAATAATGATAAAGAAAGTATATGTTAACGATGTAAATACTCGTAGAACAAGAAATCCGGGAGTTCAGAGGAAAACGTGGTAAGATTAAATCAATCCAATATTAAATTTCGAACACTTAAGGACCAATTCCTTGCGTGATGGAAACGATGTGCGTGCGTGATACGATTAATGAATGTTGAGAAGGCGAGATAAATATGCCAGGAACGAACAGTGTGGTGGTCCATTTTTTCTGCCTACCCATTCTGCGAGACGGCATAATGGTTAGTTAGATACTAACTTAACTAACTGACTAACTTGATGAGCTTTGTGGCCGAGTGGTAACTGAATTGTCTGCCATCCGAAGGTTCCGGGTTCGATTCTTGGCGAGGGCAGTGTGATTGTCACCCTGTCTGGTGTAGAATTCACGTGACAATAAAATGGCGATAGATTAGCTACCTATCACATGTCATGAGAATCACTATGATAGCTATAGTACCCTTTAAATCGATTTTGATCATGCTTTCATGATGTTAAGAGCGATTCAACAAAATAATAATAATAATTATATTAATAATAATAATAATAATAGCTATCTCGTCTACTCGGAGGGGTATGCAGAAATAATGGACCGCCACACTGCTCTGTCCTGACATATTTCTCTTGATTCCTCTACATTCATAAATCGTGTCATGCACGCACGTCGATTTCTCGAACACCTCCGACATTTAATATTTGATTGATTGATCGTGTATCTTCATAAATCTTTCCATGTTTCTAACCCTCTTAACGACCCTTTCATTATTTCGTTCATAACACTATCACTCGCATCGCATTCACTTCTTATATATTAATACATTTGGCACTCTTTTATATGCAGATTTAACACACATTCGTCTTAGAGATCTCATTTCTACTGCAATTATTCTACTTTCATCCTTCTTTTGCCAGTTCCATGCTTCACTTCCATACATAAGGGTTGGTATAAGAACACCATTACGCACTGCTATCTTAGCTTTTTTGGATAGACTTTTGTTTGCGATGACAACTTTAAATGCACCATTTACTCTGTTGCCTGCCCCAACCCTTCTTTCAATATCCTTCTCCACTCTCCCATCATTTGTAAACATACCTCCTAAATAAACTTATTCATCCACTTGTTCCAGATATTCACCGTTTACACTAATGTTGCAGACTGTCATGTTTCCTTCTTTTTCGAAAATCATTACATTTTTATTTTACTGACTTATTCACATTCATCATCAAATCGTATCGCTCGCATACCTCATACAAACTAGACACCAGGGTTTGTAGTTCATGCTCGTTGTCTGCAAATAGCACAGATTCGTCCGCATACAACAAACAGCTTACTGACACACCGTTTATTTTTGCACCTGCTTCCAACCCTTTCAGCTCTTTCATACATTTGTCCATATATAGATTAAACAACCATGGGGTCATTACACACCCCTGTTTGACACCTTTATTGATATCAAACCAAGCTGTAAGATCTCCACCATCTCTGACATTAGCAGTGCTTTCCGTGTACAGTGATGTGATTGCCGTGATCAGTTTTGTGCTTATTTCATATTTCGACAATATTTCCCACAGCTTACCTCTATCTACGCGATCATGAATATCGAACACGAATATGAATATGGTGCAACTATAACTGCAAACCCAACAGCAAGAGGAAGAAGAGAAATTTACATTTTTTAGCAACATCCCGAAAATTTGCATATTCGGCTTTTTGTCCCCGATAGATATCTCCGACAGCAACAGCACAGATTGTTTTACCTACCGGCCGCCAGAACCAATCTGCCTCTGGTGACACCGGTGGGAAGAGCAATTAGTCTGCTGAACGCGGTCTCCTCGGAGATCGACGTCTTTCATGTTAGTGAAAGTACGTTCAGAAGGAAATTACTCTTAATTCTAGAGAGTATCCTGTCTTCCTAATGTTGAACCATCTCTTATGCGTTTCTGGTAGTGTACTATACATAATATATTATTTTACCTGTTCTCGATAGATCCCTTAAAAATAAATTTTGTGATGTCTGTTGATGAAATAAACTGATTTGATTTGATAAACATAAAATTTTCTTGCCATTGATTCGAAGAAGAAGACGAATAAAAATTGCTGTAGGAATATTTTAAATCGTGTTTCGTTTTTTTTTGTAATCTTTCGTCTTGAATTTATCACTTCAAGACCGAGGATAAAATCTATATAAGAAAGCAGTTTTTTTTTGTCAAATAGCTTTTCTTCTTACGAACTGATATTGTATCTTCCTATAATCGTAGCGTGACAGAAGATAAATCTCTTATCAGGATAAATATTTCGGGCTGCGTTCGAACGTATCTCACAAAAATATTCCTGGCACGTTTCATACATAACAGTATCATCACATAAATTATAATAAAATTTCACCTCATTTGTCTACACAGAAAATATCGGTTTATTTATGTATAATATAAAAATATATCACATAAATCAGTCTATTATCTCAACACACATTACAAACAATATTAACGTTTAAGGCATCTATTGAGTACTGGTAAAATATACTATCTTCTTCTTCTTCTTTTTGTCCTGTCACCTTCGTGGTGCTTAGGGCCTCAATGAACCTTCTCCACCCGACTCTATCGCATCCTGATGCCTAACATCGGCCCAAGTGAGGCCTGCCGTATAACCTAACCTAACCACGTCCTGAAGGGTTCTTCTCCAGGTGGCTCTAGGTCTGCCTCGCTTTCTCTGTCACCCCATAGGGGACTAGTCTAGTGCGCCCTGAGCAATGCAGGCTGGGTTCCGTCTCAGAGTGTGACCGATCCACTGCCATTTGCGTCTAGCGACCTGTTCTCTAATTGGCTTTTCGCCTGCCATAGTCCAGAGAGCGGCAATTGACACTGTTTGGGGCCAATAGATTTTGAATATTGAGCGAAGGCACCTATTTATAAACACCTGGAGTTTACCAATAACGTCCGCGGTAGACTTCCAAGTCTCACATCCGTACAGCAGCACGCTTTTAACGCTACTGCTGAATATTAAATGCAAAATATATGTGCAAAATATATTATCCTATATACAATATAATACCAAATCAAATCAAATTTCAAATCAAATCAATTTATTTTCTCAAAATATTTTACAAACAACAATTATAGTTTAAGGCATCTATTGAGAACCTACTATATAATACCAGGAACGCATGAGAGATAGTTCGACATTAGGAATACAAGATACTTTCCAAAGTTAAGAGTATTTGTCTTCTGAACATTCTTTAATCGCAAATATGAAAGACGTCGATCTCCGAGGAGATCACGTTCAGCAGACTTATTGCTCTCTTCCCATTGGTGTTATCAAAGACAGTTATCAGAATAAGACATTTCCCTTTCTTGTATTCCTAATGTCGAACCATCTCTCGTGCGTTCCTGGTATTATAAAATTTTTATGTTTTGCCTGTTCTCAATCGATGCCTTAAACTATAATACAATTATTGTTTGTAATATATTTTGAGAAAATAAACTGATTTGATTTGATGAGGACCAACTGTTCCTCCAACTCTTAGGGGGTCTTCTAGTTGGGCGACGTCCGGAGGGGATTTCGAAAGCGACTGTATATGCGAGTCTGTCATTATCCATTCTGGCTACATGGTCCTTCCAGTATCTTCTTCTGGATCAACTCCACCGAACGGTATCCTCTATTTCGCAAGTTGTTCTTATGTCTGCTCTACGGACACGATCTCGGAGAGTTTATCCAGCAATGGATCTTAAGATCTTCATATCAAATATTCTTAACAGACCCTTGGTTCGTACCGTGTCAGCATGCGTCTATACAGCATACATCATGATATTCGCATACATGTCTTATAAATTTTGACCTTGCTGTCGATACGCATGTGCTTGTTCTTCCAGACCAGATTCTTCAGACATCCTGACATGGCAGAGGCTTTATTGGCTTGTTCTCGTGCTTCGGTATAAAGGTCATTATGGCTGCAAAACTCTACTCTGAAATATCTGAAGCTCATTACTTGCTCCACAGGCATATCATCAATAGTCAGCTTACATCTTGTAGGTTGTTTGGATATTGTGAGACTTTTTGTTTTGCTGACTGATGTAGTCTGACTGAGCTGACTGAGTCATCTCATGTATGAATGTTTGTGAAGCGAAAGAAGTACCATATGTCAGGAAAGAACAGTGTGATGGCCCATTCTTTCTGCCTATCCCTTTGCAAAGAGGGCGTGATGTTTAGTTAAAGGAATTAAAGGAATTTAAACTTTGGAAATAAAAAAAAACTTTGTTTTATCCAATTTTAAATAAATAAAAATTAAAATACACGACATGTTTCGGAGGATAATCTCCCAAGCTCCCATTCCCAATCAAATGCAAATTAATCATTTTTTAATTTCCATATAAATTATTTCTTTTCAAATACGAGTATATGTTTTTTTTTTAATTATATCATCATCATGTATTATTATTATTTATTATTATTATTATTATTATTTAATATTATTTATTATTTTTTACTGTTGAAAAATAATTGTAATTACCTACTTATAACAAATAGCCCAGGTTAATTTTTAAATTTGAATTAAGTATCGAATTTTAAATGCGTTTTTTATTAGTCTTTCATTGTTTAGTTTTTGTTATATTTTTACACCTGAAGATGGAAGTATCCTTCGAAACATGTTGTGTATTTAATTTTTTTTTTAATGTATACATATACTTGATACTAAAAGATGTTCCGCTTAATGCTTAATAAACATAAATCTCCATATGTGGATTATATATAGAGTAATCTTAAAAAGATTAACATACGAGTATGTAATCAAAATCTTCATAGATGACACATTGAAACTGACATGTGAAATCTGGTGTAGGACTTTAACATATATACAACTTCCAAAAATTTGTTAGACATGGTCATAAGAAAGGTGGAATGGGGAATGTTGTAATTACATAAAGCGTGCGCTTGACCCAACCAATGACAGGTCATAAGTCCCGTAAACACCTTGATCAACCATATTCAGTTTCCAATTTGCATCTTCGTCTCTATTGAGATACAATTAAATCATAAATATGTTTTATTAAAAAGTGGATAAAACAAAGTTTTTTAATTTCCAAAGTAGGTATATTACAATAGAATTCCACAGTGTTAATGCTTTAACTTTCAATAAGTTAAAGGAATTTAACTCAGGAGCTACAGTTTTGGACCACTGTTCTGGCAAAACGATTATTAAACATTTTTATTCTGGCTAACTGCTCCAGCCATTAAAGTTTTATCGATTCGATCGTGCAGCGTTTCCCAGTATCATATTACGTCATTAAGAAATACCCTCTTTAGAATTCTATCTTAATTTGTTTTTGATTTTATTTATTCAAACAATTTTAGTGGCTCTGTCGTTACTTTAAGATGATCGCGGCAGAGTGGCAACAGCTTTGACTGCCACACTGAAGTTGTTCCTAATTTCGATTCCCGGCGATGACAGCTTAAAAAAATACGATGTCTTTGGTCTTTATCTCACAGTTACGAGGCACTTTGTTTGTACAATGTTACAGTTTCAAGGCCGTAAGTGGTAACTGGGAGCACACACGCCTATGATATATTGTAGTTATATTAACATTGTTTTTTTTAAACTAACTAACTAACCATCACGCCTTTTCTCCGGAGGGGTAGGCAGAGAGGATGGGTCGCCACATTGTTCTATCCTGACATAACTCTCGAGCCTCTTCTACATTCACACATCTTGACATGCACGCTCGTCGATTGTTCCTATTTCGAACATGGTCACCTTTCAGTAATTGATTAATTTGGTCATGCCATGTCTTCCTTGGCCTTCCTCGACTTCTTTTTTCATTCACACTACTTGTATATATATTTTTAACCATTTTTCCCTCATCCATTCCTTCCATATGTCCAAGCCATCTTAGTGACCCTTTCTTGATTTTATTTATCACGCATTCATCCGCTTTACATTCCTTTTTTACTTCATCTTCAGATATTCTATCATACATTGATTTTCCACACATCTTTCTTAGTGACCTCATTTCTACGGCATTTATCCTACTTTCATCCTTCTTCTGCCAACTCCAAGCTTCACTTCAATACATAAGGGTCGGCACTAGAACTCTATTGTGCACTGCCATATTTGCTTCAGTATATATTATATATTTCTATTTGCGGTAATGGCTTTGAGTGCACCATTTATTTTGTTTCCAGCTCCAACCCTTCTTCCGATATCTTTCTTCATTTTTCCATCTTTTGTAAACTTGCTTCGCAGATAGACAAATTCGGTAACTTACTCTAATTTTTCACCGTTCGCACTTATGTCACAATCCGTCATACATAATTCCTTTTCAAATACCATAACTTAAGTCATTGACACGTTCATCACAAAGTCATACTTATTGCATACTTCGTACATTTGTATTTGTTTTTTTTAATCTACTAGATTCTGGGGGATAAAAAACAACAAACATTACAAATATTCAATTCCAGATCGTTTTTAATTCTGTAATATTAACTTATAAGAGTGAATAAAGAGTGAAAGTAAGAACTAAAAAGAATCACAATATTGAAACTGCATCCCTAAAGCGACCCCCACAATTACGAACTATGTCGATCTCCGAGGCACCACGATTCATCATCATCAGCCGTCTGTCATCCACTGCTGAACGTAGGCCTCTCCCAAAGCACGCCACCGCCCCCTATCCAGTGCCGTTCCCATCCATCCATGTCCAGCAATCCTCTTCAGATCGTCGGTCCAGCGGGCAGGGGGACGTCTAACTCTGCGAAATCCTATACGCGGTCTCCACCCAAGAACCCGTCTTTTCCATCGGCCGTCGGTTCTCCGACAGATCTGGCCAGCCCATCGCCACTTCAGCCCGTTCATCCTCAGAGCCACCTCAGTCACATTGGTTTGTTGTCAAATAAATTCGTTTCTAAATCTGCCCTCAAGGTTATTCCAAGCATGGCTCTTTCGGTGGCGCGTCGGGCGACCTTGAATCTGTAAACTAGACCTTTTGTCATTGTCCACGTCTCGGCTCCGTACGTCATGACTGACAAGACGCACTGGTTGAAGACTTTAGTTTTGAGGCATTGTGATATTTTAGAGGAGAAAATAATTTTCCAAAGGCCGCCCAACCCAACTGAATTCTTCGGTCGGCTTCTTTCTCGAAACTGTTTCGTCCTAATTGTATAATTTGGTCAAGATATGTGTATTCTTGTACCACTTCGAGAGCCGACCCATCGACGGTTACTGATCTCGGGATAATATGTTCATTATGCATGACTTTCGTCTTGTCCAAATTCATCCCGAGACCCACTCGTCTGGATGCAGTGTTCAGTTCATCTAGCATGCCTTCTACATAAAGATGGATAGCCTCCAAAATAACGGAGTTTTATTTTTTTTATTTTATTTAATTTATTTTAAAAAAAATCCAATTGGGTTATATGGTTACATTTTTAGATCTTGCGTTTAATTATGTATTGTTTCAGATATTTTTTATATTGAGTTGTATTGAGATTCCTTGTGTCTTTTGGTAGTTCATTGTAAAGTTTCAGTCCATTGTTCAATATCCTTGATTGTCCTGTCTTAGTTCTTGCTATCGGTAAGTGATATCTGTCACAGTTCCTGGTCCAGTGTCTGTGTATGTCTGAATTTTTAGTTAATTTGTAGCTGCTGTCTGTTGTCTTTTCCATGGTCACTCTGTGTACAATTTTTAAGGTCTCATATTTGGTCAGGTCTGATATGTCCATTTGTTTTGTTTGTCTGTAAACTTGTATGGTTGGGGTAAGGTAGTCAATGTTAAATGCTAATTTTATTATTTTATTTTGTTGTCTTTGGAGTCTGGAGATGTCCTTTCGGTTTCCAGTTCCCCAGAAGGAAATCATATATGTCAGTCGGCTTCTCGTCAGTTCTCAAAGAATAGTAGCCTAACATGCCTAGCAAGAATTCAGTAGGAAAGAGCCACGGAAAAAAATCGAATATCTCACCATTCAGAATAGTTACAGACTTTTCAAAATGTATCGTACAATACTTCTATTTTATACCTCGCTAGTTTCAAATATTAACTACAAACCTTTCAAATTCGATTCTATTGTCAAGCTCTATTTGATCACGTGGCGTGGTAACAAGTTTCAGAATATTCCCTCCCAAGAAAGGGACGTTTGACTGCTATTTGCAACCGACATACCCTTGCAGCGCCCGCCCTAACAATCCCTTGAAAGTGATAAATCGTGTATGGAAAACCCCCCATGTTTGAAAGATCTCTCTGAATAGGTGAAATTGAATAATTTTACGGTGTCTATCGCCATGGTTACGTGTCTATCTTGGAAACTTGCTGAAAAAACATGTGGCTGAATTTTTTAGCGGTCGCTTATCCCTTTATTTGACATTTGATTTTATGTATTTGCATTTTATAACATAAACAATTGATTAATAATGGTGCCCTCAAAGTCATTACCGCAAATAGAAATTTATATACTGAAGCAAAGATGGCAGTGCACAATGGAGTTCTAGTGCCGACACTTATGTATGGAAGTGAAGTATGTATGGATGAAAGTAGGATAAATGCCGTAGAAATGAGGTCACTAAGAAAAATGTGCGGAAAAACAAATTATGATAGAATATCTAATAATGAAGTATGAAAGAAATGTAAGGCGAAGGAATGCGTGATAAATAAAATTAAGAAAGTGTAACACTCAGATGGTTTGGACCAATGGAACGAATGGGTGAGGGAAGAATGGTTAAAAAGATATATACAAGTAGTGTGAATGGAAAAAGAAGTTGAAGAAGGCCAAGAAACACATGGCTTGGCCAAATTAATCAACTACTAAAAGGCGGCCATGTTCAATGCAGGGATAATCGACGAGCATGCATGACACGATGTGTGAATGTAGAAGAGGCGCAAGAATTATGTCAGGATAGAACAGTGTGGCGATCTATCCTCTCTGCCTACCTGATGATGCCAACATCGGTTGGCGAAACAGCCGTCGCGACACTCTCAGTGAATAAAAAAAAATGTGATGTTATAACAGTGTTTTAAATTTAAACAGTAATAAATTTATTTTGTTTTTTTAATGAATACAAATACTTGTAGACATACAAATTACATTTGATGGGAATGTGATAATTGGGTTGATAGCCTTTCACATTACATTAATAAAGGTTTTTCTGCTTAATGCTTACAACTAGTCTCAATAGATGGCGCTAGTGTAGATTAAACTAAAATATGTGAAATGTTTCTCAACGTGGTAGCATATATACAACATTCAAAAATAATTGACAGACGTGGTGCTCGTATGAAGGGCGGAATGGGGAATGTTGTATTACATAAAGCGATCGCTTAACCCAACCAATGGCAGGGTCATAAGTCCTGTAAACGCCTCGACCACCAAATTCTGTTTCCAAATAATTTACATCTTCGTCTCTATTGAGATACAATTGATTCTTAACAAATTTATTATTTACAAAAGCAAACGAAAATTAAAAAAATGGAATCTTATTAAAATTCTAGTATCAGATTAATGTTTCAGATCACTCTCCCATACATATTCAGTAGTCTTGTTTCAGGAATCACTTAAGTTGGCAGTACTTAATGTACCAACTCTCAAAACGGAAGCGACCCATTAACAGGACATAAATTACATTCAAAGTCCATTTTCCCTACTCCCAGATCCTTAACATCCTACTCGGAGCGGAATTATAATAAAATTACAATTTTATGCGATCTTAGCCTTGAATAATAACATCATTGTGTTATTCGTTCCCTCAGAAATAATAATATACTTCATTCGGTTATAAGAATCACTAAAACAAGCCAAGTTTTCCATCTCTCTGTTTATCGCACTAACTACGCTCAAAGCGCGGCAATGTTAAGGATTTGCGACAGCTACAATACGTTAATAGAGAAAAGTTGTGGAAAATATTGTCTGAATATGGAATAAGTACAAAACTGATCACGGCAATTAAGTCGTTATACACGGAAAGCATTGCTAGTGTCAGAGTAAATGGAGATCTTACAGCCTGGTTTGATATCAATAAAGGTGTCAAACAGGGTTGCGTAATGTCCCCGTAGTTATTTAATCTGTATATGGACAAATGTATGAAAGAGCTGAATGGGTTGGATGTAGGTGCCAAAATGAGCGGAGTGTCAGTAAGCTGTCTCTTGTATGCGGATGACGCTGTTTTACTTGCAGACAACGAGCATGTACTACAAGTCCTGGTGAACTGTATGTATGAGGTATGCATGCGAAATGATTTGATGATGAATGTTAATAAGTCCAAGGTAATGATTTTTGAAAAGGAAGAAACCATGACAGTCTGCAACATGAGCGTGAATGGTGAAAATTTGGAGCAAGTAGTTGAGTTCGTGTATTAAGTAGTATGTTTACAAGAGATGGACGAGTGGAGAGGGATATTGAAAGAAGGGTTGGGGCAGGCAACAAAGTGAATGGTGCACTTAAAGTTGTCATCGCAAACAAAAACCTATCCAAAAAAGCTAGAATAGCAGTGCACAATGATGTTCTTCTACCGACCCTTATGTATGGAAGCGAAGCATGGAACTGGCAAAAGAAAGATGAAGGTAGAATAAATGCAGTAGAAATGAGATCTCTTAGATGAATGTGTGAATACTCTGTGTATGATAGAGTGAGAAGTGAATGCGGTGCGAATGATGGTATCATGAACAAAACAATGAAAGGATCATCAAGATGGTTTGGACATATGGAAAGAATGAATAAAGAAAGAATGGTAAAAAAATTATATGTTAATGTTGTAAATGGAACCAGAAAGAGAGGAAGACCGAGGAAAACGTGGCACGATCAAATAAATCAAATATTGAATGTCGGCCATGTGAGGAGTCAGAAATCGACGCGCGTGGATGACACGATGTATGAATGTTGAGGAAGCGAGAGAAATATGTTAGGAAAGAAAAGTGTGTAAGTCCATTCTTTCTGCCTACCCCATTCGGGGAGACGGCGTGATGGTTAGTTAGTTAGTTAGTTACAAGTAGTATTTTGGACACATCCATGTTTTCCAAATAAAACAAGTTTTTTCCAAAAAAGCTAAGATGGCAGTCCGCATTGGTGTTCTTGCACCGACCCTTCAAATCAAATTAAATCAAATCAGTTTATTTCATCAATAGACTTACAAAATATTTTTTAAGTCATCTATTGAGAACATGTAAAATAATATATTGTGTATAGTATACTACCAGAAACGCATGAGAGATGGTTCAACATTAGGACAGGATACTCTCCAGAATAAAGAGCTTTCTGAACGTACTTTCACTAATATGAAAAACGTCGATCTTCGAGGAGACCGCGTCCAGCAGATTAATTTCAATGTGTGAGTGAAGCATGGAACTGGCAAAATAAAAGCTCTTCTTCTTTCTTGCTGTAGACCTATGTGGTCTGTTTTCCAGAGGTTTGCTCCTCCTATGAGGTAAATTCCCAGCTATCCTTCCATCTTCTAGGAGGTCTTCCACGAGGCTAATTATGTCGTGTAATAAAGGGGAGTCTGGTGGTGTCCAATCTTTGGAAATAACCGTACATGGTGGTGTCTATTCTTTGGACATAAGGAGGGACTTCATTCGCTGTCACATATCCCTCTTATACCTGGTGTTTCTCGTGCTATCTGTTAGTGTTTTGTCTGATATCATCCTCAGTGTCTACATCTCGGAAGTCCTCAAAACTTGTTTGGTGCTGACTCTGTCTTTCCTTGTTTCAACGCTACATGTTATTTTTATTATTATTATTATTATCATTATTTTGTTGAATCGCTCTTTACATTATGACAGCATGAGCCATATCGATGTAAAGGATATTATAGCTATCATAGTGATTCTCGTGACATGTGATAGGTTGCTAATCTATCGCCATTTTATTCTCACGTGAATCCTACACCAGACCAAAGGCAAAGCCTATTGGTCTATCACATATTAAGGAATAATAACAAAAGGAAGGCGAATGTTGAATAAATACAGGAGAAATAACATATCTTTGACGAATGTATATGATGAGATAAAACTCACTAAATAACCATCACGCCATTTCTACGGAGGGGTAAGGCGAGAGGATGGACTGCCACACTTTTATCCTGACGTAACTCTCGCGCCACTTATACATTCATACGTCGTGACACGCGCGCTCGTCAATTGTTCCGACGAGCGTACGGTTTTAGTTTTTTTAATAACAACAACAACAAACCATCACGACGTTTCCCCGTAAGGGTAGGTAGAGAAAATGGACCGCCACACTACTCTATCCTGGCACACCTCTCTAGCTCCTCCGCATTCATACAGTTTTTTAATTGTTTGCAAAAAAGAACGGCCAATTTGTATTTTCGTCTTCAAAAGCATTGTAAAACGACATTGCATTAAACTTTTGATCGTGTTCCAGCAAGGTAGGTACTCCCATAAACTGTAATAATTGTTCTATAAAGCGATGAGGGCGCGGGGCGAAAAGAGAAGGATGGAGTGCCGCATTGGTTAAAGTGTGACAGTCCATTCTTTCTGCCTACCCTTTTGGGGAGACGGCGTGATGTTTAGTTAGATAGTTAGTTAAAACTGACATTTCGATATGTTTATGCATTATTATTTATAATATTCTTTTTAATAGAGAATTTGCAATATAAAAACCAGTTATATATTTTTTTAAGGAAATGCGTTTGTGTCCCGAAACATGTTTTTGAAAATTCAATGTATTCAGAAAGTTATTCAACCGTGTATCCATAGTTTGTGATCGCGAATATAGAAGAAAGAAATACAAGTAAATTAAATCATTTATTCGTAATGTGTAGGTATACCTTTATGGCAAGATAGATACTTACGTAGTTTACCATAGTAATAAAAGAATATGAAACTTTGTCCAAAATATTGTATTGTGCGATTTATAAGAAATGTGTTTTGACAATGAGAGAAATTGGTTTTAACAATGGAAAAAAGGAAAAGTTTTGTCCGTAAAGTTTTAATAGAATATCTGTAGAAGTACATGCGATTTTTTTTTAACACTGACTTAAATTATATTCTGTATTAGTGCTGGTATGTTTTGCGAAAATAAAAATATATTTTTGGAAATTAAACGTAAATAATACTATATTTTTCTTCTTCTTCTTCCTGTGGTCGGACCTTTTATTATTTTTAGCTGCTCTTATTATAAAAAAACATGTTATGCTTTTTTTGTTGTTTTTGCATCGTTTAAATATTCTTAGGCGTGATACGTGTTAGTTTTGCGTTCCTATATAAAGAAAATTCTTTCAACGTAGATATTTTTGGAAGTAGCCGAGAATCATAATAGCGTAACTGATATATTTAAGGGTTTTAATATTTTTACGATTATCTCTGCTACGTTGTATATTATTTATATTCTTAGTAACAAATTACAAACTACGTTTTTCGATGAATTGTTTGTCAGTCAGCTGTTTGATATATGCAGACGATGCGGTGTTAATCGCTGACAGTTGACAAAATTTGCAAGCAAGACCTTCGTGGCAGAGTGGAAAGAGCTCTAACTTCCATAGAGAAGGTCCCGGGTTCGATTCCCGGCGATGGCAGTGTGATTGTCACACTATCTTTGGTCTGGTGTAGAATTCACGTGACAATAAAATGTCGATAGATTGGCTACCTATCACATGTCACGAGAATTAATATAATAGCTAAAAAATAAAATTGTGTACTGTAATTGGGTTCAAACGACCTGTTGTATACTTAAAAAAAAAAAAGTTTTAGTCTCAAGGATGTATGAGGCATGCAAAAATAGTGACCTGGTGATAAATATGTCTAAATCTAAAGTGATGGTTTTCGAGAAAGAAGAATGTATGACGATATTTGTGATATAAGAGCGATGGGCGAGAAATTGGAGCAAGTTACCGAATTCACGTTTCTGGGAAGCATGTTTACAAGAGACGGAAAAATGGAGAAAGACATCGAAAGAAGGGTTGGTGCTGGGAATAAAATAAATGGCGCATTCAAAGTCATCACTGCAAATAAAAATATATCCACAGAAGCAAAGTACACAATGGAGTTCTAGTGCCAACCCTCATGTATTGAAGTGAAGCTTGGAGCTGGCAAAAGAAGGATGAAAGCAGGATAAACGCTGTAGAAATGAGATCACTAAGAAGAATGAGCGGGGAAACTTTGTATGATAGAATACCGAACGATGAAATAAGAAAGAAATGTAAGGCAGATGACTGTATCATGGATAAAATTAAAAATGGATCCCTGAGATGGTTTGGACATATAGAACGAATGGATGAGAGTAGAATGGTTAAAAAGTTGTACACAAGTGGCGTGAGTGGAAAAAGAAGCCGACGACGACCGAGGAAAACATGGCATGACCAAATTAATCAATTACTAAAAGGAGGCCACATTCGAAGTCGGAATAATCGACGTGCGTGCGTGGTACGATGTATGAACGTAGAGGAAGCTCGAGAGGTATGCCAGGACAGAGCATTGGGGCGATACATGTGGCGTGATGGTTAGTTAGTTAGTTTACTTCGTTTATAATTAATTATTTCAAATAACAAAATTAATTTATTGTTTGTGTTATTTTTCAAGATTTTTATCAACTATTATTTTATTATCAATTATTATTTTTAAACACTTTTTTTATTTATATTTGTTTAACCATAATAACACGTTCGGGAGATGCCTATTGGTGGCGATGAGGTTCCCAACTCATCACACCGCGTCTCCCGCGGGGTGAAAAGAGAAGGGTGGAGTACCGCATCGGTTAAAGTGTGACAGTCCATTCTTTCTGCCTACCCTTTCGGGGAGACGACGTGATGGTTAGTTGGTTAGTTAGTTCATAATAACACGTTAAAAAATATTTTAAAAATATCGATTCCTTGAAAATCTGTGGTGGGTTAGTGCTATATGAAATCACAAACATTTTATGTTATTATAATAATGGAATCACATGCTTTGTTTTAGCAGGTACATCACTACTGCTCGTGTATGTACAGACAAAGAGTTTTTATCCTAAATTTGTAGTTAAGTACTCATTAATATAATTCAAAAGTTGTTATAAAAATTAGTATTACTTCGCGTAACAACTACCAAAGTTTTGGTCGTTAAAGCTGTAATAAAATTATTCGAAGCATTCATTTCAAATTATGGATTATCTGTAAAGAATTATTGTTTTCTCTTTTAGCCTTCACTTTGTGTTGTGTATTCGCATTTTTATAAAAACAAGTTATCAAAGATTCAATACTATTATTTATTTACTTGAAATAGTACACATGTATTGTACATAAACAAATGTTAAAAAAAAAAAAAAAAATTTAACATTTTGAATGTATACAAATTCTTGTAGAAAAAATTCTGGATTTTACCCAAGGTATATAGAATAAATATGGTAAGATATTCCGCGTTTTATTTTTGACATCTACTGCGCAGCTACGTCACGTGGAGACCCAAGCATTAGGTTGTGTAGTATGAGTTGAGTATATATTTATACATTGGGTATGGAATTTTTCTTTGTTTATTTATTACGTCTAATTAAAAGAAGTTTTTGTAATTGTATTAAATAAATTATGACAAATCGTTTTCTTTATTTAAGTAATTTTTTTTTTTATTTTTCTTTTTTTAGAGTTAGCATCTTCAATGAGCTTTAAGTTCATTGTTCTTATTTTGAAAAACATTTTACATCGATAAAAAAGATTTTTAACTGGATATGGCAAATCAACTCCATTTGATTTAGCTTGTTTATAGTTATTTAGGTTTGTTTATAGTTTCGTTTCGATTTCGAGTTCACCACATGACGTCACTTGACAGCAAATTATTAGAAAGGGATAGCATGCTACGTGCGCAATATCTTACCATATTATTCTATATACCTTGGATTTTACCCGTTGCTGATAAATTATTTTGCAGAGACTTTCACAGTGCATTTCTGCTTAATGCTTCCCAATCTTAATAGATGATGCTAGTGTAGAGTGAACTAAAATATGTAAAGATAAGCGCGAGATTCTAGCATATATACAAGTTCCAAAAAATTGTCAGATGTGGTGGTCATAAGAAGGGCGGAATGGGGAATGTGGTTAAACATAAAGCGATCGCTCAACCCAGCCAATGACAGGTCGGCCACCACATTATGTTCCTAGAAAAACAATTTACATCTTCGTCTCTATTGAGATACAATTAATCCTTATAAAAAAATAAAAAAATATTAATATAAGGTTACATTTTGGTTACATATTTATTAAATTTGTTCATGTTCTGCTCACTTCTGACTTCCTCCGAAATATTTTCATACATTTTAAGAGTCTTATATAATAAGATAAATTAAAAAATCTGAATGGGAGGCTTAATTTTTTTTTGTTTTATAGTGATGTTCACGCTGGTAAATATTGTTTTTCCTTAAAAATTCTTGGAAGGTGTGCCCATTAACATTTTTGAGTATCAGGAATAAAGCAGGAAGGACTATTCGCGATAGGGTGAGGAACACGGCCATCCGCGAGATCTGCAAGGTGGAGGATGTCGTGAGATGGGGCAGACAACGCAGATGATACTGGGATGCGCACGTGCAGAGGATGGACCCCACCAGAATCCCACACGCTGTGGCGCATCAGATTCCTACCGGCTGCCGTCCCCCCGGAAGACCGCCGAAGAGATGGAGAGATAGCTGGGAGTCAACCTCCCAAGAGACGCCAGCCTGATTTCAGGAACAGACCAAAGGTCTATAAGGAGAAGAAGAAGAAGGAATAAAACGTTGCATGTAATTTTTTTTTTAATTTATTCATTTTTAGTTGTTTCAGCATCACTCATCAGAACCCAACCAACGAACATCTACCTGAAAGGCATCCCATTCAAAAAAGTGGACCACTTCAGATATCTCGGCTCTATTCTTACCAATAATGGCACGATTGAAAATGACGTAGAGCATAATATAAACGTAGGATGGCTTAAATGGCGTGCCCTTTCAGGAGTACTTTGCGACAGCAAAGTACCCGTACAAATAAAAGAATAGGTGTACCGAACCACCGTAAGATCTGCTATGCTATACGGATTGGGATGCTGGGCCGCAAGACATCAAGAAGAACAGAGGCTACACGTAGCATAAATGAAGATCCTGAGGTGGGCCGCCGGGGGTTACGATTCTGGATAAAGCTAGAAATGAGCGCATCAGAGGTAGCCTAAATGTCGCTCCCATAGCGGAAAAAACTAGAGAACGTCGTCTGCGGTGAAACAGCCATGTGAGCAGGAGAGAAAATGAATACATCGTTCACAAGATCCTGCAAGTGGAAGACGAAAGGAGGGGATCAGGCCGGCCTCCTGCAAGTGGATGTCCACAGTTAGGAACAACCTGAAGGGGCTGGGACCACTTCAAAAGAATTAACTTCAATAGGTAAATATTTTCTTATATTGTAAGCTTTGACACGAGGAAGAAGGAGATAATATAACGATGGTACAACTGTGATATCGCGATATAGAAAGCAATGGAAAACCAAGTGTTAAAGACAGCCAACCCATGGAAGGACGGGATGGTCACGAATCTCAGACATAAGAAAGCCGACTTCACATTTCTGAGATATCTCTACATGAGAGAGTTTGGTAGCTATCCGTAGCTTTATCCCACTGCATTCCTCTTGGGCATGCTGGGGACCAATAATTTGCAGATAAGAAGGGATGGGTGCACACTTACCCATTTCTTCAGACTTATCAGGGGATTCTTTGAGAATTCTGTCATCTTGGAGGCTATCCATCTTTATGTTCGGGATGGTTATCTTCGACAGCGTCAAAACAGACTGTTTTATTTCCCAGCATTCAGAACCAACCTGCCTCTGGTGATGCCGGCGAGGAGAGCAATCAAACTGCTGAACACGATCGCTTCGGAGATCGATGTCTTTCATATTCGTGAAAGTACGTCGAAAGTATTCCTAATGTCGAACCATCTCTCATGCGTTCCTGCTATTATATATTTATTATGTTTTACCTGTTCTCAATAGATGCCTTAAACTATAAAAAAATGTTTTTAATGTCTATTGAGAAAATAAACTGATTTGATTTGATTTGATTTGACTAGGGAAAATCAAAAGAGTGATACAGAACCCACAGAATAAACGTCTATCTGTATATGTAAGAACCGCTCATATGAATTTATCTCACCAACTTACGCAATAAGAAAGTGCGATCGTAAAATGGAATAAAAAAACCTTTACTTTTATGATACAATACAGTTATCTACGTCTCCCGGGGGACTTCGACATAAAAGGGCTAGGGATATTCTAGGAGCCGCGTTATTGCCATGTGAAAAATTACTTTTTAGTCGTCTGTTCCTACAACCAAGACGCGACAAATGTTCAATTTCTGGCATTAAAAATATTCCCCTCCAAGATTTATGCGGACAGATAAAAGGCGGGATTATAAAACTTCACTTTTTCTCGAGTTGTACTCTGCTTGCTACTCGAGAAAAAAACGATATATTACAAAATGTGCAAACACGTCAAAATGGCGTCAACAAATCTTTATTACACGTCACTTGTTTTCGCTTTACTCGGTAGCATTTAAAACAAAACCAGGATTTTTAAAATAACGATTATTTAAAATAATGAATCTTAAAACTTTTGTTCTGATTTTGAAAATTTGGTTTGTTTCATGTGGTGCTTCCGTAAATTTGGAGATATTTCGTGTAAAAGTGAAATGTTTTGGCCAATTTGATTGTTGCCGTACTTTATAATAGTTAATTGTGACACGTAATACGTTTGTACTGTTTTGATGTTAAAATCATACAAGTTTTTTCGTTTATATAAAGATTTTGACAGGTGTAAAAATAAAAATTTCGTTTGGTCAATGACAATTTGAATAATTTCTTCAATATTATTTTTAAGTTCTTGCTGGTGTCGGTTTGTTTTGAGTGACTAATTACAGCTAAAAAAACGGTCGATACGTGGAATAAATAGACAATATGTGCACCATCATAAAAGAACATTATGTGTTAAATTATTTTTATTGTGTTATTTTATTTTATATCATTGTATTTTATATTATTTGTTTTAGATTTATTTTGTGGATGTTTTACGATCAAAGTGTGCGTGGGAGATGCCTATTGGTGGCAACCCATCACACCGCGTCTCCCGTTGGGCAAAAAAGGGAAGGATGGAGTGCTGCATCGGTTCAAGTGTGACAGTCCATTATTTCTGCCTACCTTTTCGGGGAGACGGCGTGATGGTTAGTTAGTTAGTTAAAATTTTTGTTACGTGTAAAAATAGTTAATGAAATAGCTAACAAGCACGCCGTCTCCCCGGAGGAGTAGGCGGAAAAAATGAACCGTCACACTGTTCTATCCTGACATACTCTTGTTTAATCTACATTTATACATCGTGTCATGCACGCACGTCGTTTTCTCCGACTCCTACATTCGTGACTAAAATTAAATATTTGATTGTGCCACGTTTTTTTTTGTATACAACAGGTCGTTTGAACCTAATTACTGTTTACAATTTATTTTAGCTATTATATTAATTCTCATAACATGTGATAGGTAGCCAATCCATCGCCATTTTATTATCACGTGAATTCCACACCAGACCAAAGACAGTGTGACAATCACATTGCCATCGCCGGGAATCGAACCCGGGGCCTTCGGTATGGAAGTCAGAGCTCTTACCACTCTACCACGAAGGTCGTTTTCCTCGGCCTTTCTCTATTTCTAGCTCCGTTCACGTCGTTTACATATACTTTCTTACTATTATGTCTTCTTTCCATGCGTCCAGTTTAACTTTTATATTATTTGATGTTGAACCGCGAGACGAAAATTTGACAACGTTAAGTTCATTACTTATGGTTACAACAATATTAAGTTCATTACTTATGGTTAATGGCTTGATATGGAGACTACAGCCCGTCTTTTCAATAATTTAGTTTGTTTCATATAACATTTTATATTTAAAAAAATCCATAACAACAAGAATAACCAACAAATTGAAATAATTTATTTTAAAATAACTAACTAACCATTACGCCGTCTCACCGAAGGGGTAGGCATAAATAATGGACAGTCACACTTTTCTTTCCTGACATATTTATCTCGATTTCCTCAACATTAATACATCGTATCATGTACGCGCGTCGATTTCTCTGACTCCTCACGTGGCCGACATTCAATATTTGATTTATTTGATCGTGCCACTTTTCCTAGGTCTTCTTCTATTTCTAGTTCCATTCACATCGTTAACATGTACTTTTTTACCATTCTTTCTTAATTAATTCTTTTCATATGTCCAAACCATCTTAATGATCCTTTCATTATTTTGCATTCACTTCTTATATTTTCATTCAATTCTTTATGATACACTGAGTATCCACACATTCATCTAAATATCTCATCTACTGCATTTATTCTACTTTCATCCTTATTTTGCCAGTTCAATACTTCGCTTCCATACTTAAGGGTCGGTAAAAGAATAACACTGTGCACTGCCATTTTAGCTTTTTTGGATATGTTTTTGTTTGCGATGACAACTTAAGGGCACCATTCACTTTGTTGCCTGCCCCAACCCTTCTTTTAATATCCCTCTTCACTCGGTCATATTTTGTTTACATACTACCCAAATACGCAAACTCATCTACTTGGTCCAAATTATCACCATTCACGCTAATGTTGCAGACTGTCATGATGTATTTTTTTTTCAAAAATCGTTACCTTGGACTTATTAACATTTTTACACATTCTTTATAAGCTTTGATTTATAAGTTCTGTTAAATAAACTATACTTTCACTCGCAAATATTTTAACTTGGGCATAATATTCAATATTGGAAATTAGACGAACTATCCATTTGGGTGTTCATATTTTTCAACTGATTCGTGGTCAAATACATAACTCGAATATTTTGAATGACTTGTCTTTGTTTGTCCCTGACAATTATCTGCGACAAAGGCAACATAGATTATTTCACCTGCCACTGTGTAGAACCAATCTACCTAAGGTTATGCCCGTGGGCAGGGCAATAATCCTTCTAAACCGCATCTCTTCGGATGTGGACATCTTCCACGATAGTGAGACTACCCTCAGAAAACATCTATCTCTTAAATAATGTGTTGTTCTTCTTATTGTTTCTAACTACTTATTTGGTCTTTATTTTTTAATTATCTCGTGTTGTTTTGTGTTTTTGTCTATTTTTAAATTTTATAATTGTATTTACTGTTTAAAATAGTTTTTTTTTTACCTACCTATATAGTCATAAGCGCTTTGGTTATATACTGTAATGTTTATGATTTAAAAAAATAAATTAAATTGAATTGAATCACGTTCTTCATATAAAATAAAAGTTCATTAAAAAATGGTCAAAATATCACCTACGATTGTTTTGATATGTGTTAACAAATTTTATACCGTACGAGTTTTATTTATTTATTTGAAGTGGGAAATATATTGCATAAAATACATACTCGTACCTACACAGATAAAAGTGTAAATTTTTAAATTTTGTTTTTTGTTGGAGGGGGGGCGTTGGATAATTTTACTGTGGTAAAGGGGGCGATTCTTTCAATACGGTTAAAAAACACTGTCTTAGACGAATATGTAGTAAATCTGTATATGATAGAGTGTCAAATGCAAATATAAGAAGTGAATGCAGTGCGAATGAAAGTGTTATGAACAAAATAATAAAAATATCATTAAAATGGTTCGGACACATGAACATAAATTAATGTTAAAGAAAGTATGTGTGTCTTAATAGTAAACTGACCGATTATGGTTTAGGTCATAATTGAGTTAACATTAGACAGAGGCTTGTGTTTACGCTATCCATCTATTTTTCACAATGTTAACGCTATCCATTCGTACGTACGATAATCGTTCACATTGTTAAGCTATCCATTTGTACGTGTTTTTCGACTGTTTTTGTTAAAACACCGACTCATGTCAGATTGAGTAAAACTTGCTTTTTTTAGTTAAGCCAGTGTTCTATTAAGCGTGCGAAATGTTGGCCGCGTGAGTAGTCGGAGAAATCTACGTGCGTGCATGACACGATGTATGAACGTAGAGGAATCAGTATCGTAGTGGCGGTTCATGTTTTCTGTCTACCCTTCGAGGAGATGGCGTGTTGGTTAGTTAGTTAAATAAAATAAATTTACGTTTTCGAAAATGGTGTGTGGACCGTCCATTTCCTAGTATGAGTGTCGACATAATGTTTTAGTTTATTACTCCGTAATATAATAACATTTCAGAATATTATCGAAAGCGTAATTACACATACGTATACTATTTATACAATGCGATACTTAAATCTAATGAAAGACAATATGAAGTAAATAGTCCATTGTTTTGGCCGAAACACTATGATACTTCAACATTATTAACTGTTCAATTTTATAACCCTGTTACAATATCACATTTTTTCTACACTTTTTTAGAATGTCGCGACAGCTGTTTCACTAACCAATATTGGCATCATCGGGTAGGACAAACAACTTTGTTTGACACCTGATGATGTTAACATCATATGTTCATTGGAATACAGTATCCAATATTACAGTTGCAAAGTTGTACATGTAATAATAATAAATAATAATAATAAGCTAACTTTTAAAGCCCAGTTTTTGTGATGTAATCACCCCAAGGGCGCATTAAGACGTGTGTTTAATTGTTACGAGTATGAATAATTAAAAATTATAATGTCTGCTGCTTTTAAACGGGCAGAGATATGAAGTAGATGTCGGAACAAGTAATGTAGAAGATTATGCCCTCTATAATCCCTACTAAGTTTGGTTTTGACGTATCCACCTGATTCCGAAATAATTTAAAAAATCAGTTTTGCTTCATACAAAAAAAAACAACAACATTTTTTTGCTTGGAAATTAGCAGTTATATCAAGAAAAGTTCAAATGCAAAAGTGGTTTGGAATCACACAAAGGACCTGATTTAAAAAAAAATCAGGTCAAAATTCGGAGTTCGACCCCTAAGTCCCTGTTTTTGTCATATGGATCCAGTGTGCGCCGGTGGAGACCAATGTGGAGAGCTTGTTTAAAACAGTGTGACACGGCTTTTTTAATGTTTGGATTGCATTTTTATAAAGAGCATATAAATTGATTATGAAAAGTGCATAAATAAATTAATAAATGTATTCATATTTTATATTGGACACATTGTTTTCAGTATATTTCGCAGCTTACATATGAAACACATTTCCCCGCTTACATAAACATATAAGAAGTAAACAACTATAATTCCAAATTGCCAATTTAATGTTTTTATTTATCATCTTACAAACAACATAATAAAATAATTTTTACTATCTCAATAAATACTAACTTACGATGTTGTTTTATGTTAGACAAATTAACCGGTCATTTTCTTTCTTTCGGTTATGTAGGATTGAACGTCCTTATTTTTAAGAATGGAAAATGTAATAAGATAATCTAGGTACTAAATTTTTTATCTCCTTTTGTGTGCTTTCTCAGGCACCTGCGGCTTGGATTTGAAGCTTTTCAATTGAAAACGGAGTTAGAACGTCTTCTTGTTGTAGACCATTGGTTCTTAAACTTTTCAGCACAATCTCTCCTTTAGAAGAAAAATAAATTATATCCATGAAAGTTATACCAAATATTGAAATATTATTGTTATTTTCCATATGAAGCCCTCACTTTGCGGTTAGACATTTAAAAAATATTAAATAAATAAAAAAAACTTTGTGTTCAACCAGCTTGAACCCAAGCTTCATCAGGGCAGTATAAAAACTTTATTGTTGTTGTTATACTGCCCTGATGAAGCTTGGGTCCAAGCTAAACTAGTTGGCATCAAATATAATAACCATATCGTGGTTAAATACTTTTTTTAAAATGTCAAACCACAAAGTGAATGCTTCGTACGAAAATTTAATATAGTATTTAATTATTATTTTCTGAAATAGGTACGCCACGGCCACCCACTGTCCTGACTGTCCTGGGCCCCCCATTTACTTTTGGAACCACTACCGCCCCCATAAAAAGTACCAGCTTCTACTGGGGGCGGTACCGCCCCCGTTTATAACCTATGCTCTATATCAGTGGTTCTCATTTTTTTGGCAACGGAACCCTTTTGAAACACCTAGCATAAATCTTCATTTTTCAACTTTCTTTTTGTCCTTTCACACCTCCGTGGTGCATAGGGCTTCAAGGAACATTCTCCACCCGACTCTATCGCATGGCTGATGCCTAGCATCATCCCAAGTGAGGACTGCTGCTTATAACTCGTCCTGCAGGGCTCTTCTTCAGGTGGCTCTAGGTCTGCCTCGCTTCCTCTTGCCCCCCATAGGGGACTAGTGCGCCCTGAGCGATGTAGGCTGGGTTCCGTCTCAGAGTGTGACCGATCTACTGCCATTTGCGTCTGGCGACTTGTTCTCTAATTGGCTTTTTGCCTGCCATGGTTCAGAGAACGGCATTTGACACTGTTTGGGGCCAATAGATCTTGAAAATTTAGCGAAGGCACCTATTTATAAACACCTGGAGTTTTCAAATATAGTCCGCGGTGGATTTCCAAGTCTCACATCCGTACATAAATGTTCATTATTTAATTATAACCATTCAATAAAAATATATTCACTCGCTGCATGAGTATGTAGTGACGAGTATCGAGTCGTCACATATGTTACCTACTCATACTAGCAAAATTGTTTTGTTTGCAGATTTTGATCGTAGCATTAATGCTTAAATATAATCTTCATAGATGGCGCATTGAAACTGACATATGAATTGTGGTGTTGGATATTAACATATATACAACTTCCAAAAATTTGTCAGACATGGTGGTCATAAGAAATGTGGAATGGGGAATGTTGTAATTACATAAAGCGTGCGCTTAACCCAACCAATGACAGGTCATAAGTCCTGTAAACACCTAGATCACCATATTCAATTTTTTCGTCTCTATTGAGATAAAATTAATATTTGTAGATTTATTATGTTGCTTGTCGCGGAACCCCTTGTGGAACCTCAGGGACCCGCGGAGTACATTTTGAGAACCACTGCTCTAAGGATCAAAGTGATAAAATCAGGGCCTAATTCTTTAATCCTAGAGTATTTCTGATCATATATACCACTTTATCCCAGTTTTAAAAATTTTGAAGGAATTCAAGTCAAATCAAATCAGTTTATTCACTCAATAGACGTTACAAACAGGAAAATGTTTAAGGCATCTATTAAGTACAGGTAAAATATTATAAAAATACAACAAAGTACCAGGAACGCATTAGAGATGGTTCGACATTAGGAAGACAAGATACTCTCTAAAGTCAAGAGTATTTGTCCCCTGAACGTACGATCACTAACATGAAGGACGTCGATCTCCAAGGAGACCGCGTTCACCAGACTAATTGCTCTTCCCACCGGTGTCAACAGACGCAGATTGGTTCTGGCGGCCGGTAGGTAAAAAAATCTGTCTGTCGCTGTCGGAGATATCTATTGGGGACAAAAAGACCAACATCCTCCAGTACGGCCGAGTTCTCGAAGTATCCCCTAATTAATCTGAAGAAATGGGTTATTAGATGTCCATCTCTTCGAAGCTGTAGAGAATTGGCTCCGAGCATTCCCAGAAGAAATGCCGTGGGATAGAGCCACGGATAACTACCATACTCCCTCATGTAGAGATACCTCAGAAATTTTTTCTGAACCCTCTCCAGCATAACGGAATATCTCGCTTCGTGAGGACTCCATATCACAGAACCACTTTCGAGTCTGCTCCGAACCAATGCGTTGTATAGGACGTTAGTTAATTACCGTAGTTCACCTTATTCAAAGGGATGGTAGTATATTATATGTGTGTACAATAACATATTGGAAGTATTACGTATTCATTGCGATTGATTGTATTAGGCATGTTGGAAGGGTCAAGGATCAGAAAAACACGCAATCCTGATAATTTATTGAACTTGAGTGCAGCGCAAGTAGGCGACGGAAGGTCAATAAAGTCATCTGCATTGGATCGTATGATATTCCAGATTTGCGAACTAGTAATGCATCGAGATTTCCTGTTATTCGATAATTAAAAACTAACTAACTAACCATCACGCCGTCTCCCCGGAGGGATAAGCAGAAATAATGGAACGCCACACTGTTTTGTCCTGACATACCTACTCTCGTTCCCTCTAAAATCCATACATCTTGTCTTGTAATGCATGCATGTCGATTTCTCCGACTCCTCACGTGACCGACATTCAATATTTGATTGATTTGATCGTGCCACATTTTCCTCGGCCTTTCTCTATTTCTAGCTCCGTTCACGCCGTTTATATACGAGTATACCTTCTTCACCATTCTGTCTTCACTCATTCTTTCCATGTGTCCAAACCATCTTAAACATTTTGCTCTTTGTAATGTATTTTGATTTAATAAACTGATTTGATTTGAAGAGATCCTCTCTGACTACCCCTCCGGGAAAACGGCGCGATGGTAAGTTCGTTATAGCCGTCTGTCGTCCACTGTTGAACGTCAGCCTTTCCCAAAAAACGCTATTGCCACTCTCGTCCATCTATGTCCAGAAATAATACAATATCGTCGGTCCAACGAGCAGCGGATATACTTAGCTTAGATGAATTACAAGGGGCGACGCAATACAGAGAAGCATTTTCAAAAGTTGGGGAAACCTTAAATAGTATATGAAAAATATGAAGAAGAAATTAAAAAAATTAAGTCGCGATTTATAAAAATTAAACAATTTTCTAAATTAGATTCGGTCCAACGAGCAGCGGATATACTTAGCTTAGATGAATTACAAGGGGCGACGCAATACAGAGAAGCATTTTCAAAAGTTGGGGAAACCTTAAATAGTATATGAAAAATATGAAGAAGAAATTAAAAAAATTAAGTCGCGATTTATAAAAATTAAACAATTTTCTAAATTAGATTCGGTCCAACGAGCAGCGGATATACTTAGCTTAGATGAATAACAAGGGGCGACGCAATACAGAGAAGCATTTTCAAAAGTTGGGCAAACCGTATATAGTATATTAAAAATATGAAGAAGAAATTAAACAAATTAAGTCGCTATTTATAAAAATTAAACAATTTTCTAAATTAGATTTTTTTTATTGAACGTAATTTACTTAATAGTAACGTGGATTTTAATCAAATTTAATTCAAATATCTATTAGAAAACAAACAGGAGGAAATTAATAGGTTAAGTTGGAGGAAATTAATATCGGACTTTGCTGAAGAATTTTCCAATAATAAAATTAAAGTCTGGCCAATATTAAAAGTATTTTCCCATCAGGTATAAAACAAAAAAGATTAATTACGTACCTCTAGAATGTCAAAGGATAACTTAAGAGGGTTGAAAGGGTTTTCAGATATTTTTTTATACTCATATACGTAACTAACTAACTAACTTACCATCACGCCGTCTCTCCGAAGGGGTAGGTAGAAAAAATAGTAAATAACTGCCACACTTTTCTTTCATGACATATTTATTTTACTTCCTCAACATTCATACATCGTGTCATAGACGCGCGTCGATTTCTCTGACTCCTCGCGTGGCCGACATTCAATATTTGATTTATTTGGTCGTGCGACGTTTTCCTCGGTCTTCCTCTATTTCTGGTTACATTTACATCGTTAACATATAATTTTTTTACCTTTCTTTCTTCATTCGTTCAGTTTATTCACAAATGAATAAACTGAACGAAAAGTGGATAATAACCCATTCAATACTAAAAATGGTTTTGTTAACAGTTAGTTAGTTATTTATTTATTAATAAAAAACAAAATTTAAGAAATTTATTGAAACATTGTATTTTCACACTACTTTTTTCACTTTTCACAAATATGTTTGGGCCCCATACACCTTTCCTCGGTGTTCAAATTTCTACACCGAATAAGGGCGTCGGCAACTCGAAACATGTTTTAGTGAAATATTTTTTTTGTTTTTCGTAATTAAATCAAACGAATTCCAAGAAACACTTTCCATTATTTCTGGGCATACCCAAATAATTATTTGTTAAAAATGTATAAAGTCACTTAGATTTTCGTTAATTACCATATTTTGCTCCATTTACTAGTGTATATAAACAGCAACGAGCTGAAATTTCGTCACATTTGATAATGCCTTAGAAGGGCGAAACATGTCATTCCCATAAAATATAATAAAACATCTAGAAAACTGACGTTTTCATTCGTATTAATTATCAAATATGAAGTTTTACATCATTGTTAAAGAAAAGATAAATAAGTCAAAAGAATTTCTTGCATATATGTCGTGTTTTTTTTGAATTTGGTAACAATATGTGTTAGTGGAAAAACACATTACAATATCAAAGGGTTATTTTTAATAAGTGAACATAATAGGTGTGTAGTTTTGGGTATAAAAAGATAACCTTTAACATTAAATACGTTTGAGTAATTCGTTATATAAAATAAGGTTTTTCCGGTAATTAACGCAGAATCCCGCGGATACAGAGTGACACGGAGGGTAGAATTAAGAGAAAGTAGACTTTCAATATTTTTATCAAACACTGAGCCAAATGAACTGGGAATTTACGTATAACATTTATCAAAGTTTTACATTGCAAGAATTTATTAATGAAAGCGAAAATGGCCGTTCACAATGAAGTTCTGGTCCCAACCCATATGCATTAAAGCGAAGCATGGAACTGGCAGAAGACGGATGAGAGCAGAAAAATGCGGTAGAGATGAGAATTTAAAATGCTGATTTAAGAAAGGAATGTAGACCGGAAGAAGGTATTATGAAAAAAAATATGAAAGGATCGCTGCGTTGGCGTTGGTTCGAATAATGGAGCGCATGGATGGAGAAATAATGGTCAAGAAAGTATACGTTAACGATGTAAATAGAGTAGGGGGGCGAGGTAGACCGAGGAAAACATGGCATGATCAAATTAATCAATTTTTAAAGGTTGGTCAGGCAGAGAGGATGGACCGCTGTACTGCTCAGTCCTGACATACCTCTCGAGCTTCCTCTACATTCATACATCGTAACGTGCACGCTCGTCGAGTTTTTTACTTCGAAAGTAGGCATATTTTTAAATTTTATTAATTTAGTCATTCAATGCTTTCCTTGGTCGTCTACGACTTCTTTCACCATTCACAATGCTTGTATACAGCTTTTAAACCATTCTGTTCTCGTTTTTTTCGTTCTATATATCCAAACCATCTCAGGGATCCTTTTTTAATTTTACTTATGATGCAATCATTTGCCTTACATTTCTTCCTTATTTCGCCATTCGGTATTTATCCTAATTTCATATTATTTATTGTTTCTTGAACAATGATGTAAATCCATATTAAATAATTAATATGAATGAAAACGTCCTTAATGCCTTAGAAGGGCGAAACAAGTCATTCCCATAAAATATAATGAAACTTCTAGAAAACTGACGTTTTAATTCGTATTAACCTACTTTCATCCTTCTTTTGCCAGCTCCAAGATTTTTGTTTTAATGTTTGTTTAATTTCGTATAAAAACTAATGCGAAGACGCGTCTCTTAAATACCCTTTGTTAGACGTGGACTTAGGATCTAAATACGCCGTAAAATAGTCGTAAAAATTTAATGCCAAGAAAAAGTCCTGTCTGGTTCTTACCCACCAGAACTTTCCGCACATCCCTATTAACCTGGGCAATGTACTCCTTTATACATAAGATATATATCAAAAACTAGTCGTAAACTTCGTTCTTATGAAATATCTGACACCACCTTGTCCCAAGGGAAAAGATAAAATTAAACCCTTTGTCGATTAAAACGCATTAAAGTATTAAACTAAATAAAATATTGAGAGTCCATATTCTTCTTCTTTGTATAGGTTGTATGACCTGTTTAGGACGGTGAGCTATCCTGGAATGATGATGTCCAACCAAGAAGTCGGCTGGAATATAGTTCCATTATTTGGTCACCGCCTGGGATCCGACATTCTCTGATGGTGGAGCGAGTGCAGAAAAAAATTCTGCGCTTCCTTTACCTCAGTGAGTGCGGTAATTACTGACCGTTATCAGTGTACAATTTCGACTGAATTCTTGTCAGGTATGCTATTTTCATTAACTATTGTGTATTTGAAAATATCATACATTAGAAGTAGTAAAAATATCATACATTAGGTCTGGCGTAGAATTCACGTGACAATAAAATGGCGATAGATTAGCTAACTATCACATGTCACGAGAATCACTATGATAGCTATAATACCATTTACATCGATTTGGCTCATGCTGTCATGATGTAAAGAGCGATTCAACAAATTAATAATAATAATAATAATAATAATAATAAGAAATACAGATTTTTTTATAACTTAATAGTGAGAAGCGTAAAAAAAGACATATGATTATAACAGTTTTATTATATTTTATGGGAGTTTCTCTTTACAAAGGCATTATCGCATGACATTGGATGATGTCTTAGCAAGGCGAAATATGTGACTCTCACAAAAAATAATTAAACTACAGACCTGTCAGAATATTTATTATAGGTATACCAATCTAGAATCCAACCAAACATTTGTTACAAATTTGTTTTGTAAAACTGGTGTAAAAACGATATTTTAGTGAGAAATGAATTTTAGATTTGGTCGGCATAAGCGTAAATTTTCAGTACTGGGACATTATCATAAAATATCTCCACTTGTCCCATATTTTGTATATCATACGAACAATCGAATTCGATATTCGAATTTGAATGTGCGTAAAAAGAACTTTTAAGCAGGTGGACAGAATTTAAGTGCTAATACTATTTCATTTTAATGTTCTTTTTTCAAAATCGTATACTCATAAATACAGTTGTTGCTCTAGGGGTGAAAAACTTGGCAATATAATCAAATGACATGGTTCCAACGCAGATAAAAGCCGATGTTTCTATTCACGTTAATCCAAAAAGTAGGATGAACGTAGAATAAATGCAGTAGAAATTAGATCTCTTAGACGAATGTGTGGAAAATCTGTGTATGATGGAGTATCAAATGAAAATGAAAGAAGTGAATGCAGTGCGAATGAAAGTGTTATGAACAAATTAATGAAAGGAACAGTTAGATGATTTGGACACATTAAAAGAAAGAATGGTAAAAAAGTATCATATATGATAACAATGTATATGGAACTAGTAATGGAGGAAGACCACAGAAAACGTGGCACGGTCAAATAAATAAAATATTGAATGTCGGTCACGTGAGGAGTCGGAGAAATCGACGTTCGTGCATGACACGATGTATGAATGTAGAGGAAGCGCGAGAAATATGTCAGAAAAGAAAAATATGGCAGTCCATTTTTTCTGCACACTCCTTGGGGAGACGGCGTGATGGTTAGTTAGTTGGTTAGTTGTCATTCCATATTTTCTCTCATTTTTACACATTTTTCTGATTTAAAAAAATATCAAAGTGTCTTTCAAATACATGAAACTTACCTTTACTTAGGGAATTTGCTAAATGAAGAAATAAAATGTAATATTGAAAAGAAATAGTTAAATGACGAGGTATTAAATATTTTTTCTATCTAATTGACTATCATGCATGTTCCGCGAAGGGATAGGTAGAGAGGATGGACCACCACATTATTTAATCCCGATATTCTTCAGTTGCATTCTCACGCACCTAAATTTCTACGACATCTCAATTGGTATAATTATGGAGAATTTTTCCCTAATGATCATGACTCACCGTTCTAACTATCTATTCGTCCTCGCTCATACTATCTCCTACCCCTATTTCTCTCCTCCATTTCATATTTCTTTCTTCATGTGTTTTTATCTGATTTTATATTTAGTTACCTCTCTCACCCTGTCGAAACTCCGGCGGGGGCGAAACCGGTTGGTGTTACCAAATAAAGTGGTTTGGATACAAATACTAAGTGTGTATTATTATTTTATTTAATAATGTCACACCATAAATAAGTGCTTCATACGAAAGTTTACTAAATCTATTTTTTTTTTAAATGAAAGCATTGTTTTTTTTATTTATTTTTGGGTGGAAAGTGAAAAAAAAACAGTGTTTTAAAAAAATTATGTAAAGATTTTTTTAGTAACGCGTATATCTACAAAAAGCTATTTTTCATCCATTATTTCTATGCATTCAAACCATCTTACCGATCCTTATTTATTCCTTTTACTTTGAACACTGTTATCAATTATGTGTTTTTTTAAATTAAACTCAAAATATTTTTAACATTATATTTCGATGGCGGTGAATTTAAACTAATATTAGGTCCTTACATATGAAATTGGCGTTTTGTATGGGAGGAACATAAAGTTGATTTTTTTTAAATATAATATATTTATTTAATCAAAGTATGTACCATTGCTATCTATGCACTTTGCCATCTCATAGGTAGTTCATCGATCCCTTTACTAAAAAAAACATTCGGACGGGAATCAATAAAATCTTTGAAGTCGGTTTGGACTGCCCCATCGGAGTTGATTTTTTTCCCTTGCAAGAAGTTATTCAAATTTCGAAAAAAATAGTAATCTGTTGGGGCAAGGTCCGGAGAGTACGGTGGATGTCTTAGACATTCCAATTGAAGCTCTTCTAATTTGGTAGCCGTCCGTTGTGCAGTGTGTGGTCTAGCGTTATCATGAAGCAGCAGTGGCCTAGAGCGATTAACCAGCCTCGGTTGTTTAGCAGCTAGCTTTTCCATCATGGTTTGCAGTTGCTGACAATAGACATCTGCCGTAATTGTCTGGCCAGATTTAAGAAAGCTGTAGTGAACGACACCAGCACTAGTCCACCAAACGCTCACAAGTAACTTTTTTGGAGTCAATTTCGCTTGGGGCATGGTTTGGCTGGTTCGGCAGGGTTCAGCCATTGCGATGAGCGCTTCCGATTATCATACAGGATCCACTTTTCATCACAGGTAATGATTCGATTCAAAATCCCTTCATTATTGTGACGGTTGAGTAATGCAACACAGCGGTCAACGCGCGTTTGTTGATTTGCTTCACTCAATTCGTGAGGTACCCACTTTTCAAGCATTTTCACCTTCCCAATTTGTTTCAAGTGGATTAAAACAGTTTTATCACTAACACCGCAGCCTGCAGCTAACTCGGACGTGGTTTGCGATGGATCCGCTTCCACAATAGCCTTCAATTCTTCATTATCAACTTTGGTCTCCGGCCGTCCACGGGGCTTGTTCTGCAGGTCGAAATTTCCAGAACGAAAACGTTGGAACCAAAAACGCACTGGGTTTTTTTTTGCGGCACCGTCGCCATACACATCATTAATCCTTCGAGCCGTTTCTGCAGCACTGGTGCCACGGTGGAACTCGTACTCGTAAATAACGCGATATTTCAAGTTTTCCATTTTGTAAACTGAGTGACGAAAAGAAAAAAAACAATTGAGGAAAAAACAAATGAATTATAATTTTCGAAACTCAAATACTTGAGTAAATAGCTGTATAAATTTGATATTGTAATTCCTAACCAAAGAGAAGATATTTGAGATCAAAGTTGCCAGTACGGCAAAACGCCAATTTCATATGTAAGGACCTAATATTAAAATATTGTGCCAAAAATTCTAAATATGCGTTATTTCTTTAGTAGCTCAAAATTATATGTCATTATCATACAAACTCAATTCCCGAAGCTAATCGGTTCCGGAGAAAATATTGTAATATCCCTCCCGGTGAGCGGTTAATGTACCCGCGATTTCAGGGAGACAGATTATAGGGGAGAAGACGAGAGGAAAACAATAGAGAAATGGGTCACAGGAATCTTGAGAGGAAAGCCGAGATCATTTTGAAAAACAACGACAGTCTTAATCCAATAGATGACGCTAGTGTAGAGTGAACTTAAAAATGTAAAAATAGGCGTGGAAATCTACCATATATACAAGTTCCAAAAAATTGTCTGACGTGGTGGTGGTCATAAGGAGGAATGGGGAATGTTGTTAAACATAAAGCGATCGCTCAACCCAACCAATGACAGGTCATAAGTCCTGTAAGCGCCTCGGCCACCACCTTCCGTTCCCAGAAAACAATTTACATCTTCGTCTCTATTGAGATACAATTAATCTTTATAAAATAAAAACGACAGTTTTATTTACCGTTTCTTGAACAACGATGTAAAACTCCGTATTAAATTATTAATAAGAATAAAAACGCCTGTTTTTTAGAAATTTTATTACAATTTATGTGAATGATATGTTTCTGTGTGGCATTATAAAATGTGAACATAATTATTAAATAAAACGATGCTTTTTATATTTGAATAAATATAATTATACTTTGTATTACAACACTTTATATTTTCACTGATCTCAGACATGTTTCGGTTACAAGTAACCTTTATCAATGTATACAATTTTAACAATCAAATAAAACAGAGCGGTCACTTATATATTAAATGGAGATCGAGTTATGTATAAAAGTGGAAGGGGTATAATTAGAATTGAGGAGAGGGGAGATGTAACGAGAACGTATCGAGTGGAAAGGGTATAATAAGGATTGAGGGGAGGGGAGATGTTACGGGAACATATCGAGCATGGGAATTGAATTTAAATTTAATTGGTTATTTATTATATGTTCATTATTTTTTATGGCTTCTTTAATTTCTAAATTGTTTAAAGTTAGATTTTTATTATTAGTATGCAAAATTTCAATACCGTTTTATTTATTAAATGTATGGTTTATAAAAGTAGTTTAAAAACGTCGTTTTATTTGATTATTATTGAAAATTTACTTCCATTAGACAAGTTTTGAGGTCTTCCGAGATGAAGACACTGAGGACGATAGCAGGCAAGACACTGAGTGATCGCATGAGGAACAGCAGAATTTGAGAGATATGTGAGGTTGAGGATATTATAAGATGGAGTAGACAGCGAAGAAGGGACTGGTACGGTCATGTCCGAAGAATGGACACCACCAGACTCCCCTATTTTGCACTACATACCATAATCAGCTTTATTGGACTCATCGAAAAATTACTAGGATTTATAATCATTATTCTCTTCAACGCCTACCTATAGGCAATACCGTACCTGTTGGTAGCCACTGGTGTAAACGATCATCTGATTGCATTATTAACGTAAACCTCTCAAATTTCAATGCGAGTAAAACATAACCCTGGCTGTACCCAACTGATTTCTTGCTGGGTATGCTGGACTACCAATCATTGGAAATTAGACGAACTATCCACCTGGGTGTTCATTTTTTTCAACTGATTCGTGGTCGAATACATAACTCTGATATTTTGAATGACTTGACTTTGTTTGTCCCTGACAATTATCTGAGACAAAAGCAACATAGATTATTTCACCTGCCACTGTGTAGAACCAATTTACCTAAGGTAATGCCCATGGGCAGGGCAATAATCCTTCTTAACCGCATCTCTTCGGATGTGGACATCTTCCACGATAGTGAGGCTACCCTCAGAAAGCATATATTTCTTATATAATGTGTAAAATTGATATTTTCTTCTCTTGTTTTTCTTATTGTTTCTGTTTAATTAATGGTTCTAAATTTTTAAATTATCTTGTGTTTTTTGTGTTTATGTCTATTGTTTATATTGTGTTTTAGGATTTTTTAAATTTCACAATTGTATTTTGTGTTTAAAATAGTTTTTTTTTGTATTCTATAGTAATAAGCGATTTGGTAATATATTTGATATACGTGATGTTTATATGTGATGTTTATGATTGAAATTGAAAATAAGGATCCCTGAGATGGTTTGGGCATATAAAACGAATGGACTCGTATGGTTAAAAAGTTGTATACAAGCAGTTTGAGTGGAAAGAGAAGTCGTGGAAGGCCAAGGAAAGCATGGAATGATCAAATCAATCAAATACATAAAGACGACCAAATTCGGAGTCGGATAACTCGATAAACGTACCAATCGATGACATAGCAGTATGGCGGTCCATCCTCTCTGCAAACCCCTCAGAGGAAACGGCGTGATGGCGAATTCAACGCATGTTTTGGAATTTATTTTAATTTCTTAATCTAAAATTCTTTTCGCAATATGAGCTTTTGCTTATAAACGTGTGCACATGTTCCGTTCGTGAACAGCGCGGGAATATGGAGCAGCCCAGACATGTTGGCTCCAAATGACACAATAATTAGCTATTGAGGAAAATAATGAAGAAGGAAAGAAAAGCCACGAAAAATTGGCACGGACGCTGGAAATAAATTGGGTTGCCGGCTGTTGGATGCGGGTCGGCCCTACGGATTATGCGAGGAGGCGTCCAAATATTAGCGAGATACAAACGAAATAATAAGTCTACACTTCTTTCACAAGATGGCGACAGGGAGTGATCAAATGAAAGCTAGAACGTCTACCTAGCTGTAGTTATTTTTGATAATTTGTAGATAAAATCGTGAAATTTAATAAAACATACAAAAAAGTTTACCTCAATGACCTAATTTTAAAGTAACATGTCAAAAATAAAACAAATTAATATATATTTTTAACAAATTTCTGATAATATATATTTTTTACTAAATTTCTGTTTGATATTGTTAATTTTATTTATTTTCTTAGCTAGGTAGACTTTCAAGCTTTTAAATGAAATTACTTTGAAGAAAATACGCTGCTTACTCGAAGACCATCATGCCGTCTCCCCGGAGAGGTAGGCAGAAAGAATGGAACGCCGCACTGTTCTGTCCTGACATAATTTTCTCGGTTCCTCTACATTCATACATCTTGTAATAAACGCACGTCGATTTCTCCGACTCCTCCCGACATTTGTTTGATATTTGATTGATTTGATCGTGCCACGCTTTCCTCGGTCTTCCTCTATTTCTAGCTCCACACTAGCACACTTTCTTCACCATTCTGTCTTCACTCAAAAAATAATAATTAAGCGCCCCTATTTTTGAAGTAGATAACTTTTTAAATATTTTTTTGCATTTTTATCGATAAACAACAAGATTTTTGAGATATTTCTACATGAGGGAGATTGATAGCTATCCGTGACTTTTAAGTGCAGAACATAGAAAGGGAAAAAAATATTAGATTAAATGGGTTCTGGCATCCCCTTGCGACTGATAAGAATATTAAATGTAAGTCCTGGATGGACTGAGATGTATTTTTTTAACAAAAATTATTTTTGAATTCATTCGCGAATTTATTGACCCACCCTCGTACCACATAGTACCTACGCCTTGCTATGCGGCTATGTGACGTGAGAGAAAATTAATGGGATGTATAAAATCTGCTTTTAAGCTTACGATTACAACTTTTTCCCTTCTATGGTTCATAAAAGGATGGGTAAGAATGGAAACGTGTGTAAAACATAAATTTAATGTGTATTTTCGTCACTTAAACAAACGTTATGTGCGAAAATAAGACAAAAAATTGTCGATAAAAAAGCGGATTTTTTTTTTGGAAAAGTTACTTCAAAAATAGGGGCGCATGAAAAACTCTTTTTTTTCTTCGTGTAAGCGGTGTATTTTCATCAAAATAGTGTCACTTGAAAGCTAGAAAATTTAGTAAAAAAATATGTATAAGAAATTTGTTAAAAAAAAAATAGCATATTTTTTATTTTTGATCTGTAACATTATAACTGGGTCATTAACATGACCAACCTTTAAAATTTAATTTATTTGGTTATGCCATATATTTGTGAAATCATATCATAATTTTGTTCATAATACCTTCTTCCGCTCTACATTCCTTTCTTTTATTAGCATTTGAAATTCTGTTGTACATCGTTCTACCACACATACGTCTAAGGGACCTCATCTCTACCGCATTTATTCTGCTCTCATCCTTATTCTGTCAGTTCCATGTTTCGCTTTCATATATAAGGGTTGGGATCAGAACTCCATTGTGAACGGCCATTTCGCTTTCATTGATATATTCTTGTTTCCAATAACTAATGTTAATGTTTCATTCACTTTGTTACCCGCATAAAATCTTTTTTCGACGTCACTTCTATCCGTTCGGCGATCCGCTGCAAATATTACTACCTAAATACACAAATTCACTCATCTGCTCCAAGTTTGCTCGTTCACGCTTATGTTACAAACTTACATTTGCTCTTCCCTTTCAGAATCTAACACCTTTGACTTTCCGACATTCATCATTAAATCGTTTGTTTCAGTTTTGTGCTCACTCCGTATTCGGACAAGATTGACCACAGTTTTTCTCTGTTCACTAGATCATAGGCTTTTTGCAAATCGACGAACGCACAGAAAAGCTTACGCCTTTTGGCCATAAACTTCTCCGCAAGCTTTCGAAGTGCAAAAAATCTGATCCATACATCCTTTTCCGGTCATAAATGCGCCTTGTACATCCCACACTCTTTCGGTCGTCGTCTTTTTTACTCTTATATACGAGTATACACGCATGAAAAACACGTTGTGAAAAAACTACGTTTTTAAAACATTGTTTTAGTATCAATAGGTTAAAGGTTAAAAAAAACAAAATAAAGCAGTGTAAAACAAACGTTTATTTGAGTTTCAATTAATAAAAATATATCATACAGCAAATTAAGTTCTTATGAAATTATATTTAGTACAGTATATTTTTCACTTTAGTAAATACATATTTTCAAAAACAACAACAACAAACCATCACGCCGTTTCCCCGCAGGGGTAGGCAGAGAGAATGGACCGCCACACTACTCTATCCTGACATACTTCTCTAGATTCCCCCACATTCATACATCAAGTCATACACGCACGTCGATTTTTCCAGCTTCTGACATGACCAACCTTTAATATTTGATTAATTTGGTCATGCCACGTTTTCCTCGGTCTACCTCGACTCCTTACTCCATTTACATCGTTAACGTATACTTTTTTAACCATTCTTTCTTCACCCATGTGCTCCATATGTCCGAACCAACGCAGTGATCCTTTCATAATTTCTCGCCAAAATATTTTTCAGTTATCCCACAGATAAAATCAAAACATCTGTAAAATGAAAATTAATTCATATGAATGAAAACGTCTGTTTCTAAACAGATGTCGCGACACGCTCAGTGAATAAAAATAAATTTTGATATTATAACAGGGTTATAATTTTAACAGTAATAATGTTGAAGTATCATAGTGTTTCGGCCAAAACAATGGAGTAGTTTTATTATATTTAATGGAAATGACATGTTTCACATTTCTATGGCATTATCTAATGTTGATTATGTATTTGATAATTCCTTAGACAGGCGAAACATATCATTCACATAAAATATAATAAAACATGTAGTAAACAGACGTTTTCATTTGTATTAATTATTTTATATGGAGTTTAACATTATTGTTTATGAAACAATAAATAAATAAAACATTTTTTGCAATAAAAAAAATGTTATGTATATACAGTATGACTTAGTGTATGGTTTAATTAACATAACCTGTTGTCCAATTCTTGACCTTCTATTGTTTTTCTGCAAATACATTATTCATGGAAATATGTATCCATCATAAATACAATAATTGTGATTAAATACGGATTCACTGATTTCCATATTAAATTTGGCAATCGAAATTCAGTGGACACCGCTACCAAAAAACATTGAATAGGAGTTATTTGGGACTCAAAGGAAGATAAATGCCCCATACATTCCTTATCTTCCCTTCGTGATGGCAATACAGAATGAAAAAAGTTTATTTTTAGGGAATCCAATGTCAAAATAATCCTATTTTTATCAACGTTCGCTATTATGTGAATATATGTCATTTACCAATAGAAGAAAAATAAAATTTTCTCTAAAAGTTACGTTTTTCAGGTTTGACCTTGTAGCGCCTTCTGTACATTGGGGTATACAAGTGTGGACATCGGTCACAATGATTGCGAAAATTGTTTTACTTGTTTAACCCTTTCGTGGGCAGTGTCAAAAATATCAGTGGGAATTACGTTTCCCAAGTTTATTCGCTCCAGTCATCTAGCGCCATTATTGGGTATTACGATAAAACATTTACCAGCTTTATCGGTTGAATTTTTAACTAGCAGTTGAATTATAAAAAACACGTGTTTTTGGTTTTTGAGTGTCATGCGTCAGATAAGTTAATTTTTTGACTAAACTTTCAAGTAAATAAGGATTTTGACGTTTGGTTTGAGTTCTATAGATATTTATTTCACTGTATGATATTACATAGTTGGTGATTTGATCTGAATTTCAAGGTATTTCATAATTCATAAGTGGTTTTTAACGTAATTATTTTTTATAATTATTTATATCTATTTTCTTGCGTACAATGGGTATTCTACCAAGTATCAGTGGGAAGTATAGATCCAATTTTATTTATAAGTTCCGAACGATTTAAAAAAAAAAAAAAATTAAATCACGTTCCCCGGCGTTCATGATCACAGTTGAAAATATTTTCTCGCCACGGTGATTTTTGGGATCTGTTACTGGAGTGGTTTCCCGTTACCTTCTCCGGGGTAAGTATTTACTATGTAATAATAAATTAATTGATAAAATGAAAAAACATGGAAAATCTTATGCCTGCATTTATTATATTTAAAGAGCTATTACGCTATTACTATTTATTTTTTTATTATAAAGATGATCTTCGTAGCAAAGTGGCAAGAGCTATGACTGCTGCATCGAAGCCCCGATCTTTGGTCACCAGACCAGTAGATTTCACGTGGCACCACATCATCTACACCAGTAGATTTCACGTGACAATAAAACGGGAATAGATTAGCTACCTTTCAAAAAACCTGCTGCAACGGCAAACTACTGCATTAAAGGCCCAAGGAGCATCCCAAGAATCATTTCCTTAGATTGCAACTAACGAAGAAAAACTAGCTATTATAGTTATATGGCAAAATGTGTAATAGGTAAACAGCACCGACGAAGGAAGGTTAATACGGTAATAAAAATATGTTTGACGTTTTCATCATCCTTTAACGCACATTTTACCCTAAATTCGTGTTATTTAATTTACGATTTTTCTTTTTATGACGTAAGCCACTTATTAGTAAAGTTTATGCATGGACACCAACATAAAATTCTTAAATATAGCCAGGCTGACGCGATGAGCAAAGTTATAAAAATGAGGGTACTCTCCATAGAAACGAAACGCACCAATGAAATTTTACGGACAATATTCTTCTTGGTGTTAGCTTTATTATTCGCATATTTCATACCCGTACATGGCACCTACCCATCATCATATTACAAGAGTACGGCGCTCCAATCATAGTTTGCTCCATAAACCATATCATAAAATGTTTAAATTTATTTTAACTGGAGGCGTTAACACTTTTGAATGACATTGCAAATTTGGAAGAAAAATTAACTTTGTACAAATAAAAGCTCTTTTCATACATCTCACAGACGCGGGATTTGAACCAGAGACCGGCCAGTAGAATAGAGAACCGGCGAGCTATCCTTTCAGCCACCTAGCTATTGAAACTAGTGGGGAAATTAGTTGAAATTTTACACATAAATAGTAGAAATATAACTTTAAATAATCTAGAAATTTTATAAATTAAAAAAGCCATTAAAAACAACGATGATATTATATTATAAACAACCAAGTAAACTTAACTTCTAGTCCCATAATCGATTCGTTTCCCCTGTCTCACAATTCTAACAAAACAACAATTGAATGGTTGCAGTAAAATAGGCACTAAGTACCAAAAAAACTAAGTATGCAGTTTCGTTCTATTTGTCATATAGAGCAAAACTGCATACTTTTTTTTTTTGTATCTTTTTTGGTACTTAGTGCCTGTTTTTCTTCAACCATTCAATTTACCCTGCCGCTAAATTTAATTTCCCCCACTCCACTTTTACACTCGTCATTTAGTATGTAAGTATTGACTCACTATTAAAATTCATTCATTCATACACTGAAGAAGAGAAGTCTGTGTCCCGAAACATGTTTGTGAAAGGTGCAAAAAAGTGATGTGAAATCAATGTTTTCAAAAGTGATTCAAATATATATATTTTTAATTAAAAAAAAAAAGACTAACGTCAAGGATTTATATCAATGATATTAGAATTTATTTACAATCTTCAATGTGAGCAGAAAATAGCTCGTTATTTTAATCTTTATTTACTTATTTCCGCTCTTCAGAACACGCTCTCTCCACATAGTCTCTCCAGAAACATCTTCTCTATCTTCCCATTGCATATCTTAGTCATCGCAAATCTTCCCCATTTCGGAATTTCTCACTTCTTCCGCTTACATATACTGTTGTTTACATTTACTTTATTTATTATTCTTTCTTATTTTTTTCTTTCCGAAGTTTCGCATTAATTTTGTTCAAAACATTTTCATTCGCAATGCATTCATTTCTTATATTTCCATTTGGCGCTCTATCATATACATATTAACCGCACATTCGTCGTTCTAGTTACCATCGCATTTATTCTACTTCCATCCTTAATACAATGTTTAATTTCTTTCCAATGCTTAAAACTAACACTGAAAATAATTGGTATCTAGTTTTATATATTTTGTGTAGGAATAGATCATGTTTTGTGAAAGAGCATATGGAAACCCCGACTTGCACAAATATATGTACAGGATGATGAGTACTTAAAAGTTAGTTATTTTCCCTGAAGAACAAACACACCACAAAGCTACCAGTATTGCAGTTGGGGTTGGATATGATTTTGTTTTGTATGCAACATAGAGGATTCCCACCGCTTACCCGATGTTGTTATAGGCGAACGGCGCCTTTCGTCAGCTTCGCTTATTTCATCCCTAGGCCTGTCCCTTGTCCATGCGGGACTTATGTTAGAAAAAAAAGAAATATGTATAAAATAAATCAAGAGAGACCAGACCACATTTAATCTACTGATATTTTCCTCTATGTCCCGCCATGAATGCAGATTACGCTAGTTTTTGTATGCAACAGGTCGTTTGAACCAAATTACTGTTTACAATTTGTTTTTAGCTATTATATTGATTCTCGTGACATGTGATAGGTAGCCAATCTATCGCCATTTTATTGTCACGTGAATTCTACACAAGATTAAAGGCAGTGTGACAATCACACTATCACATCGTCTCTGCCTAACCCTGCGGAGAATCGACGTGATGGTTGGTTAGTTAGTTTAAATCTTTTTGACTGGGCCAGATTCTGGTCCCAACCCTTGTGTATGGAAGCGAAGCATGGAACTGGCAGAAGAAGGATGAGAGCAGAATAAATGCGGTAGAGATGAGGTCCCTAAGACGTATGTGTGGTAAAACTATGTACGACAGAATTTCAAATGCTGATTTATGAAAGGAGTGTAGAGCGGTTTAATTAGATCTGATTTTGAAAATTTGGTTTGGTTCATGTGGTGCTCCCGTAAATTTTGAGATATTTCGTGTATAAGTGAATTGTTGACAATGTCAATTTGATTGTTGCCCCACTTTATAATAGTTAATTGTGACACTTAATACGTTTACACTGTTTTGATGTTAAAATTATATATGTTTTTTCGTTTATTATATTTATTATATTGACAGGTGTAAAAATAATTTTTCGTTTGTTTCAATGGCAATTTGAATAATTTCTTCAATATAATTTTAAAGTTCTTACTGGTGTTGGTTTGTTTTATGTGCCCAATTACAGCAAATTAAAAAAAAAACGGTGGATACGTGGAACATAAATTAAATAAACAATGTGTGCATCATCTAAAAAGAACATTATGTGTTAAATTATTTTTATTTTGTTATTTTATTTCATATTATTTGTTTTAGATTTATTTGAGGATGTTGGACGATCGAAGTGTGCGCGGGAGATGCCTATTGTTGGCGATGAGGTTCGGAATCCATCACACCGCGTCTCCCGGGGGCGAAAAGAGAAGGGTGGAGTGTCGCATCGGTTAAAGTGTGACAGTCCATTATTTCTGCCTACCCTTTCGGGGAGACGGCGTGATGGTTAGTTAGTTAGTGTAGAGCGGAAGAAGGTATGAACAAAATTATGAAAGGATCGCTGCGTTGGTTCAGACACATAGATGGAGAAAGAATGGTTAAGAAAGTATACGTTAATGATGTAAATAGAGTACGAATTCAAGACAGACTAAGGAAAACATGGCATGACCAAATTAATCAAATTTTTAAAGGTTGGTCATGTTAGAAGTCGGAAGAATCGACGTGCGTGTATTACTCGTTGTATGAATTGTGGAGAAAGCTAGAGAGGTGTTTTAAGGATAGAGTAGTGTGGCGGTCCATTCTCTCTGCCTACCCCTGCGGGGAAACTGGACAAGCAAACGAGTACAAGTAAGAACTATCGAGGAAAGATCGCAGAAGATGTAACATGAACTATTTAATAAGTTTATAAGAAACATCATGTGAATGATATGTCATAAAGACGCGTATGAAAACAACATTCATAAAACATCAGAACATCTTCCCAAAATGTTTGTAGTTATGCCTAATGCAATAAAAATGGCGATAAACTCGACTCGCTAACGAGAATAGGACAAATTCGAGAAACTTTTGTACTTATAATATTATGTTGTGCTGAGGGCGATAAAGCGCCGGTGGTCGATGTCTAATCCTGAGAATATTCTGGAATCTTACTAGAATACTATTAATCCGTAATTACTTCCATCGTTTGATTCTCATCATCATAAACTAGGACGCTGAATGTCCATAAAGGGCCCTTCAGAATGTTATGCATAATAAAATCTTCTAGGTCAAACTGTACAAGTTTTCTATGCATAATATATTAAATAATCCATTGTTTTAGCGGAAACACTTCGATATTTCAACATTATTAAGTGTTTAAATTTAAATTTTTTTTAAGGATTAATTGTATCTCAATAGAGACGAAGATGTAAATTGTTTTCTGGGAACAGAATATGGTTGTCAAGGCGCTTACAGGGCTTATGACCTGTCGATGGTTGGGTTAAGCGATCGCTTAACCCAACCCGTTAACAACATTCCCCATTCCGCCCTTCTTACGACCACCACGTCTGACAATTTTTTGGAAGATGAATATATGCTACAATATTGAGAAACACTTCACATTTTTTTGGTTCAATCTACACTAGCGCCATCTATTAATTTGTCTACATTCATTCAAAATGTTGTAAAAAAAAACTACATTCAAAATATTGTAAAAAAAACTTTGTTATAAATATCACAATTGATTATATTTTGTCGCGACAGCTGTTTCGCTAACCAATCAACTCAGTGGAACTCAGTTGATTGTAAGACCTGACGATGCTAACATCGGTTAGCGAAACAGCTGTCGCGACAACATATAATCAGTTGTGATATTTATAACAAAGTTTTTTTATTTAAACAGTTAATAATATATTATCCAAAATTATTCTTCAAAATTTGTTTGTATAAAAAAATAACGTGAACGTTACATTAAATTGTTGAAATATTTTATTTTTTTAAATAAAAATGTGTTTTTTGTATTCTTTTATGAATTAATGAAATTTCTTGTAAATAATAATGAAATAAAACGATGTTTTATAACTTCTTCCTCTTTTGTATTTTTTCCGACGGTGACCGGTTTCGCAGGCTCGCTGTCATAGAGACGTCGATGCCGGCGAACCTGGCGAAACCGACCGCTGTCGAAATAAAGACAAATTAATGTGGATGTAGTTAAAATACACATTTCTATTTATTGTAATTATATTTTAAAATGAACATCCATCAGTAGATTAGTAAAATCATTCGAAATTCTCGTAAACTGATTTTTATCTTAAATAAATACGTTGGCGTTAACGCGGTGGCATCAAAAATGAACGATTTATTTTAATTTTAAACACTGTTTTATCCGCTATCGAGTTTATATTTCTCGACGCGTTTCGAAGGTGCTGCAGCTTCATCATCGTGAACACGATATAAACTAACCAAACGAATTTTAATTTATCACGATAATAAAGGTTTAACACCTGTAAAATATAATGAAAAAAGGCAATTCGTAAAAGGAAAAAACGGTGTTTTAACTAATAAAAAATCATTATAATGAGATTTATATCGATATTCTAAAAATAATAAATCCGTTTTGTTTAGTTCATATTTAAAACTTGAAATCGTGTTTTTTAGAGAGATAAACTGTGAATAAATATGAATTTTCTGAAATGAGCGTTTTTGTATTAATTTTTTTTTATTAAATACAGAATTCCAAGAAGTTCAAATTGAAACAATCTGTAAAGTTTGATTATTAAAAATTCGATAAATGCTCTCTCTTGTTTGTTCCGAATGTTTCGAGAGCGTTGTGTCCCATTCGAACATTAAATCTGCCTTAAACTTGGTAGATTACTTCTAAAAATACCGCCAGCAAACATCCCGACACTCTGTAATGAAATCCTCTAAATTAATTCCAATCTCGTGTACGATTGTGAAGTGTTGTATTAAATCTGGTTTCCGGAAAAGCCGCTCTATTTCCACGGGTTTATCGCTATTTAGAGAGGAACTTGACAGAACTTCCTTAACCCGAATTCAGTAATTAAAAGGAGAAGTATCTGTTACAGCATCATCCTAAAGCCCATGTACTGATAATTATCTTCAATCTTTTAATAATTGAAGGAAGGTATCGTCAATTGACCGAGATAAAATCATCCATAACTGTGGTTCCAACTGGATGAAATCACAGTGCATATCATCAGGGACACTTGCCTAGGACGAATCATCTATAGCTGTTGTTTCAACAAGATGGAGTCTCATCATAGACAGCTAGAAACACTTGCCTGGGGCGAATCATATATAGCTGTAGTTTCAACAAGTTGGAGTCCCAGCGTAGACAGCTAGAAACACTTGCCTTAGTTCTATAACCGTAGATCCAATTGATGAAGCTACAGCACATACTGCCAGGGACGCTTGCCTGGGGTATCATCTACAGGTATAACTGTGCTTACAACTAGATAGAGTCCCAGCGTAAACAGCTAGAAACACTTGCCTGAGTTCCATAACCGTAATTTCAAGCTGATGAAGCCACAGCGCATACTGCCAGGGACACTTATCTGGTTTAACTCATATTTAACTATGGTTTTAACTAGTTTCCCAGCGTAAACAGCTAGAAACACTTGCCTGAGTTCCATAACCGTAATTTCAAGCGTATAATTCAGCGTCATTTTGCGGTATAATTTCTTTCGTGTTTCTGTTATACGTTTATATATAATACAATCAATTGTACGTGTAAAACTATCCCTAGATAAAACGTAGTAACTGAAAAACTGTTTTTTTTTTACTATAAGCGTATTTTATCGCTCTTTTTGGATGCTGTGCGAATGTATGCAGCGAACAAACCATAAAGATAACTCTTGTGGAGTGTTTTATTTTATTTCAATTCTTCAAGTGGATTGCAAAGTAGAAACTGTATCACCTTTTTATATTGTCTAATTCAGGGTTTCCCAAACTATTCCGCTGAACCTGAATGGACGTTAAAATACCACAATGCATCAAGACTAAAGTCTTCAACCAGTCATGACGAACGGAGCCGAGACGTGGACACTGACAAAAGGTCTAGTTTACAGATTCAAGGTCGCCCAACACGCCACATGGAAAGAGCCATGCTTAGAATAACCTTGAGGGACAGATTTAGAAACGAATTTATTCGTCAACAAACCAAGTTGACTGAGGTGGCTCTGAGGATGGGCGGGCTGAAATGGCGATGGGCTGGCCATATCTGTCGGAGAACCGACGGCCGATGGGGGAGACGGGTTCTGGATTGGAGACCGCGTACAGGATTCCGCAGAGTTGGACGTCCCCCTGCCCGATGGACCGACAATCTGAAGAGGATTGCTGGACATAGATGGATGGGAGCGGCAATGGATAGGGGGCGGTGGCGTGTTTTGGGAGAGGCCTACATTCACAAGTGGATGACAGACGGCTGATGACGATGATGATGATGAATGGACGTTGCGCGATAATCTGGAAAGGTTTTATACACTGCAACACATTTGAAGATCTTCCACTTCATACTGATTGGCGAGTGATTATTAATCTCCACGGATGTTTATGAGGTCAAGTATCTAGGTACGGTCGGAGGTCCATCTTTTCTCAAACCGTGTGTATGAAGAAGACGGGGTATATTGTTTTTACCTGACCAGCTGACAAGTATTGCCAGTTTAACAACAGTTGCCAAGATTGACAGAACGGATAGCCACGCTAATAAATATTGTTCAAAAATCTGATTTAAAAAAACAGGTTGAAAATACATGTTAAATATTTAGCATACGAGTATGTCAGTATTATTATTTTGACCATAAAGTTTGATTGATTGACTTGAATTTAAAAATGTTCCATTTCAGAAAAGTTTGAGAAGCCCTTGTCTAATCAATTTGAGTGTGACTGATGAAATACAGATGGCGTTTTATGAGTACCAAGGGAAATAGCACTTACTTGTTATAAAAAAGTAAGAAATAGGAATTTCCTTAAATAGCAAAAATAAGCAACGTGTCAAAAGAAACTTTAATATCATATTTATTAAAATTCAGTGAACCTTTGCAAGAGATATGCCTGCGGCACTATTCAGTAAGCTATGGTCCTTTGGTATTTGCGTCAAGATTCGTCTACACGATTATTCAATACAAAATTAGAGACTTGTAGAAGTACAATATTTGGAGCTGATGTAATTCTACAGTGTTTACGACTTATCTTGACTTGACTTGACTTTCTAGTCATCTGTCCACTGTTGAACGTAGGTCATTCACAAAGCACGCCACTGCCTCTTATCCATTGCCACTTCCATCCATCCACGTCCAGCAATCCTTACAATACCGTCATTCCAGGGAGTCTCCACTATAGAATCCGTCTACCTTATCGGCTGTCGGTTTACTGACAAATATGACCAGCCCATCGCCACTTCAGCCCTATCCAACTTATCTTTAGAGTCACCTCAGTAACCCTGGTTCGTTGTCGAATAAATTCATTTCTGATGTCTAACTAACTAACTAACTAACCATCAGCAGAGGATGGATCGCCACATTGTTCTATCCTCGCACAACTCTCGCGTCTTTTCTACATTCACACATGCACGCTCATCGATTGTTCGTACTTCGAACATGGCCGCCTTTCAGTTATTGATTAATTGATCTTCCTCGACTTATTTTACCATTCACACTACTTGTATATATCTTTTTTACCATTCTTCCCTCATCCATTCGTTCCATATGTCCAAACCATCTTAGTGACCCTTTCTTAATTTTATTTATCACACATTCATCCGCCTTACATTCATTTTTTTACTTCATCATTAGATATTCTATCATACAATGTTTTGCGCACATTCTTCTTAGTGACCTAATTTCTAGGGCATTTATCCTTCTTCTGCCAACTCCGAGCTTCACTCACATACACACTTCACATACATCAGGGTCGGGACTAGAACTTCATTGTGCACTGCCATCTTTGCTTCAGTCGATATATTTCTATTTGCCGTGACTTTGAGTGCACCATTTATGTAATTTGTTTCCAGCTCCAACCCTTCTTCCGATATCTTTCTTCATTCTTCCAACTCTTGTAAACATGCTTGCCCGATAAATAACATTTCGGTTCAATTGCTCTTTCCATGGGGCTCTCAACGACTTAATTAAACTATTTATCAACATTAAATGATGCTTTGTTATGCATCAGCCAATAAAAACGACGAGGAAATAAGAAAACGTGAGTAATAACGCCAAAGTCTTTGATTGTAAGATAGAGGAGCCATCTTATAGAAAAATGAAACAAGTTTTCCCGAGTAATTTCAGTAAAGCCGTTCTTTTGGATTAGGTTTAAGAGGGCTTCCTACAATCCCCGAAGAACAGAGGGAATAAAGGGGAGACAGAAGGCGCGGATTGCCGGCACATTGAATTCCTCTGCAGGATTTACGCGGGAACTTTCGCCACGCATCGTTTTCCCGCCACTAGAACAAACCTCGTTTGTCGCATTTTTTCAGATCTCGTTAAAGTAGAATGAGAGTTTAATGTGAAAAAAATAATTGTGTTTTGCGGCAATTTAAAATAAATGGGAGATATGTTTTCAAATCAGAAGAAAAACAATGTCTTTCGGACAATTTACTAACCAAAATGATTTCTTTTTGGGAATTAACTTACCAAAATGATGTCTTTTGGACAATTGACTGATACAAAACGATGTATTTTGGACCATTAACTAATCAAAACGATGTCTCTTGAACAATTGACTTATCAAAACGATTTATTTTGGACAATGAACTACCCAAAACGATGTCTTTTGGACAATTAAGTGATACAAAACGATGTATTTTGGACAATTAACTAACCAAAACGATGTCTCTTGGACAATTGACTTATCAAAACGATTTATTTTTGAGAATTAACTTACCAAAATGATGTCTTTTGGACAATTAACTGATACGAAACAATATATTTTGGACAATAAACTACCCAAAACGTTGTATGTTGGAAAATTTACTAACTAAAACGATGCATTTTAGACAATTAACTACCCAAAACGATGTCTTTTGGACAATTAACAAATGAAAATTATGTCTTTTGGATAAATTACGAAACAAATCGATTTTTTTAAAACTATTTGCTAACCAGGTTTCGTGCCACATTTTTCCCGGTCTTTCTCTATTCATAGTTTCGATTACATTATTTTAACTTCTTCATCCATTATTTCCATATGTCCAAACCGCATTAATAATCCTATCATTATTTTGTTCGTAACACTTCCATTCGCAGTCTATTTGACACTATCATATACAGATTTACCACACGTTCGTCTTAGAGATCTCTTTTCCAACATAACATAAGTGTGAACGAAGAGAACTTGGAGCAGGTGAGTAAATTTGTGTATTTAGGTAGCTTGTTCACAGCGAATGGCCAAACGAATAGTGACGTCGAAAGAAGGGTTGATGCGGGTAACAAAGTGAATGGAGCTTTAAAAATAGTTATTGGAAACAAGAATTTATCAATGAAAGCGAAAACGGCCGTTCACAATTGAGTTCTGGTTCCAACCCTAATGTTTGGAAGAAAAACATGGAACTGGCAGAAGAAGGATGAGAGCAGAATGAATGCGGTAGAGATGAGGTCCCTAAGACGTATGTGTGGTAGAACGATACACGACAGAATTTCAAATGCTGATATAAAAAAGGAATGTAGAGCGGAAGAAGGTATTATGAACAAAATTATGAAAGGATCGCTGCGTTAGTTCGGACATATCGAGCGCATGGATGGAGAAATAATGTTTAAGAAAGTATACGTTAATGATGTAAATGGAATACGGAGTCGAGGCAGACCGAGGAAAACATGGCATGATCAAATTAATCAAATTTTAAAAGTTGGTCATGTAAGAAGTCGAAAGAATCGACGTGCGTGTTTGACTCGCTGTATGAATGTGGAGGAAGCTAGAGAGGTGTGCCAGGATAGAGTAGTGTGGCGGTCCATTCTTTCTGCCTACCCCTGCGGGGAAACGGCGTGATGTTTTTTTTATACTATTTATGGCTCTTTGATAGTTAACGAAAAAAATGAAATTTGAATAGCTTTGAATATCATATTAATAAAACACCAGGTCGAAATTTTATTATTCTATTACGATGAAATCTTGTTTCAACAATGACAAACAATAAAAAGAAGCAGTGGTCGCTTCGGAAATTTCGTTATAACTTGGCGTGAAGTTCGTCAGGTCGTCGGAACTTCGTTTACGAAAAACTGAAAGTTCTCCAGGTGACATATTTGAATATCAATCCCTTTCGTCGCATTACCTTGTGAAAACTTCCGAGTTATAGAACTTTAAAGAGTATTATTAAAAAGTTTATCTTATCTCACACGAGTATGTCGTATATTCACTCCTTGGACTCCCTTGAAAATAGACGAACACTTAACGATACGATCTTGTTTATTGTTTCTTGAACAATGATGTAAAACTCAATATGTAATAATTAAAACGAATGAAAACGTCTATGTTATACAAGTTTAATTATATTTGATTTAAATGACATATTTCGCCTGTCTAAGATTTTATCAAACATTTAATAATGCCTTAGACAAGCGAAACATGCCATTCACATAAAATATAATAAAACTTCTAGAAAATAGACGTTTTCATTCGTATTAGTAGATGATATGATGTTGCTTTACAAAATTATCTTATTTATGGTGCATAGGGGCTCAAGGAACCTTCTCCACCCGACTCTATCGCATGCCTGATGCCTAACATCATCCCAAATGAGGCCTGCTGCTTTATCCTCTTCCTGCAGGTCTTTTCTCCAGGTGGCTCTAGGTCTGCCTCCCTTCCTCTTTCCCCCCATAGCGGACCAGTCTAGTGCGCTCTGAGCGATGCAGGCTGGGTTCCGTCTCAGAGTGTGACCGATCCACTGCCATTTGCGTCTAGCGAATTGTTCTCTAATTGGCTTTTCGCCTGCCATAGTACAGAGAACGGCATTTGACACTGTTTGGGGCCAATAGATCTTGAATATTGAGCGAAGGCAACTATTTATAAACACCTGGAGTTTTCCAATAACGTCCGCGGTAGATTTCCAAGTCTCACATCCGTACATTAGTACGCTTTTAACGTTTCTTCTTCTTCTTCTTTGCTAGCCTTCTTCCCTCCTCTGCTGGATATAGGCCTCTTCCCATTTCTTCCACTCGTCTCTATCCTGCCCCCTTAACGCTACTGCTGAATATTTGGAGCTTTTACAAAATTATACACTTTAAAAAAGACAACTGCGAACTTCTTTACAAATTGACACTCAATACCTCTATGTTTCGCACAAGGCACACCGCAATCCTAGTTTTCCACCTGCTTGCCTATCAAATCAAATCAAATCAGTTTATTAACTTTAACTAACAGACATTACAAACAGGAAAATATTTAAGGCATCTATTACTATAAGTACAGGTAAAATATCATAAAAATACAACAAAGTACCAGGAACGCATTAGAGATGGTTCGACATTAGGGAGACAAGATACTTTCTAAATTCAATAGTATTTGCCCCCTGAACGTACTTTCACTAACATGAAATACGTCGATCTCCGAGGAGACCGCGTTCAGCAGACTAATTGCTCTTCCCACCGGTGTCACCAGAGGCAGATTGGTTCTGGCGGCCGGTAGGTAATACAATCTGTGCTGTCGCTGTCGGAGATATCTATCGGGGACAAAAAGACCAACATCCTCCAGTACGGCCGAGTTCTCGAAGTATCCCCTAATTAATCTGAAGAAATGGGTTATTAGATGTCCATCTCTTCGAAGCTATCGCACTAACTTCGCTCAGAGCGCGGCAATGTACCGGATTAGCGACAACTTTAATAAGTATTTTGGTAATATGTATGTTTTCCACCTGAACGAGCATTTTAAATTATTGATCGGACCAATAGTCATCGGTCCTACTCTCTTGAGTCCTCAAGTGATCTCTCAGGCCCCGCGAACCTGGGCAATGTGACCACTGTCATAGCAGATAGAGAGAGGGCGAATGGCGAATTTCCAGCGCCATAAAACTGGATACCCCCAGCTAAGGGAAGGAAACCCCGTCAGAAAATTTCTTCGCAATCGGTTCAGTATTTGTCGAGTCCATCGGTTCTATATTCAAGAACATTGCCTTATATTTATATAGTAGATAGAGAGATACAAAAGATATTGAAATAAAAGTACATTTACACGTATTCTTCGAAGACATATTTGTTAGTAAGAATCTGAAAAATGATACAAACAATTCTTTGTCAGTTTCCGGGTATACGGTAGAATCTCTAGCAAAGGATAAACAGATGTGGTCGAGCGAGAACGAGCATGTGTTAAATCTAGTAATGCCGATAACAAAAGCTTGCAAAGAGGTGATATTTTGTAAACGCGATACCATCTTCGAATAAATATCTCGGAACACCACTGGATTTCACAAAGGAGGTTATAACATTTCAAAGAGATCATTTACCTAACTGGATACCGATGTGGATACCATAATCTGCCGTATTGTGAATATTTCAGTGGCGCTTATATGTATTTTATTTCATGGAAAGGAGAAAATCTGTAAAGGGTTCTCGCATTAGATTTATTTATAAACTGTTATAGATGGATCAAATATCACAAGGGCGTTATATTGTAAAAACAAACTGCAATATTTTTATGCATAATATTGAGGAAAACGTATAAGTTTAGAAGTTAAAAACTGATCGAAACTTGATCCCTTTATTTACGTATGACAAAGGAATTGACCTAGATCTCTACGTGTTTCACGTTACTAGTAACCACCAAAACCCTGATGGATATCTCCGACAGCGACAGCACAGATTGTTTTACCTACCGGCCGCCAGAATCAATCTGCCTCTGGTGACATCGGTGGGAAGAGCAATTAGTCTGCTGAACGCGGTCTTCTCGGAGGTCGGCGTCTTTCATATGAGTGAAAGTACGCTCAGGGGACAAATTGCACGCTTAATAGAACACTAGCTTAACTAAAAAAAGCAAGTTTTGCTCAATCTGACATGAGTCGGTGTTCTAACAAAAAACACGTACGAATGAAAAAGACCGATATAGTGTAATGGAGGTCAATTGGCCGAATTTCGACTTAATTTTAACGCGAAACGATGGATAGCGTTAACACAAGCCTCTGTCTAATGTTACCTCAATTATGACCTAAACCATAATCGGTCAGTTTACTATTAAGCGTGCGAAATACTCTCGATTTTAGAAAGCATCTTGTCTTCCTAATGTCGAACCATCTCTAATGCGTTCCTGGTATTATGTTGATGTATATAATATTTTACCTGTACTCAATAGATGCATTAAACATTTATACTGTTTGTAATGTCTTTTCAGTAAATAAACTGATTTGATTTGATTAACTCTTAAACTATACTATATGACGATCTTCGTGGTCGAGTGGCAAGTGCTATGCCACACCGAAGGTCCCGGGTTCGATTACCGACGATGGCAGTGTGATTGTCGCACTGTCTTTGGTCTGGTGTAATTCACGTGACAGTTAAATGGCGATAAATTAGCTACATATGTAATTATACAAAGAGCGATTCAACAAAATAATAATAATAAAAATAATATCTTACTGTATCATCATCTTCTTCTTCACCTGTGAACCTCTTCCTTTATTTTCCATATCGTTCTTTAAATATTTAAGGGTCGTTCCATTTTTTTATTACAAATTATTAAGAATCTTATTTATTTACAAAAAAACATGCAATGCTAATATTTCTAATTAACTAACTAAAAAACTAACTAACTAACCATCACGCCATTTCCCCGGAGGGGTAGGCAGAGAGGATGGATCGCCACACTGGCCTGTCCTGGCACACCTCTCGGGCTTCCTCCACATTCATACATCGCACCATGCACGCACGTCGATTATTCCGACTTCAACAAAAAAAATCTTGAAAATGGATGACAATACAGAGACTATTCGTGATATAGCTGTTAAATTGCTAGAAAATAAGATGAAAAAGAGTGAAACTTCAAGCGAGAGTTCTTCGCACACCATCTTCATACTGGGACAAAAATCTTCCGGCAAAACAAGTTTGATGAACAATTTCCTTGATAAAAATGAAACCCCAAAAGAAACCTTGGCCCTCGAGTACACATTTGGTAGAAAAAACTTAATCGGTCAGTTTGGTGATAAAAATATTTGCCACATTTGGGAGCTAGGAGGTGACATGCTTAACACTGCCGATGTGATGACCATACCCATGATAGCTCATAACATCATGCAGCTGAACATAATAATTATGGTGGACCTGTCACAACCAAACCTGCTTCGTTCTGTCATAGATCAGTCCTTCACCCATCTCAAGTCCGCAATTCACTCCCACAAGGATGCCAATCTTTTGAAAACAAGATTTGCTTCGCTTCATAGTGATCTGATGGCTAGCAATGACTCTCAGAACTTGTTTAATGTTCCTTTGTATATTGTGGGAGGAAAATATGACATGTTTTTACAGCTAGTGAATTGTTTTGATCAATTTGATTGTTGCCGCACTTTATAATAGTTAATTGTGAGACGTAATACGTTTGTACTGTTTTGATGTCAAAATTATAAAAGTTTTTTCGTTTATATTAGGTCCTTACATATGAAATTGGCGTTTTGTATGGGAGGAACATAAAGTTGATTTTTTTTAAATATAATATATTTATTTAATCAAACTATATACCATTGCTATCTATGCACTTTTGCCATTTCATAGGTAGTTCATCGATCCCTTTACTAAAAAAAACCATTCGGACGGGAATCAATAAAATCTTTGAAGTCGGTTTGGACTGCCCCATCGGAGTTGAATTTTTTCCCTTGCAAGAAGTTATCCAAATTTCGAGAAAAATGGTAATCTGTTGGGGCAAGGTCCGGATAGTACGGTGGATGTCTTAGACATTCCAATTGAAGCTTTTCTAATTTGGTAGCCGTCTGTTGTGCAGTTGTGGTCTAGCGTTATCATGAAGCAGCAGTGGCCTAGAGCGATTAACCAGCCTCGGTTGTTTAGCAGCTAGCTTTTCCATCATGGTTTGCAGTTGCTGACAATAGACATCTGCCGTAATCGTCTGGCCAGATTTAAGAAAGCTGTAGTGAACGACACCAGCACTAGTCCACCAAACGCTCACAAGTAACTTTTTGGAGTCAATTTTCGCTTGGGGCATGGTTTGGCTGGTTCGGCAGGGTTCAGCCATTGCGATGAGCGCTTCCGATTATCATACAGGATCCACTTTTCATCACAGGTAATGATTCGATTCAAAATCCCTTCATTATTGTGCCGGTTGAGTAATGCAACGCAGCAGTCAACGCGCGTTTGTTGATTTGCTTCACTCAATTCGTGAGGTACCCACCTTTCAAGCTTTTTCACCTTCCCAATTTGCTTCAAGTGGACTAAAACAGTTTTATCACTAACACCGCAGCCTGCAGCTAACTCGGACGTGGTTTGCGATGGATCCGCTTCCACAATAGCCTTCAATTCTTCATTATCAACTTTGGTCTCCGGCCGTCCATGGGGCTTGTTCTGCAGGTCGAAATTTTCAGAACGAAAAAGTTGGAACCAAAAACGCACTGTGTTTTCTTTTGCGGCACCGTCGCCATACACATCATTAATCCTTCGAGCCGTTTCTGCAGCACTGGTGCCACGGTGGAACTCGTACTCGTAAATAACGCGATATTTCAAGTTTTCCATTTTGTAAACTGAGTGACGCAAAAAAAAAAAACAATTGAGGAAAAAACAAATGAATTATAATTTTCGAAACACAAATACTTGAGTAAATAGCTGTATAAATTTGAATTCGGAATTCCTAACCAAAGAGAAGATATTTGAGATCAAAGTTGCCAGTACGGCAAAACGCCAATTTCATATGTAAGGACCTAATATAAAGAATTTTGACAGATGTAAAAATAAATTTTTCATTTGTTCCAATGACAATTTGAATAATTTCTTCAATATTCTTTTAAAGTTCTTGCTGGTGTTGGTTGGTTTTAAGTGCCTTATTACTGCCAAATAAAAAAAGTGGATACGTGGAACATTAATTAAATCATATAACAGCTTCCGGACACCGCCCACCTGGAAGACCGCCTAAGAGATGGAGGGACAGCTGGATCTCATCATCCGACGAGATATGATTTCTGTGTCACAGATCGTCAGATCTATCAAAAGAAGAAGAAGATATAACAGCTAATTTAAAAAACGGTGGATAAGTGTAACATAAATTAAATAAACACAAAAGTCCGGATCGTCCATGTCAACATGTGCAACATCGGAAAAACATTATGTGTTAAATTTAAAAAACGGTGGATTCGTGGAACATAAATTAAATAGACAAATGTGCACCATCTAAAAATAACATTTTGTATTAAATTATTTTTATTTTGTTATTTTATTTTATATCATTGTATTTTATATTATTTGTTTTAGATTTATTTTGTGGATGTTGGAAGATCGAAGTGTGCGCGGGAGATGCCTATTGGTGGCGATGAGGTTCGCAACCCATCACACCGCGTCTCCCGCGGGGCGAAAAGAGAAGGATGGAGTGCCGCATCGGTAAAAGTGTGACAGTCCATTCTTTCTGCCTACCCTTTCGGGGAGACGGCGTGATGGTTAGTTAGTTAGTTAGTTATAAAAACGTTTGTTTTTCAGCAGTTTTATTTTACTTCGTGAGAATGGCATGCTTCAGCTTTCTAAGGGATTATCAATTGTATGATAATGATAATATTATACCTTAAAAAGGCGACATATATCATTCCCATAAACTATAATAAAACTTCTAGAAAACACACGTTTTAAAGTATAATAAGTTAATAATGCTGCTCATCATATGCAGATTTTAAAAGAGCCGCACAAGACAGGGAAGAATGGAAGAGAAGAATAGAGGAAATTGCTGCAAATTAATCCCAGGATTGAAACCAGAGAGAGATAGAGTTAATAAATATAGACAGGTTGAAAATTTTAAATATTGGTTGCCGCTAAAATAATATTTCCAGCCACTCTTGCGTGTGATATCATAATAATCCACTTTTGGACAATTAAGGTCGGTCGTGTTTTTGAATACCCATAAACAATCGAATTTAATGATGTCAAAAATGGCCAACCATTCGGAAGCGTTCGAAATGTGAGACTTTTAAAAATCTAAAGTTACTTATGAAAATATTAATATTGTGAGTTAAAAAATACAATTAAAATTATAATAAACGTATCCCTCGGTAATTCCGACCCAATTGATAAAATAACCCATGTTAAAATCAAATTATTATGCCATTGATTGAGACAGTTAAGTACAGTACAAATTGTTTTTATTTTTAAAAAAACTAACTAACCATCACGCCGTCTCCCCGAAAGGGTAGGCAGAAAGAATGGACTGCCACACCTTTCTTTCCTGACATATTTCTCTCGCTTCCTCAACATTCATACATCGTGTCATGCACGCGCGTCGATTTCTCTGACTCCTCACATGGTCGACATTCAATATTTGATTTATTTGATCGTGCCACGTTTTCCTCGGTCTTCCTCTATTTCTGGTACCATTTACATATAATTTTTTTACCATTCTTTCTTCATTCATTCTTTCCATATGTCCAAACCATCTCAATGATCCTTTCATTATTTTTTGTTCATGACACCATCATTCGCACCGCATTCACTTCTTATATTTTCATTCGACACTCTATCATACACAGAATATCCACACATTCGTCTAAGAGATCTCATTTCTACTGCATTTATTATACTTTCATCCTTCCTTTGCCAGTTCCATGCTTCGCTTCGATACATAAGGGTCGGTAGAAGAACACCATTGTGCACTGCCATTCTAGCTTTTTTGGATAGGTTTTTGTTTGGATTTTTTTATTTTTTTATTTTTAGATAATCCATTGTTTTGGCGGAAACACTTTGATATTTCAACATTATTAAATGTTTAAATAAAAAAACATTCTTGTGAATAATTGAATATAATTAGCCGCGACAGCTGTTTCGCTAACCGATGTTAGCATCGTCAGGTCTTACAATGAATTAAAAACATTTTTTAGTTGCTTGTAAGACCTGACGATGCTAACATCGGTTAGTGAAACAGCTATCGCGACTAATTATATTCAATTTTGATATTCATAACATAGTTTTAATATTTAAACATTAAATAACTTTATATTTTTATTTAATAAAGCTATAAAAGATTACAAAAATATTTTCCAACTTATAATATAATACAACATTTGAACAATTGATTAACAATATAAAAAACGCTAATGAGAGCAATAAAAACATCAAATATTGGTATTTAAAACATATTTAAAGCATTTTTGACGAAAGATCGTGAGAGAACCGGCATCTCTTACCTCAAATGATGATTTTACAAGTCTATTTACATGTTATTTGGATAAAATAATCAATTAAACTTATGATTAAAATGTGTAATTAATTAGCAAGGAAATAAAATATCAATTCGACTCACCAATGCTCAAGTAGAAAATCACCACAGCAATGGAGAAGATTGCCACAACCAGAGAGGATCCCAGGACAAGACTTCTTTTGTATCTCATTTTGAGTTCTTACAGCTTGGAGTTGAAAAAAGTTTGCACAATCTAACACTTGAAAACTCAAATCACATTTAACCTGTAAAATTCCGTATTATTTGTTATTCAAACTCTTAAAATATATCGAAATTATCGTTATCAGTATTAATTTTTATATAACAATTCCAGAACACAATTCAAAATTTTGGGATGTTTTTATCTATGAAATTAAATTAACTTAGTAACATTAAAAACAAAGGAAAAACAAAGTATTTTAGATTAATTATAAATGTGAATTAAAAAGAACCGTTCATAAAATGTGTTGCCATTAAAAAAGAGTAGAATTACAAGTTTTTTGGGTTGTTTCTGAAATTTAAAGTTCGAACGATGTTTTCGATTTACGATACTTTGCCGGGAAAGTTTGTCTATTGGAGCGATCGTGACGACGTGCTGCGGAGGCGGCCGCGTGCGGCAAACTCAAAGGCGAACTGAAAACTGAAGCTAGTCAAGCTAGATAAAGGAGAAATGCCGCCAAAATGTGATAACATTCCGCGCGCGGGAAAACTGATGCGCGCGAAAGCGCATGCGTAATTGTTCTCTAATAGTTTAGTCTTTAGTGTGATTTATTTTACGACGTGGATGAATGTTCGCCCTCGGATTACATCTAGGAATTGTATTTCCGTCGATAGTCGCATTATGTGATACATGAAAATTCACGAGCATTTGTTGAAATCTGATTATTTTGATCGTGCACCGCGGGATTATTAAATGAAAGCATTGAAAGCACTGCCAAATGAAGTGAGGTTAGGTTTGTTTTTCAGTTACATATCAGTTCAAACTCGCAGCATTGTGAAGTTATTAATAGAAAAGTACTGCCAGGCGAAGCTAGGCTAGGTTCGTTTTGGAGTCACAAAAGCAGTTCAATCTCTTAGAATGTTTTACGCATTTGTTGCTAAATAATTCAATGAATGATACTGAAGCAGCCACTGTGTAACATCAGGTTGGGTTATATAATGTGAGATTTATTTTAAGTTTCAATTCTAGTAGTTAGTTTGCGGCAAAGTCTTGTACTTTTGCTGGTTCATTAGATGCCACTTGGGCCTTTTAATGTGGTAGTTTCCCGTTGCTTTCCTAAATTTGAAATCAGGTTCGTATTCTTGTTGATTTATTTCTGATGCTTTTTCCCATAACTATAGGGAGAGTATTTAAGTCACTGCCAGATTTAGTTGGTAAAGCGTAGATTTCATTTGCTTATCAAACCCATGACCAGAAGCAAAGAATAGTCACATTGGTTTCTTAATGTTGAACTTAACAAGTCACGGATACTTCGGCGGTATATCCACAATATAGTAAGAGAAATAACTAATAATGCAAAGCATACACTATCAACTTACCCGCGCAAAATTGAAGAAAGGTGGCAGTCTTCTTCATCTTCGTCGTATCAAGTCAGATAAAGTCGGGCCAGAAGTCTACTAGCTGGACTGCACTGCTGGATGCCCGAACTAGATCCTCCGTGCATGTCAAATAGCAGCAGGGGAACTTCATTATGTGCAGCATGGATTGCTCCATGCTACAGATGCAGAACGTTGTACAGCCTTGAAGGACACCCCATCTTGCTAAGTTGTCCTTGGATGGAACACAGAAATAGAGCATAAGGCTTCATTACCGATACCTTCAGCCTTAGAGTCCAGGGGGGTTGTGGTTTACTCACTAAAAATCTTAAAAATAACAGTGGCAAAAAAATTGAATCTTTACCACACCAAAGTAAGACACCAATGGTAAATGATTGGTATATATGCGTATCTATTATGATACAAAATCTAAATAAAACATGGTAGATATTTGAAACATTGTATATTTTGCTATAATTATAAATATTACAATAGGAAACCTGTATTGGTATAAGATGGCATATTGCATATTTCAAAATGATATCTTTAGTATGTCATATACGAGTATATGGCAAAACAACTTCATTTCACAAAATAATCAATAAACAACAATTTCAAATGAAAAAGTATTCAAAAAGGTTACAATATGTCTTTATAAGAACAACATTAAAACAAGAAAAAGCTTAATTAAATAAGTACGTAGATAACAAATAAAAATAAAATATAACAAATAAATAATATTTTTTATAGCTGGCAGTGAAAGAGTCTAGGATGCTTAGAATTTGGAAATAAAATATGAAAAAATGCATGAAAGCAGCAAACTTAACTCTTAGATTTTTTTTTTAATCAGATAGTTAGAAATACTGACAACAGACGGGGTTTGCTCTTAGCATGGATTGAAGATGCTATTAGCGATTTCAGATAATCAAAACAACAACAAACTATTCGTCGTTTCCGGGGTAGGCAGAGTCGATCCTGACACACGTCTCTAGGTTCCTCCACATTCATACAGAGTCATACACACGTTGATTCTTCCGACTTCTAACATGGCCGACCTTTAAAATTTAATTAGTCATACCAAGTTTTTTTCAGTCTACCACGACTCTGTACTCCATTCACACCGTTAACGTATACTTTCTTAACCATTCTTCCTTCATGCATGCGTTCTATATGTCCAAACCAACAGAGTGATCCATTCTTAATTTTATTCATAATACTTTTTTCCGGTCTACATTCCTTCTTTATATATAAGCATTTGAAATTCTGTCATACATCGTTTTACCACACATACGTCTTAGGGATCTACCGCATTTATTCTGCTCTCATCCTTCTTCTGCCAGTTCCATGGTTCACTTCTATTAATCAGGGTTCATACTAAAACTTTATTGTGAACGGCCATTTTAGCTTTCATTGATACATTTTTGTTTCCAATAAGTTTTTAAAGGTTGGTCATGTTAGAAGTCGGAAGAATCGACATGCATGTATGACTCGCTATAGAATGTGGAGGAAGCTAGAGGTGTGTCAGAATAGAGTAGTGTGGCGGTCCATTCTCTCTGCCTACCCCTACGGAGAAACGGCGTGATGGTTTGTTGTTATAAGTTTTTAAAGCTCCAATCTTTCTTTCTACGTCACTATCCATTCGGCCACCCACTGAGAACATGATACCTAAATAGACAAACTCAGATACCTCCTCTAGGTTCTCCTGATTCACACTTATGTCACAACATGTCCTCTTCTCATTAAAAAAACAATGAATGCGATGATCTATTTAGTCTATAAATGTAGGAGTATATTAATGTGATTTATTTTGTGTGCGATGTATATAAAAACTATATTTATTATGGCTGAAAAATATTACGTATAATTATGATTAATTTAAAAATAATAAATATAGGATTGGCATTTTACATAGTAGTAATTTCTTCTTATTTTGGTAAATAGCACATTGTTTTTAAAGTTAAACTTTCAACATATGTTTATAAATGTTCTAATAATTAAAAAAGTATAAATCTTCAAAAACCATAAAAGGCACATCAGATAATAAACAAAATTACATTTGTATGTTGTATCGGTTTGGTTAATTACAAATATTTAACAGCAGTGTAAAAAGTGTACTGCTGTACGGTTGTGAGACTTGGAAATCTACCACAGACGTCATTGGATATCTCCAGGTGTTTATAAATAGGTGCCTTCACTCAATATTCCAGATCTTTCAAATGCGCATTCTCTGGATAATGGCAGGCGAAAGGCCAATCAGAGAACAAGTCGCTCGACGCAAATGGCTGCGGATCGTTCACACCTTGAAATGGAATCCAGCCTGCATCGTTCTGTGCGAACAAGACTGGTCCCCTGTGGGTGAAATGAGAAACCGTGGCAGACCTAGAGGCACCTGGAGAAGAACCCTGCAGGACAAGGTTAAAGTAGCAGGCCTCACTTAGGATGATGTTAGGCATGGGGCGTGCAATAGAGTCGGTGGAGAAGGTTCCTTGAGGCCCTATGCACCACAGAAGTGTGAGAAGACAAGAAAAAAAAAAGATTAATTGGGTTAGCTAGAATATTATTATTATTTTGTTGAAATAATCTTTATTCTATTATATTATAATACAAGCAAAATCAAAGCAAAGATAGAAAAATAAAGAACTTTAAAGGAAATATGTATAGAACCTTGTGAATGAAACAAGACATTAACTTCTTTGTACCTTATTATCAGTGTTAACAAAATTGCTATAGCTGCATCTAACCCCTATAGTACGGCTGACTTCATTTGAAGTCCAATAAAAAGGTTTAGAAATACGGAGGACTACATTTAACCTTAATTTATAAACTTTTTACTAAATTTCATACTATTAAGTTATCCGTAATATTATGTTGAACTGGGACTATAAATGTAGCTAATCGCAGCAGATAAAGCCAGATGCACAATAGGGGTTAAAGAGATATATCGCCTCTTTACAAGTTATCTTGAAAATTTTAAAAATGAAACAAGATACCCGTCTGAAAGAGACAACGTGATAACACAATATACCACTGTTGTGTTGTCTCTTTCCCTCATATTCTCTGTTTTTCACTTTAAAATACCATGTTTTTGTAGAAAAAAATGATGAACACGGCGAATTTGACTTTCGAAATGTCACATTATTCTTGTAAAGAGGCGATATTTTGAATGTCACCTCATTGAAAATACAAATCGCCTTCAATACAGGAGAGTTATAAGACAGTTCCGTGTGGCAATTTGGAGCATAAAATAAGATATATTCCCTCGCTCTATTGCAACTGTAGAGAACATATAAAGATAGTTTTCTTGGTATTCTTGGATTGTAAGACTCCCATATAGCAATTTTAAAGCATCTTTCCTAGAAAAATTAAATGACACATTTCTAAATTGTTGAAGTCTAACTTCCTGTAAAAACCAACGAATGATACAAAAAAGGATAGTAATTATATTCCCTGGGGTGCAAAAAGCTAATGTTCTTAATATAGCCTGAGAATCAACGTGATAGCATTTCATTAAACAAAACCAAGCATTTTGTTCAATACAACACTCCTGAAAGTAACCTAGTACGAGTTGGTATGGTATGATATGGAGTCATGATGATATAATGTGAAGTCTTATACCCTGATCTTTTTTTAATAAATAGGATAAATACAACATCTCCGTAATTTTTTATTTGTTAATTGTGCCAAATTTTTGTAAAGCCAAATAGATTTTTTATATCAATTACATTTCTTTGTTATAATTCTCTACTTATAACGACAGTTATACATTAACTACAAGAAAATTGTCCCTAATATCAATTAAAATATCCACATTTATAGTCTGTACGCTTTTGAAAATGTATTTTTTTTTTTAGAAATATCTTACGACTAATTTTGGCAAAATTCACCGCACAACACATTGAAATCGGAAGATACATTTAATATAAATTTATATAATTAAGATTTTTTTTATAATCTTAAAATTCAATACATATCCAAGTTAAATAGAGTCAACATTATAAGAAAAGAATTGTGTGACTGTATCATATTACTACATACATTGTAAGTGTGAAGGTACACAGAATTTGTGATTGTGTTAGTTACTCCTGTATCTTAACTTGATGGTTGCCAGAGACGAGATATCTCGGAAGAACTTTTGGTAACGTATTCTTGCGCTGTATTAACAATTTCGCAGAAACGGAACACACATCTGTTTTAATTATCCCGGAATATTTCATCAAGTTACGAAATACTTTTAACCTGTAAATTTCGAAAAACTGAGAATGAAAATATGAAACTGGTTTAACTTCAAGAAAAAACTATAACAATTGATGCGGGATATAATATTTTGTAATTAAATTATAATTTCTTTCTAAGAGCAAAAATTAAAAATTTACAGTAGTTTAATTTTGACAAAAAATATTCGGCCTGATGAGCACTGCGGCGTGATTTATTTGCGGCTATGAAAAGGTTAAGAGGGTTAATAGGTTTAAAGGACTAAAAAAATTATTTTTTCTAAAATAAAATCTAATACTGTATTTTTAAACTAATAATATATAATCAAAACATATAATAAATAAATAAATCACAATCACCTTTCTATACAATTCTTTCCTTGTGTCAACTCTACAGCATTGAAATTTTAAATTTATATTTTTAAGATAATCAAATGATTTTACTGAAACCTCCTGATGGAAGTTCTTTTTTAATAATAATTAAATAAAACAATGTTTTTTAACTACTTCCTCTTTGTCTTTATTTCAACAGCGACTGGTTTCGCCAGGCTTGCTGGCATCGACAGACTGGCGGTGCCAGCGAGCCTGGCAAAACCGGTCCCTGTCGAAATGAAGACCAAAATGTAAGTAGTTAATAAAAGTGTTTTATTTAATTATGTAATTCGCCTCTTTGCAAGAATAATGTGTTATCTCAAAATATTTTAAAATAAAACAAGATACCCGTTTGAAAGAGACAACGTGACAACACAATATACCACTGTTGTGTTGTCTCTTTCCCTCATAAATTCTCTATTTTTCACATTAAAAATACCATGTTTTTGTAGAAAATAATGTTGAACACGGCGGATTTGATTTTCGAAATGTCACGTTATTCTTGCAAAGAGGCGGTATATTTTTTACGAGTTACAATCATAATAATGTAATATAAATGTGTTTTTTATTAAGGGTTATAATAATTTGTGTTTCTCAAAATGTCATGAGTATTTTTGGGCTGTGGGTGGGCGTCGTGGGAGGCGATGGGAGAGAGAGCGGGGTGGAAAAGTTTGACTTCCGAGTGATGCGGAGACATCAGGGAGTATCTGCTAGTCCACCGGGTAGTAGGACACAAATACCACATCACCGCCAACGCTCACCAGACACTGGGCCTGGAAGTAAAATAATTATTACTATTCGTTTATCAAATTGGATTAAGTCTGCAACAAGCATATCCTGGTCAGTTTTAAAGTCGCCCCTATAATAAAGTGGATGACGATTGTGATGGTTTGACCACATCATGCGTAGAGTAGATGGTGACATTATAAAATCTGCCCTTCAAATCCCAACGGTCTAGAGGGGTAGAGGATGGACTTTGGCAACATGTAGATCATCTATTGAGGCCACTCTCATGTGGACTTAACAGAGAGCCACAAAGAAATCAAGTCAGTAGAACAAACTGGAGAAATCGTGTTGCCAATTAAAAAAATCTGCGATTGTTAAAACTACAGTGAAACCCGGATTCTACGCCCCGTATTTATCATTTTCCCACCAATTGCGTTTTTTTTCAGTCCCGATATATTTTAGTAAATTTTTTACCCAATTTTACGATTTTTTCCCCACAATTTACTTTGAAAATATTCAAAATATGTGAGTTACGCGCGCTTGTCGCAATTAATTGGCCGGATATATTTAATTGACATAAACAATTTGTTTTTTAAATAATCTTTGTATGCGTAAACATATATTAAATGATGTAAACGAAAAAATTAAGTGAACATACCTGATTTTTATGAGGATTATCCGTAAGAATGAGCTCTGTCATATAAAAAGCTACAATCGCGTTACCTCCCAGAGCCGTGACATGAGCTCGAACCACAGCCATTACCTAGAATCAAATATATAACAAGATTAACTTATAAATGAAAAAAAAAAAAAAAAAACATTATTTGAAACAAGTGACATACATAATATCATTATTGTTTCTTAACCTCTAAAGTGCAGCTAACTACATTTGCAGCTCATATTTTAACAAATCTTATAAACCTTTGTACTTTTATTCCTTACTACTAAATTGTATGTAATATTACGATGAACTGGGACTGTCTGTCTGAGCTGTAAATGTAGCTAGCCACAGTTCGAGACCAATTTATTTTTTACTGCAAATGAAGCACAATGGGGATTAAACTATGATGTAAAACTCAAAAATTTAATATTTAGCAAAACATCAATTTTCTAGAAGTTTAATTATATTTTATGGACTGTTTCGGCTTATAAAGGCATTATAAAACTTGAAACTCGTCGAATGATCTTTCTAGGAAAGCATTTTTTTAAACTATTATCCGGAGGTATTTACAATCCAGGAATACTGAGAGAGCTAAATCTATACGTTCCCCATAGTTATAGCAGAGCAAGGGGGCATATATTATTTTATGCCCCAAATTGCCGCACAGAGGCCCTTCGAAGTTCTCCTGTATTGAAAGCGATTCGTCTTTTTAATGAGGTTCGAAAAGAGATAGACCTCTTTGGATGCAATTATGGCGAATTAGTATATACCCTTACGATAAACACAGCAAGCAAATAACTGGCTTTTCCTATTCATAAGGTTCTATGTATATTTCCTTTGATATTTTTTTTTTTCACCCTTTACATCTATTTGGCTCGCGCTGTAATGATGTAAGGAGTTTTTTCAACAAAATAATAATAATAATAATAAAATGTGGCAATAATTAATAATAATCTGTAATGCATAATAATTTATATTTCAAATAATTTACTACCATACATGTTAGCTTTTATTGAAAAAAAAAAGTTTTTTTTGAAGAAATTCCCTTAATCACCTTTCAATCTTTTTGAACCTAATGCACGCTGGTGTAATTAAAGTAATAATGTCAAATAATATTAGGGACATACCCAGCTGGAAGCTATGAACCAATAAAATGCCGTGAAACGTCACCTTGCATGACAATATAACTATTCCTGAAGAATTATTCCAGTAATACTTCTCAGGAAATTGCTGTGGCGAGAAAGTATTCACAAGTGACTTCTAAGTAAGCAGTAAATATTTTCCAAGAAATACATATTGGGGTTAGAAGTACATCTTTTTAGGATTTTCCTCTCGCCCCTCAATTACCGTAATTACATATTCCGGTCTGTTAACTTGAGTATATATAAATTGCTGCACATTTTATTCTTCCCACATTTGTTAATGTCCTAGTGAGGCGAAATATGTCACTCCCATAAAATATAAAAAATTGATAATTTTATAAATATTAAACATTTCAATATAGCAACAGACCTCTGTGATGAAGCCGTGGAGGAAGCCGCTGATGCCGCCAAGCTCTCTGACACTGGTGCTCTCTCTCACGAATATGTAGTCCAAGTTTCCGAGATACCGCAGCACCCGGGCCCCCGGCACTCCAGCCAGGGGGGTCATGTCCACCCCGGACTGCCAAGCACTGGCGCCACTCATGAGGTTGGAACCCTGAAGAAAATAGATATGTTTATATATTATAAAAGGGATTCTTTAATTATTATTAAAAAATTTCACAATAATCCAATTTATTCCATTTGTAAATGTTCTACTTTTATTCATTTTGATTTTTGTTACTACTTGTTACTTTCACTGGTTTTGCTGTGTGAAGCGGCGCATTGTCGTGTAACAAAATCCCTCTGCCATGTCTTCTGGCCCATTCTGGTCGTCTTTCAATCAATGCGTGATTCAAATTAATACTTTGTTCACGATAGGGTTGGGCATTAACGGTTTTGCCGGGCTTCAAGAGTTCATTATACACAAAACCGCTCTGGTCCCACCAGACACAAAGCATAATCTACTTGCCGAAGGGATTTGATGAAACCATGTCTCGCATGTTCTAATCGATGTAGCGTGTTCACCATATGTTTCTACTAGCAAACGACGACTTTCCACAGCCTTTTTCTTTTGATTAAATAAGAAAAGCGATGCATGCTGCAAATGTTATTTTTCAGGCACCTAGGTCGACATGATCACTGAACTATACAACACAGACACTATTGTTTGGCGAACTCAACTTGTGTTTGTGTAGGTTAATGTCAGACGAACAAACTGACATAGTGTCATATTCATACGCTGTGTACTGTTCGGTGGCGCCATATTTTAGTGAAACCGGAAAAGACTTATGCATACACCTGGTATGCACTTAAGTAGGGATAAATCCATAATAATATGATGTTAATGTTTAAATCATCTTTTTTGGGGTAATCATCTCAAGGGCATATTAAAATGTGTTTTAAATCCATAGTAATATAAAGCTGCATCTGACATTTGCATTTGGTTAAAACAAAACTTAGAAATGAAAATGTTCACATCATTAATGCAAATAAGACTTGAAATATTTTGCTTATTATATGACCCTGTTTACTACTAAATATTACATACATTACTGGGTGGTGCTGGAACGTTTCCCGTCGCAGTTTGACTGTTTTTGGAGCTGTTGAGGTCTGTGATATGTTCCTCTTCTAAAGCGAAAATTAACTCCGTAGAGTCAGTTCTCTTCAGGTCTCCGCAGCCGGCTCCCTCCTCGGCATCCTGCTTCCTGGAGGTAGCAAGTGCCTCAGCTGCTTCCGATGGAGCTTCAGCTATCTTCTTCGGGTCTAGCGGGGGCTCACCCAAACCCACAGCCATTCCGGTCACAACAATTTGTATTTCATCCTAAAAATAAAAATAAATTATTATTTGTTTTAGATTTATTTTGTGGGTGTTGGATGATCGAAGTGTGCGCGGGAGATGCTTATTGGTGGCGATGAGGTTCGCAACCCATCACACCGCGTCTCCCGCGGGGCGAAAAGAGAAGGATGGAGTGCCGCATCAGTAAAAGTGTGACAATCCATTCTTTCTGCCTACCCTTTTGGGGAGACGGCGTGATGGTTAGTTAGTTAGTTAGTAATAAAAATAAAATATAGACATTTTCTTTATTAGTTTCAATCCTAGGGATTTGTTTTCAGCAAAGTCTAATAAAACCATCAGGGGGTCCGTGGAAAAATAAAATCGATTTGGGGGTCCCTGAACAACTTCAGGGGATCCGCGCAGGTTTACGGTGACCCTTATTTTTTTAACTCATTCGGGAAAATTGGTCGGTCGAAATCGGCGACGACATTTTTTTTGTTGCTCATTTGTGAAAATTTATATCTGTGTCAACTTCAAATACTCATTTTATTTTTATAGGTGAAAAAAAAAACAATATTACGAAAGTAGAGGGGGTCTGCACAAAAACAAAAGAAATCAGTAGGAGGTCCACATAATGTATGAATGCTGAAATTAAAATAATTTATGTGGGATAAATAGTGCATCTCAAGAAAAGCAGAGATAGTGCACATCTGGTAAACGTTCCGTATGCTATACATATATCTTTTATGCACAAACGATGAAGAATGTATATTTTTTTAAATATCTAGAGTACTTTAAACGACATTGTTACATCCATAAGGTTAAATCACCACCAGTGTGAAGTCACATTTAAAAAAACATACAGATAAATCTCATAAATATAGAAGTGTACTTACAGATTCCGGAAGGTCTAACCGGAACCGCAGATCACAAATGGCACAGGGGACCATTCTTCTCAACTTATAGTAGATAATCTGGAGTAACCTAAAACCCCAGATAAATGTACAAATATTAGAACAACAATGTCTGATTTTGCATTCATCAAAAAAACTATAAAACAGAATACAATATTTTGTTGTTGTAGACAAATACTGGATTTAACCCATTGCGGGTTAATCATTTAAGGATTGATTGTAACTCAATAGAGATGAAGATGTAAATTGTTTTTAGGAAACAGAATATGGTGGTCGAGGCGTTTACAGGACTTATGACCTGTCATTGGTTGGGTTAAGCGATCGCTTTATTTTAACAGCATTCCCTTTCCGCCCTTCTTACGACCACCACGTCTGACAAATTTTTGGAAAACTTCACATATTTTAGTTCAATCTACACTAGCGCCATCTATTAAGATTAGGTGTAAACATTAAGCAGAAAACCTTTATTAATGCAATGTGAAAGGTAACATACATTGCTAGACAACGCCAGGAGAATACTTCTCCAATTTTTTTTTATTATGCTTTACAATACAATAGTCTCTCTATAATAATTTTGCCTATAAAGATAATCTCCCTATAACGATGATATGAATGAGGGTTGTTTGGTTTTGGTAGTATTTGTTCCATTTGTTCTTTCTCTATAAAGATATTGCTCTCTCTTTTAGTTAGTTAGAAAGTTTCAATCCTGGGATTGGTTTGCAGCAATTTCTTCTATTCTTCTCTTCCATTCTTCCCTATCTTGTAGGGCTCTTTTGAAATCTGCATATGATGAGCAGCGCACGTCCACCAACAGGTCCTCCAGGTACTCTCGGCGTGGGCGTCCCCTAGAGTTTTTTCCCCTCGGTCATACCCTCCATTATGGCACGCAAGAGACCTTCTCTCTCATCGTTATAAAGAGGTCTCTCTCTCTCTTAACGATGGTATTTCAGTCGTTCAAGTGCCCTTTCTGTCCTGATTATAAAGCGGGCCGGGCGCCAGCACTACCTGAGTAGGTAGTGCTGGCACCCTAAAGTAGGGTATTTCCCGGCATGTTTTGTTTCCCTCTTAATGAATGTCTAGCAACCCCCTTCAATTATATTATTGTCTATAAATAAATAAATACATACATAAAAAACTTATTTTTCAATTTTGAATGTAAATATTAATCAGCAGTAGCGTTAAAGCATACTGCTGTATGGATGTGAGACATGAAAATCTACCGCGGACGATATTGGAAAACTCCAGGTGTTTATAAAAAGGTGACTTTGCTCAATTTTCAAGATCTATTGGCCCCAAACAGTGTCAAATGCCGTTCTCTGGACCATGGCAGGCGAAAAGCCAATTAGAGACAAGTTGCTACATTTGATAATGCTTTAGAAGGGCGAAACATGTCATTCCCATAAAATATAATAAAACTTCTAGAAAACTTACGTTTTCATTCGTATTAATAATTTAATATGGAGTTTTACATCATGGTTCAAGACACAATAAATAAGTCGCTAGACGCAAATGGCAGTGAATCGGTCACACTCTGAGACGGAACCCAGCCTGCATTAGTACCACTAAGATTTTTGGAATCTAGCTGAGGTTTTTTTATACAGGAGAAACAATAGCTTTCTTGAGCAAAATGGGGACTTGTCCTGTTAATAGATATTTGTTTAAAAAAATTACCAAAAATGGAGCAACAAGGTGACAGCATCTTTGTCAAACCATTCATTAGATACTTGCTCCCGGAGTGTTTTTTTATTTATTTTGACAGTGCCAATGTTTTTAAGACTACTCTAAAAATAATAATAAAACATTTTTACAAGTTTTTACACCACTTTACTTTTGTTAAAACCAACCGGTTTCGCTCCCGCCGATGCCTAATCAAGGTTACAAAATAAATTTAAAAAAAATATCATTTAGTGGTGCAAAAACTAGTAAAAGTGTTTTATTAACCCTTTCGTTATGGCTCAGTCAAATACGAAGCTTACTGTCAAATACGACGTGAATATTTCTAACCAATATTTTTGTAGAAAACTTATATTTGAATGATAAATGTGCTTACTAGGGCTATATTCGCAAATTATATAATATTTGTTCGGTTATCCCTTTGCCATCAGATGATGAATAAAAAAGTACTGTACACACTCATAATTTACTGTTTGTTTTCTGTATCACACAAAAATAATAGAAAATGATAAAAAATATTCAGAGTAGAATTTCTCATAATCTATATATATAAAACAAAGTCAAAAATCGTGTTAGTTACACCATTTATAACTCGAGAACGGCTGGACCAATTTTGAAGATCTTATATTTGCTGGATTTGTCTCCGTTCCGGATAACAGAATAATCATTAAAACATTTGAAAAAATCACTTAAATGATTTAAAATTAATTATATTTGTCGTAAATTTGACTATATTTGACTTCTGAGACAAAGTACAAAAAACATCATGGCTTCCATTTAGTTTCGAAAACGCCCGTAGGTGGTGTATTGTTGATGCCAGATGTCAATACTCAATGTGAAAGATTTGAGGTTATTTTTTAATCGTCACCGGGATTTTTGGTTTTCTTTATTAATTTTAGATTAACAATGCCCAAAGTTATAAAAATCAGTATCAGAGAGACTATTCTAAAAGTTAAACCCCTTTTGTGAAGGAGAGCAGAGAATATTTGCGCCATTAATACCATTCGAAAAAGATGACAGATGAGTGTTCCGTGGAGATTAAATAACCGATTTATGATTAGTGAATAATAATAAAAATACGTATTGTATATTTTGTATTGATTTTATAGGTGTATCTGTGTACATTCGGTCCAGAGAATTGTTACCATAGGAAATTCAGCCGCGAGTACTTAATAAACGAAATATTTGGCTAGATGAAGACGAGGAATTTCTTTTTTCAATTGATAGGGACACTGAATCATCAAACTCTTCAAATGATGAATATGATGATGCTAATGATGAAAACGGAGTTCATTGATGGATCACACTTATTCAAAATTATGTTGTCTGCTATTTAATTGTTTTAACGTGTTTTGATGAATGTCGGAAAGTCAAAGGTGTTAGTTTTTGAAAGGGAAGAGCAAATGACAGTTTGTAATATAAGTGTAAATGAAGAGAACTTGGAACAGGTGAGGGAATTTGTGTATTTAGGTAGCATGTTCAGTGATGTTGAAAAAAGGGTTGGTGCGGGTAACAAAGTGAATGGAGCTTTAAAAGTAGTTATTGGAAACAAGAATTTATCAATGAAAGCGAAAATGGCCGTTCACAATGGAGTTCTGGTCCCAACTCTTATGTATGGAAGCGAAGCATGGAACTGACAGAAGAAAGATGAGAGCAGAATAAATGCGGTAGAGATGAGGTCCCTAAGACGTATGTGTGGTAGAACGATGTATGACAGAATCTCAAATGCTGATATTAGGAAGGAATGTAGAGCGAAAGAAGGTATTATGAACAAAATTATGAATGGTTCGTTGTGTTGGTTCGGACATGTGGAGCGCATGGGTGAAGAAAGAATGGTTAAAAAAGTATACGTTAACGATGTAAATGGAGTAAGGAGTCGAGGTAGACCGAGAAAAACATGGCATGTCCAAATTAATCAAATATTAAAGGTTGGTCATGTCAGAAGCCGGAAGACTCGACGTGCGTGTATGACTCGATGTATGAATGTGGAGGAAGCTAGAGAGGTGTGCCAGGATAGAGTCGTGTGGCGGTCCATTCTCTCTGCCTACCCCTGCGGAGAAACGGCGTGATGGTTTGTTGTTGTTGTTGTGTTGTTGTATGAAATTCATTTATTTATAATAATAAAATAATAAGAATGATAATAATCATAATAATAATTCAAACAATAATTAGAAGGAACAATCATACATAATATAGAGTCAAAAACGATGAATCATAATATATTAAAGACGATAAACATTATAAGGAAGCAGATTACATTAGTAAGAAAGGGACAAAAATGGAAGGTAGTATTAATATTTTTTTGGTAGATTGTATAAAGGAAAAGTTTTTAATGTACTACATATATACTAAGGGGGAATAAGCTGGAATTTGGTTATTTATAACATTCAATTCACGTGCCTTTGCTTTAAAAATTTCTAAATTTTCTAATTTATCAATTTTTTTTAAAATTGTTTGTTATATCCAAAAAAAATGTGTTTTTGGAATTGAAATGATGGTCAAAATTCACACAATGATTCTGTTTTTGTATTAAATGTTGTGTTCATATAACCTCTTCAAAATGATCGACCCGTCTTTCCAATATACACGGCATCACAATCCTCACAATTAATCTGGTAGATTCCACTTTGGTTGAATAGATTGTCGCGAAAAAATAAAAACACAATTGTGATACATAAAACAAAGTTTTTAATTAACAATTTATAATTCATTTTAAGTAGGTATTAATGCAGGCTTCCACGTGAATTATATTCCATTGTAATTCATATTTTTAATTTTGACTTTTGCACATTTCATGAACTTAATTCATTTTAAGTATTAATTGTAATTCAATAAAAAGGTGAATTAAATTTAGCTTATAAGTTAACACAACATTTATTGATTCTGAGGCGGTACGAAGTTCGTCGGGTCAGCTAGTTCATAATAAATAACAGATAATAAATACAACGAAACGTCGAAAATCAAATGCGCGCGCGACGCAGGACAAACTAATATAGTATAATGGCGGCCGGTGGGATACTTCACAGATGTAATTTACCCACAGCGTGCATGTAACATTTAATTTATAATCTTTACAAATTTCTGTAAACGATAGATGTAGGTAAGTATTGGAGTCATTTGTGGTTTCAAATTCTTACACTAGTCACTAAGAGTACTGCAAAGTCGCAAAACGATATATCTTTTTGTCCCTGATAGATTTCTCTGACAGCGACAGCACAGATTGTTATACCAACCGGCCACCAGAACCAATCTGCCTCTGGTGACACCGGTGGGAAGAGCAATTAGTCTGCTGAACGCGGTTTCCTCGGAGATCGACGTCTTTTATATTAGTGAAGGTACGTTCAGGGGACAAATACTCAGGGACTTTAGAAAGTATCTTGTCTTCCTAATGTCAAACCATCTTTAATGCGTTCCTGGTACTTTGTTTTATTTTTATAATTTTTTACTTGTACTTGCCTTAAACATTTTCCTGTTTGTAATGTCTTTTGAGTTAATAAACTGATTTGATTTGATTTGATCACGGCTACTGATGTTAACGATTAGGAAATCTTATACGTGATATGCGAACAGGTTAATATTTTTAATAATAACAAATAAAGTGCTTCATACAAAACTATAAGACTTATCCATTTACATAGAGCTGTCAGTCTATTAGCAAGCTGATGATCACCTGTGGAAGTGGTGGCGGAGAGGCCCGGGCGGGGAGGAGAGGCGAGCCCTCCACAGCTGAGTGAACATCTGCAAGTTCCTGACAGAGACCAGCCCTTCGCAGCCCAGAAGGCCGGGCACGCTCTGCGTGTTCACCACGTGCAGGCCGGCCGGAGGGCGGGTTTCTGTCAGCACCCTCAGCACTTCCAAATCTTCCGCATCGTCCACCTTACAAAATACATCACCAATAACTTAATTTTTAACTCGCTCACTGCTAATCACAAACTAGAATGATGCAATTCGTATCCCAACATTGCCACGCAGTGCCATCTATTGGGATATATCTGAAGTTTACTTTTTCTAACAAAGTGAATGGAGCTTTAACCAACATACGTATTTGAGCGTACGTGATACATTAACTTTTACTGTACCACCACCTGATACTGCGCTATCCCGTATCACGTACGCGCTTGAGAAAAAGTAATGTACCTAAAATGTACAAACTGTTAGGGATACGCGCGTGTGCAAGTCTTGAGTACAAGTCTTCGCAAATACAATAGTTTTACAAGGGGCAGGCGTGTGAGTCTTTGACCTTTCGTAATTTAAAAAAATAAAATTAATATATAATTAAATTTAATTAATAAAAACCTGCTTGTTTTTTACATGTTTCTCAGAAAATTACCTGAAGGTAGGGCGGTTAAAAACAGTTATTGCACCAAACAATTTATCAATGAAACTGAAAATGGCCGTTCACAATGGAGTTCTGATCCCAACACTTATGTATGGAAGCGAAGCATGGAAATGGCAGAAGAAGGATGAGACCAGAATAAATGCGGTAGAGATGAGGTCCCTAAGACGTATGTGTGGTAGAACGATGTAAGACAGAATTTCAAATGCTGATGAATGAAAAGGAGTGTAGAGCAGAAGAAGGTATTATGAACAAAATTATGAAAGGATCGTTGCGTTGGTTCCGACATATGGAGTGCATGGATGGAGAAAGTATACGTTAACGATGTAAATGGAGTACGGAGTCGAGGTAGACCGAGGAAAACATGGCATGATCAAATTAATCAAATTTTAAAGGTTGGTCATGTTAGAAGCCCATGGAATCAATGTGCGTGTATGACTTGTTGCATGAATGTGGAGGAAGCTAATGAGGTGTATCAGGATAGAGTAGTGTGGTGCCTACCCCTGCAGAGAAATGGCGTGATGATTTGTTGTTATTTTATCTAAAAATAAATGGACACACGGATGAATAAGTATACAGACTTAAGGAAGATCAAGGAAAACATGGCATGACCAAATGAATCCAATTTTATAGGCAGGCCATGTAAGAAGTCGGAACAATCGACGAGGATGTATGACTCGTTGTATGAATGTGGTAGAAGCTACAGAGGTGTTTCAGAATAGAGTAGTGTGGCAGTCCATTCTCTCTGCCTTCCCTTCTGGGGAAACGGCGTGGTGGTGTTGTTGTTTATTATATTTTTTAGAACCAACTGATTTTGCTTCCACAGGAAATTCATCAGGGTTAAAAAATAACAAAATAAAGCGGTCTGTGACACTGAAGAATTTGTAAAAAAATTATTTTTGGATGTTGGAGACGATAAAAGCTAAGATGCATCATGGTGTTCTTGTGCCAACCCTTATATATGGAAGTGAAACATGGAACTGGTAAAAGAAGGATGAAAGTAGAATAAATGCAGTAGAAATGAGATCTCTAAGACGAATATGTGGTAAATCTGTAAATGATAGTATCAAATGCAAGTATAAAAAGTGAATGCGGGGTGAATGAAAGTGTTATGAACAAAATAATGAAAGGGTCGTTAAGATGGTTTGGACCCATGGAAAGAATGAGTGAAGACAGAATGGTGAAGAAGGTATATGTAAACGACGTGAACGAAGCTAGAAATAGAGGAAGGCCGAGGAAAACGTGGCACGATCAAATCAATCAAATATTAAATGTTGGTCAGGTGAGGAGCTGGAGAAATCGACGTGCGTGCATGACAAGATGTATGAATGTAGAAGAAGCTATGAGAAGTATGTCAGGACAGAACAGTGTGGCGGTCCATTCTTTCTGCCTAACCTTCCGGCGTGACGGATAGTTAGTAGGGATAATTACTTTCAAATTAAATTTTATTTTTTTATTTTTGTTTCAATAGATAATCAAAATTTCATTGCATCATAAAGGAGTATTAAAATATAGAGTGGTAAGTGAAAAGTTTGAATTATCAATAAAAATCGAATTGGTGTAAATATCAATGGACTCACTTCTAAAACACAGGTGTCTTTATTGCCCGAGCTCAACTCCATGTCAGGGAGCTCTTCATCGGAGTCATCTGTATCCGAGGCGATCGGCGCCTTCCCATTTGTGTCTTGGTCCTGTATACAAACAAAAAGTCATGTTAATCTAAAAATTGATATATAGAAAGTACTAAAAGTCTGCCGTATCAGGATGCCTGATATGGTCTGGAAGAACATGCACATGTGTATTGACAGCAAGGTATAAATTTACAAGACGTGTGTGCAATCTATCATGACGAATGGTGTAGAGGCGCGGGCCGACACTGTACGAACCAAAAGTCTGCTAAGAACATCTGAGATGAAGGTCCTAAGATACATTATGGGAAAAACTCTTCTGTGATCGTGTCTGTAACGCAAGACATAAGTAAAACTTGTGAAATAGAGGATATCGTTGGGTGGATACCGTCCGGAAAAAGATATTGGAGGGACCATGTAGCCAGAATAGATAGTGACAGACAGCCGTTGATTCTTCTTCAAACGGCTGATTCTTCAACACGACAACGCTAGACCTCACATCGCAATCACGGTCGAAAACTACATACAGAATGTGACTTGGGAGATTCTTCCGCACCCGCCTTATTCACCAAACACGGCACCATCGGACTACCACTTGTTCAGATCCATGATGCATGACTTAGAAGAGCAGCACTTCCATTCATATGCAGATGTAAATAATTGGGTCGATGCCTGGATTATCTCAAAAGACGAAGCGTTTTTTCGACTATTCGACTTTCGACTTTCGACTATGGACTTTTGATACTGTAGATCATGATATACTACTTAGGAAGTTGAAACATGAGTTCGGTATCGGAGGAACAGCTCTTGGATGGATGAGATCCTACCTCTCGGAGAGACGTCAATTTGTAGGTCTAAGTGATTCGAAATCTTCTGAAAACGAAATGAAGTGTGGGGTGCCCCAAGGATCAGTTCTAGGGCCATTGCTCTTCCTTTTGTACATAAATAATATTGATAAAGTCATCCAGGCAGAGGGATTTGAATAATTTGGTTATGCAGATGACCGTTTAATCTATAAATTGTGCGATTTTGACGAGAAAGACAAAACAAGGGCTGATACTGTGCGATGTATTGACCGAGTTTCAGAATGGATGGCCGAGAATAAACTTAAAATAAATCGCACAAAAACAGAACTCATGTGGGTGGCCTCTCCTCGGCGACAATATCTTCTAGATTCTGACCCTTTGAAAATAGGAGGGATAGAAATATCTCCTTCAAAGAGTTTAAAGTTTCTAGGTGTTCATTTAGATGGCAATCTGTCTTACAATACGCACATATCAGGGCTTGTTAAGTCTGGTTTCTTCCAACTGAGACAGCTAAAGCACATACGGAGATGTTTACCTGTTGGTGAAGCTAGGACCCTCGTAAATTCTTTTGTAGTGTCACGGTTAGATTATTGCAACGGAATGTACGCTGGATTGCCAAATAATCAATTAAGCAGAATACAAAGCGTATTTAATGCTGCTGCCCGATTGATTATGGGGCAACAAAAATACTGTCATATCACGCCGCTCCTGAAGGACCTTCATTGGCTTAAAATCCGAGAGCGAGTAAAATATAAATTGTGTTTGACAGTGTTTAAGGCTCGACACCAGAGAGCGCCAGCGTATATATCGGACCTCTGCGTGACACCCATGCCGACGGAAAGGCAACGTTCACTCCGATCAGTAGAAACAAGTGCAAACAACATAGCGATTCCAGTCAGAGCCAATAAAGCATGTTTCTATGATCGTGCTTTCAGCTTGCGGGTCCGTTGGCGTGGAGTAGCCTCCATGTTAGTATTAAGTATGAGGATAGTGACGTTAAATTTAAGAAACATCTGAAGACTGCACTGTTCGGTCAGTCATTTCCTAGTGCGCCCTTGGAGTAATTGATTTTACAAAACGGCGCACTTAAAATACAAATCATCATAATAATAAATAAATCTATTGCCAGAAAGATGGGAAAAAGTAGTGACTAATGATGGACAATATATTGATTGATGTATTTTTTATTTTACCTTTCAAATAAATGCGATTTTCGTACAAAAAAAAACAGACCGAACATTCCGAAACACCCAATATTATATCAAGTTGGTTTAGCTTATCACATTAGATCATGTGAAGTGTGCAAAACTCACCGTGTTAAGCTGATAAACTAGCCGGTTGGCTTGTAGGGCATAGTCCAGTTGTTGCTGTAGTGCCTGCAGGATTTGTGGATCTTCGGATCCAGCTTTCACGCGGGGTCCTCCGCCCCCGGGGCCCAAAGCGGCTAGCAGCACCCCCGTGCCCACCCCTACAGCTGCCACCAGATTGGCACCCATTGTTATGTTTGTCTGTAACAATAAATATATATTATTATATAGAGACACAAATAAGAACAATATGATGCAATCTTCTTCTTCAAGTGCCCTGTCGGGTCCCCCCAACGTTGGCGATCACCTCGGTGAACCTGTCCCTATCCTGCGCCGCTCGGAACAGCTCCTCCACACTTCAGATGCCAGTCCACTCCCTCACGTTTCGCAGCCAGGACATTTGTCTCCTACCGAGCCTTCAACTTTCCCCTCCAATATCAGTTGGAGAAGGTGGTACTTTTTCCCACGCAGTACATGACCCAGATGTGAAATTTTCCAAACCTTGATGGTTGATAACAGTTCCCTGTTAACTCTAGCTCGCCTCAGAACATCGGTATAGGCAACCATTTCTGTCTAGGGAATTCTGAGCATTTGGCGATGGAGCCACATGCTTCCAGTCTGTTCTTTGAGTTGACTTTTAAGGTCCACGTTTCACATCCATGCATGCAAATTTAGCTTATCATGCATATGCAATGATAAGCTAAATTTGAAACTTAGGCAGAGAATGTTAAAGTGTTCTACTTGGTCTGTTCTGTTGTATGGTTCAGAAACCTGAACTCTGAAAGTGTATACTATGGACCGGTTAGAGGCATTCGAAATGTGGCTGCATAGAAGAATGCTTTGTATAATGTGGATAGATTTGATCAACAATTCAGAAGTCCCGAAGAGAGCTCATTGCATCAGAGAATTGTTGAAATGTGTTAAGATTTGTGAAATTTTCTATCTGAGTCATATCTTGCATGGAGCCAAATACGAGATCTTCCAATTTAGATGAATGTACAAAATTGTGGAACAATGCAGTCCTGGTCGAACTCGAATAGGGAGTTAAAATATCAAAAATTTAACTAGAATAGGGAGTATGGAGGAGTTATTCCGGGTGGTGTAAGACAAAGAAGTCTGTACAGAAGTGAATGATAACGTCGGGGAAACCTAATATGGCACAAGAAGAGGAATAAAAAGAAGAGACATAAAAGAAAAAAAATTTAAACAATCGACAAATTATTGTTTTACGGGGCGTTTAATTGTTTTAACATAAAATATTTTGAAAAATTTAACCTCAGAAATAAAATTATCTTTTTTGTATCTATTATTCATAGAATATTATAAAGACAGTTCAAATACGTAAAATGTGTGTCATTTGTGCAGCTATTCACTCAGAAAAACACATATAAAGCATGGGAATTAAATATATAATACTATACTATAAAATCATATATATATAATAAAATATTAAAATGATCTAAACATACTTTAAAATCATTTCAAATTTCAACGGAGAAATAAGTGAAAAGATTCCATCGCGAAAACTGACAACCCTGTGTTAACAAGTAAAGTTAGGTTAGGTTAGGTTAAGATGAAAATATCTGTAAACTGTAATATGATACAGTAAAAGTCCGATAATTCGAAATCCAAGGGACCGGATTTTCCAAAAAAATTCGAATTACGAATTACGCGATCACTGAAAAAAAATTTTTTTTCGCCAACTGCTGCGGCTTGGAACATCGCGGCCACTTTTTCGTTCTGTCAAAATAATAATAATAACAAAAGTGTTTGGATAGCATAACGACGTTTTTGTGGGTCAAATGGCGGTTTGAAATTAAAATCAACTTTTTTATTGGTTAAAAGAATCCCATTAAGACAGGTATCTCATACGAATTAAAAAAAACTATATAAAAATTAATACAGCGAAACCCGGATTTTGCGTTTTCCCGCCATTTGCGTGTAATTATTTCAGTCCCGATATATTTTAGTACATTGTTTTTCCGCAATGTACGTTGAAAATATTCAAAATATGCGCGCTTGACACATTATTTCGGCCATGATTGGTCAACGAGCGACGTTGCGATTGGTCAGCAGACAACGCCCCACGTGGTGATCAGCCGAAATCTTTCAACTTTTCGTTTTGTTTCTTTCGGTTTTCGACTCGATTTATTACGCCTTTGACATTCGCGATCGTGTTTACATAGTTTTCACGTTTTGTTTTATTCTTTAAGTTTATTAATTTTCTTCCTTTTTGTATACTCATTCAAAAGTAATGTCTCAACAAAAGAAAACTTTGTCTAACTTTGGAATTTCTCCGAAAACATTGTGAAAGAAATATTGCTAATTTATAGAAAAGAAATGATGGATACACGAAAGATGCCGAGTATATATATGTAATGAATATATCCTTTTTACATAGTTCTCATTTTATCGCTTTGCACTTTTTTACCGCGTGATATTTTCAAGATAAATACGTAATATATAGATATCTCGCTTTCACTAATGTATTTAAGCGCTTGAAACGGATTCTTTCTCACGTGACGTCTTATTTGAATTATTAGAATTGTGGTTACATTTTGGTGAAAAACATTACGAATTACGAAATACGCGATATTTCGAATTAACGGTAGAATTTACTATGAAATGTCAATTTTTGGACCGAGCAAATTATAAAAATTTCGAATTACGAAATATCGTTGTTCGAATTAACGGACTTTTACTGTACAAAGTATTTAATCATCACTGAATCATATGCTTCATCCTGTATCGATTCGGAAATCTACCGCGGACGTTACTGGTAAACTCCAGGTGTTTATAAATAGGTGCCTTCGCTCAATATTCAAAATCTATTGGCCCCAAACAGTGCCAAATGCCATTCTCTGGACCATGGCAGGCAAAAAGTCAATTAGAGAACAAGTCGCAAGACGCAAATGGCAGTGGATCGGTTACACTCTAAGACGGAACCCAGCCTGCATCGCTCAGGGCGCACTAGACTGGTCCCCTATGGGGGGAAAGAGAAAGCAAGGCAGACCTAGAGCCACCTGGAGAAGAGCCCTGCAGGACGAAGTTAAGGTAGCAGGCCTCACTTGGGATGATGTTAGGCATCAGGCATGCGATAGTATCAGGTGGAGAAGGTTCCTTGAGGCCCTATGCACCACGGAGGTGTGACAGGACAAAAAGAAGAAGAAGAAGTATCATATATAGAGACATCTATTGGAATGATGTATAAATACTATGTATCATAGTATTTATTCATCATCCCAATAGATGTATCTACATGTTCCATTATTTACGATTATTTAAATTAGTACCAGACATTAGCCAGAAACAGGCATAAAGTTGAGCGAGTATAGTCGCTTGTTTTGTATAGCTGGATATTTTGTATTTTGAGAGAATCAAATAGTCACTCACTCTCAAACCGAAAATAGCATTCATTCCTCGGACTCTCAACTTGGCCAGGAGCAGCCGGTGCAGCTCATACTCCAGGAAAGGCAGCTGATCCGAGATGTCTCTCGCGGCTGGCTCCCCGCGCACTGGAGCCCGAGCACGCGTAATGCAGGCCTGCAGCAGGCAGCCGCGCCCCACCACGGCCAGGCCTTCCGGAGGCTCCAGGGAGCATAGAACTACGCTGGGGACTCGTCCCTTCCTGGAATTTGGAAGGAGAATTTGTAACATTGTTTTATCCAATAAACACCTTTTTTATTACCTCTGTCCCACCCTCACCAATATCTGTCTGAAATAATTTTATGATAGACCATAAAATCATGTACCATATTTTGCTCTGTTTTGTGAGATTGGGACATAGAAGTGAATAGAAAATAAACTAGATTAAATGTGGCCTGGATAACCCTTTTGCTTGTTTTCTTTCTTTCTGAAATGGTGCATTGCCCAGTCAGCGTAAATCCTGCGTGGATGGGGAGTGGGCCTAGGGATTGTATGAGCGAAGCTGACAAAAGGGCGCCACTATAACAGCTTCGGGTAAGCGGTGGGTAACCTTCTATGTTTTATCCACTGTTGTCTCCTCTGTCCCTCTTTTCATTTCCCGCTGTCATATGTTTACCTATTGATGAAGCTAGGATTATATAGGCTAAATTCTTTTATAGTGTCACGTTTAGATTATTGCAACGGAATGTACGCTGGATTGCTAAATAATCAATTAAGCAGAATACAAAGCTTATTCAATGCTGCTGCCCGATTGATTTTGGGGCAACAAAAATACTGTCATATCACGCCGCTCCTCAAGGAACTTCACTGGCTTAAAATCCGAGAGAGAGTAAAATACAAATTTTGTTTGACAGTGTTTAAGGCTCGACACCAGAGAGTGCCAGCGTATATTTCGGACCTCTGCGTAACACCCATGCCAACGGAAAGGCAACTTTCACTCCGATCAGTAGAAACAAGTGCAAACAACATAACAATTCCAGTCAGAGTCAATAAAGCAAGTTTCTATGATCATGCTTTCAGCGATGCAGGTCTGTTGGCGTGGAATAGCCTCCATGTTAGTATTAAGTATGAGGATAGTGACGTTAAATTTAAGAAACTTCTAAAGACTGTACTGTTCAGTCAGTCTTTTCCTGGTGCGCCCTTGGAGTGATTGATTTTACAAAAGGGCGCATTTAATATATAAGTCATCAAAATAATAATAATAATGTGTCCATGAGAAGCAATTGTGACTCACTTGCAAAGGGCGCATTTGGTTACGCTAACCCTGTAGGGCATGGAGGTGCTGTTGTAGGGCACGTGGCAAGGTCCACATCTCTCTGCTCCTCCTCCTCTCCGTCTAGCCTGAAAAACAAGACATTTAATTATTTTAAATTGAATCCATTTGTTCAGAGAACCCTACATGAATGAATACGATGACCTTCATGCCAGAGTGGTAAGAGCTCTGATTACTATACCGAAGGTCCTGGATGGATGGCAGCGTGATTGTCACACTCTCTTTGGTCTGGTGTAGAATTCATGTGACAATAAAATATCACATGTCATAAGAATCAATATAATAGCTAAAAAAAGTTTAAATTGTATAAGATAATTGGATCCTTACGATGACTCAGCAGCCCCTTATAACGAGCACCATGAGAGCCGGTCGCCTAGAATGGATTGGGCACATATGCCGAGCCGAGCCGAAGAAACCAGAGCAATCAAGAGGAAGATCTGTACGCGTCTAGACTGACTGGAGAAAGACCTCTAGGAAGGCCTAGACATCGCCTAATGGACAATGTTCTGGCTGTTCTGGATAGGTTGGGCGAATCGGACTGGTGGGAGCAAAAGGCGCAGGATCGAGGAGCTTGGCGAAAAATCATCAAGGAGGCTAAAACTCTTCAAGAGTAATAAAAGTAATAAGGAAATTGGGTTCATATGACCTGTTGTGTACAAAAAAAAAATCTTTCATACAGCACTTAATTTGTGTGTGGCATTATACATAACAATTTAGAACTATTTTATATTTTGTTTTTACACCACATTATTTTATTTAATTAAACCAACCGGTTTCGGTCCGGTAAAAGTTTTATCAGAGTTACAAAAATAAACTGACAACAAAATAGTTTGTTTTTGTAACCCTGATGAAGCTTTGATGGGATCGAAACTGGTTGGTTTAATAAAATAAAATAAAGTGGTGTAAAACAACATTTAAAAGTGTTTTAAATTCAAAGCTATATAAAATGACTCACATTATTATCTAAGTTTTGTTTGGCAGGTTCAGTCTTCTCGAAATCAGTTCTGTCCAGGGAGGAGGTCTGCGTGAGCTCCGCATGCGCCGGGATCTCGTCCAGCTTGCCGTTGGCCGGCGCCTGGCTCTTGCCGGTCGTGGGGGGACCTACATCGTCAGAACATTTTACAAATATCTAAAGTTAATGGCACGGTTTACAAATTTGACGGTGGTCGTAAGAATGGTGGTTAGCTGTGCATTGTTTTTACTAAGCTTCGCTCTGAAGAATACGTTCATTTGCGAGATACAGTTTTAAATGACGGTAAACGACTAACATTAGAAGACTAACAATTTTGCCATCTTCATATAAAAGGCACTCCACCTCATATGCACAAGTATTCTTAACCAAATGGTCAACAAGTTAGTAAATATCTATAAGAGTAAAGATACCTGTATAAGAGGTTTGCGGAAGAAGTGAATTAGGGTGAAGGTCTATCACAGCCGCAGTACCAGTTGCAGAAAGGACACATACGTCATCGCTGGAACATTAAAAAAATAATTAAAAAAAAATAGCAATACTACAATGCTCGTAAAGCTACAAGACATAGGTTTCCTGGGGGTACTGGAGGGAACCAAGGTGAAAATGCTGGGGAAATAGGGGGGCCTAGGGAAGCAAAAAATGGACCACGAGTTGTTCTTATTTGTAAACTTTTTATAATAGATTGTTTTACCTACCGGCCGCCAGAACCAACCTGCCTCTGGTGACACCGGTGGGAAGAGCAATTAATCTGCTGAACGCGGTCTCCTCGGAGATCTACGTCTTTCGTATTAGTGAAAGTACATTAAGAAGGCAAATACTCTTAATTCTGGAGAGTATCCTGTCTTCCTAATGTTGAACCATCTCTCATGCGTTTCTGGTAGTATACTATACATAATATATTATTTTACCTGTTCTCAATAGATGCCCTAAAAATTAATTTTGTAATGTCTGTTGATGAAATAAACTGATGTGATTTGATAATATTCTGGGTGAACGGTGTTCATACAATTCTAATTTGTTAAAAACATATATATTTTTAAGAATTATTTTTAGATATAAAACAATAATTATATTAGGTGTATAACTTTGCTTCCGCCGTTTTGCAATAGATGGCAGTAGCGGTAAGTGGTAGTTGGAATAAATAGATCATAGATGTCATACAAAAAGCTTAAGTATTTGTAAACATAACGCCATCGAAATATTAGTCGATTTGTGTCTGCATCATAAAGTTATTCCCGTTTAAATATGTCAGCTTACGAGCCAAATTCTCGTCATTTGCGGGAGGTTTTAATTTTATGCTTTAATATGAAGAAATCTGCGGCTGAGGCTTATCGAATGCTCTCAAATACCTATGGTGAGGCCGCTATTAGTGAAAGAACGTGCCGAGAGTGGTTTCAAGGCTTCAAGAACGGTGATTTTAACGTCGAAGACCAGCATGGCGGTGGAAGAGAGAAGGTTTTCGAAGATGCAGAATTGGAGGCATTACTTGATCAAGACTCGTGTCAAACGCAACAAGAATTGGCAGGATCATTGGGAGTGACGCAACCAGCCATTTCAAAACGCCTGAAAGTCATGGGAATGATTCAGAAACAAGGAAATTGGGTGCCGTACGAGTTGAAGCCGAGAGATGTTGAGCGGCGTTTGTGTGTTTGTGAACAGCTGCTTGCAAGGCAAAGACGGAAGGGATTTCTGCATCGCATTGTGACTGGGGACGAGAAATGGGTTCATTACGATAATCCCAAGCGCAGAAAATCATGGAGATATCCCGGCCATGCTTCCACATCGATGGCCAAACCGAATATTCACGGTTCCAAGGTTATGCTCAGTATTTGGTGGGACCAGCTCGGCGTAGTGTATTATGAGTTGTTAAAACCGACTGAAACAATCACAGGCGATCGTTATCGAACGCAATTAATGCGTTTGAGCCGAGCATTGAAAGACAAACGACCGCAATACAACGAGAGACATGATAAAGTGATTTTACAGCATGACAATGCTCGACCCCATGTTGCGAAAGTGGTCAAAACATACTTGGAAACTTTGAAATGGGAACTCCTACCCCACCCGCCGTATTCTCCAGACGTTGCTCCCTCAGACTATCACTTGTTTCGATCAATGGCACACGGCCTAGCTGACCAGCACTTCCGGTCTTATGAAGAAGTAAAAAAATTGGATCGATTCGTGGATCGCTTCAAAAGATGACCAGTTTTTTCAATGCGGGATTCGTATGCTGCCCGAAAGATGGGAGAAAGTAGTGGCCAGCGATGGACAATACTTTGAATCATAAATGTATAACCAGTTTTTTACGATAAAGCCTCGAATTTCGAAAAAAAAACGTAGGAAGCAAAGTTATTCACCTAATGTCTAAAAATAATGTTACCAAATTCACTAATTGAATAGTCGAAATGCTCACCAGATGGCCGTGGTCTCCTGGTAGGCCAGTACAGCATTGCAGCGCAGAGCCCGCATATGCGAGCGGACCTCCGTCCGTAGTTCACTCCACCAGGCGTCACGTGGGGCTGGTTCCTCAGGGTTCGGTACCCGCTCCAAAAGCTTCACGGATCTAGCTGCTACGGCACCACCTGGTAATACAGTCACATTAAGATTTAACCTAACCTGATGAACAGATAACAAAATCTTGTAGAGATCTACGAACACCTTAATTCAATTCGATTTATAGCTTTTATTCATCATATATTATTTATTAATGAACTTTATAAAACATTTCGAATATATTTTGGTTGGTGGAATTTTTATTTATTTATTTATGTTTATCCCACTCTCGCTTCTACTATGTTTGTGAGCTCGAGAGAGACAAGTTATTGCGAGCAGAATTCTAATATCTACAGTATAAACTCTGCTGGACAGTCTTCAAAGCGCTACATGGAATGGCACCAAGTTATATATTGGAACTCTGTATAACGGACAGCCTAAATACATGCAAAGAAATCCACACTTCGCTCGGCGAACTCCTCGGCAATAGGAAGATTAATTGAGCCGAATCGTTGCCCTAGTACAAATTTCGGGGATCGAGCCTTTGCAGTAGCCGGCTCATCAGCTTGGAACAATCTCCCTTCACACCTTAGATGCATAAAAAATCCGACAGATTTCAGATCTAAGTTGAAAACCCATATTTTTCACATTTCATACACAATTTAAAACTTGTATATTTCGTTTTATTACACTTTCTAACCGATCGTGAATATCAGATGCAGTGTTCATATTTAGAGTTTAGATTTAAAACACATCTTAATGCGCCCTTGAGGTGATTACATCATAAAAATGGCGCTTTGTCTCAGGTGTTACAAACACAACAAGTGATAATGCCACAATAGGTTGGCGTAACAGTTGATGTGACAGTCTCATAAACATTAATTAATAAATTGTGATACGTGTAATAACTCAAATTTAAATAATTTAACATATACAAGCAGTTTAATTTATATTTGAGACGGGTTACCGATGTGAATGATGAATCCAGGAGGGAACTTGGTCATCGAGAGGAAAGGGTATTCCAACATGTCTATGCTCTCTTGGTTCATGGAGGGCCGAAGAACAGCTCCTCCTGATACTCCAGCAGTGAGGGAATTTCCTAAAAAATACATTTAAATATTCCTATTTATTTAGTTAAAAAATTAAAAAAAAAAAAGTTTTTTACATTAACCAAATTAATTTAACTCTTATAAGTTTGAATATTGCAGTTAATGCATAAATACAATTTTGAAATCTTAAATACATAGATGTCTCTAATTTAACTATAATAATAATTTTTTCAAACTAATAATTTGTATTACATGTATAATTTCCAACATAAATAAATTTTCTCCTCACACCCTACGGATATACCATTAAAAAGTATCCCCTTAAAATGTTGGTTGTAATATCAATTAATATATATATACTAATAATTACAAACATAAAAAATCTATATAACAGGATACAAAAGGCAGAAAATATATTAAAAAAGAGTTCATAATAATTTAACATCCAAACACTACAACAAACTCGTTAGCCACGTTATTAATAAATAAAATATAACAGAAATTTTTATTTAAAAAAAAAAACTCATAGGTTAAGTAAAAAATAAATTCAAATAAGTTAAATATCAAACACACACAGCCGTTTATTAATATTGCTAACAGACAGGTAAGTATGGCATACAGTTGGTGAAAGTTGAAGATCAGAAGTCCTGGTGTTAGATGGACCAAGGCGAAAGCTTCCAACTGCGTTAACACATAATGATTAATTCATATCTACGGACACATCACGTCACGATCTGTGACAGAAACACAACCAATACGCAACAGACATGTGACATCGGATACTTTGCAAGATGACAATATTGCGAGTTGACAACATTCTATATGAGCAACATTGCATTTCAATAGTGTTGCGAAAAAGAAAAGTTGCAATTTGTCAAGTTTGCATTGTGGAAATGTCGCAATGTGACAATGTTGTAATTTGGCAATGTAACTATGTGGCAATGTCGCTTTGTGGTAATGTTGGTTTATGGCAAAATTGTGTTTTTGCAAGGTTGCTTTGTGACAACATTGCTTCATGGCAACGTAGCTTCGTGGCAATGTTGCTTTGTGGCAACGTTGCTTTGTGGCAATGTTGCTCTGTCGCAATGTTGCTTTTGTGGCAATGTTGTTTGTGGCAACATTGCTTTGTGGCAAAGTTGCTTATATGTAACTTTTCTTTAGAACAATATTTTGTACTTGCAATGTCACACGGCAGTCACAGTTTATGGTGATTATGTAACTTATCAGATACGTACTCTGACAGTAACTTGATAGACAATAGTCAAGTTACATGGCGTATATGTCCGCAGATACAAATCAAACTAATCTAAAATATGTTAGATATTTGTATCTGTTATATTTTGAGAGTTGCACGAGTTAGAGCGATGTGAAGTTTATTCTTTATCACTAGAATAATTCTTGTAGGTATAAGTATTTTATCTAAAAAAAGTTGTGAATAAGAAATATCATTCTGGCCACAAATCTCTACCTATCTCACGTACAAAAATTACAAATTTTGTCGAAGACATTTCAATTAATTTGTGCGTCCAAATATAACTAATCCAATAAATTATTTTTAATGCGTTACTGTGAACACAGATAACACTTCATAAAATTGATATTCACAAGATCTGTGCTGTACACATCGAGAGAGGTTGCAAAAAAACACACTGAGAACATTTGATAATTGAAATCAGATGCAGATAAAAATATTGTGAGACATTTATATTTGAACATTGTATAATACAACTGTGAAAAATACTTTGTTAACAAATTCTCTTAAAGGATATCAAAAATAACAACAGTATTGAATAATTATTTCAAATAGTTAAAACTTCTATTAAAATTAAATGAAATCTTTACACATTTGTGTTCATGATATAAGGTTTTTCATTAAGAGCGCTCGAACTTTAAAATGAAATACTACAACCTGTCTGAGTGATATTGCCACAATTTTTTTTTTAATTTTAAAGGACATTCAATGATATTATGTATGGAATATAATTTCGGCCAAATCGCCGCCGTGGCTTCCCTGCAGGTAATGTGTCCTTGTGGTCAAAGGGTTTTTCAATAGGGACGCTTGAAATTTGACAGTGTATAGCGGCCATTTTGGTAAAGCGAAAGCTGTCAAATTTGACAAAAATACTTATTTAGTTCTGACATTTTACCATGGAATGCTACACGCTTCAACAATGCATTGAAATTGTTAAAATTTATTATCAAAATCAGTGTTCTGTTCATGGCCTTCCTGCGGGAGTAAGGGGGATCCTATTGACTCTTTGAGCGGTGCATGGTCATCATGGATTGATCTGATCCCAAGTACCTATCCACACCTCCTCGACTTTGGTCTCCTCTGGAAACTATGCGAAATGTTAGAGATCGAGTGTGAATAATCTCAGTGGATAATATTGATGCATAGGCTAACGTGGAAGGACACCTTGCCAACCCGTTTGGCAAGCATGGCGTTGTAATACCAACCACCCCCCGTATGACATGTCATACGTGGAGAAGTTTGGGGGAGGCCTATGTCCGGCAGTGGACGACAACGGCTGTTAAAGAAGAAGAAGAAGAAGATGGCCTTCCTGCAGAGTCTACAATATGTCGTTTAATGCATAAATTTGAGACTCTTGTGGCTTAAACTGGATGATATGGATACCGACAACGGTTGTTATTATGTATGGTTCCACAACAGGACGAGGCTACATACCACACAGCGCACGCCACGACGGACATTCTGCATGAGCGATTAAAAATGGAGCGTCCCTATTGAAAGACCCTATACAAGACATTAAAAATGTATATATTTTATAAAATACAGCTGATTATAATGGCAAATCAACAGTAATGTTCTTCAGAAATTAAAAATAAATTTCTCGTTATTAATTAAATCGCTAACGTTCGTTATTGGACTGCTTTTACATTTGCTAAATACAAAATGAGAATCTCAGTAGGAGAGTTATAACAATGTTATACTCGAGTACTTTTCTGGTATTGTATTTGACGCACTATTCATTTTAATCTGACCTTCTCGTCTTCCTTAGAACCTGAAGAAAATAGTTGATCTACATATCAAAAAAATTGACAAAAAAATAATCTAGAGATATTTAAGAGATTATATTCAAGTTCTGACGATGATTCCCTTTGTGTACTAGGCCGAAACGGTGTTTGCAATATGGACAGTGTACGAGTAAGTGTGTGATGCATCAGTCAACAACCAGCCGCGGGCATACCTACCGGAAGAGAATTAGTGGGAGACAGAGCACATACATGTAGACGGGGTTGCCAGACTAAAGCACCCGTTCCCTAAACACAGTACTCACGTTTACTGCACATTCCTAATGTGGGATAACAAAAATTCAACACATTAATGTCAGCGACTTGGGCCACTTCAAAGTGGTTATCGTGTACAATCCAAGACATACAAATAGATGAAATAAACAAAACAAATTATGATAAAAATAATTAAAATTTGTGTAAAAGAGACATCCATTGACTGACTTCATTTGCAGTGAAAAATTGGGTCTTGACTGCAGTTCGCTACATTTATAGCTCAGACAGATAGTCCCAGTTCATCATATTATTACGTACAATGTATGCGAACATACCCAAAAAATAAACTTCAATCTGTTTTCAACGCGGCAGTACGACTTATAAAATGTGTTCCAAAAAACTCGCATATTTCACAACATCTAAAAGATCTTCACTGGCTCAAGTGTCATAAAAGAATCCAGTATAAACTATACTGGACGGTTTTTAAAGCGCTTCACGGAATGGCACCAGCCTATATATCTGAACTTTGTGTTGCTAACTTGCGGCAATCTACGCTTCGATCAGTAAACTCCTCGGCAATAGGCAAATTAGTTGAGCCAAAGCGCAACCCCTGGACAAATTTCGGAGATCGGGCTTTCGCAGTGGCAGGTCCGTCCGCCTGGAATATGCTTCCTGCACGCCTCAGATGCATTGAAAATCAGACAGATTTTAAATCTCACCTAAAAGCCCACCTTTTCAAAATATTGCATAAAATGTAAACAACGGTTATCTGATTGCTGGTGTCACATGCAGCTCTCATGACTATAAACATTGTCAAAGCGCCCTTGAGGTGAGCTATTCACGAAAACGGCGCTATACAAATTAGCCTAATTATTATTATTATAATTATAAGGAACTAAAGTAAAAATGTTTAAAAGATACCATCAAATATGAGCTGCAAATGTAGTCTACCACAGCACGAAACCAAATTTTTTCAACTGCAAATGTAGCCAACCGCACTATAAAGGTTAAAGACACTGTAAGGAAGAAAAAAAATATTCAAAGAATTATCTAATCTTCCAAAAAATATTTTTAAATATAAATAGATGAAAGAAATAGTTCTCTGATGAAGAACGCATGGATCGTTTACAATATCACCTACATACATAGGTAAAATGTTCAACTTTTAGACCAGCAATCAGCAAACTGTGGCTCGCAAAAAAAAAGTGGTTCTTTGGCTACTCAAGTGCGGCTCTTCTGAAAAAGGGCACATTTAAAATAGGTTATTTTATTTTAATTTAATAGTATTAGTGCACAAAATTCAATCAATCTTATTAAAGAGAACCTGGAATTGTGCATTAAATAAAAAACAATAGAAAATAAATCTGATTTCCCCGAACTTTATAATGAAATTGATCAGATTTATATAAACAAACCATCACGCCGTTTTTTTACCGGAAGGGTAGGGAGAGAGAATAGACCGCCACCCTACTCTATACTACACTTCTCTAGCTTCCTACACTTTCATACAGCGAGTCATACACGGACGTCGATTCTTCAGACTTCTAACATGGCCGACCTTTAAAATTTGATTAATCCGGTCATACCATATTTTCCTCGGTCTTCCACGACTCCATAATCCATTTACATCTTTAACCGCCCTAAGCATATGAACCTACGTGATATGCATACTTTGACTGTACTATTCTGCGCTATCCCGTATCACATACTCGCTTGAGAAAAAATAATGTACATAAAATGTAAAAACCGTTAGGGATACGCGCATGTGCCAGAGTCCAATTCTTCACAAGTATGATAGTTTTATGATAGTTTTACAATGTGTAGATTACATTATTCTAAGAGATCTCATTTCTACTGCATTTATTCTACTTTCATCCTTCTTTTGCCAGTTCCATGCTTCGCTTCCATACATAAGGGTCGGTAGAAGAACACCATTGTGCACTGTCATTTTAGATTTTTGTTTGCGATGACAACTTTAAGTGCACCATTCACTTTGTTGTTGCTTGCCCCAACCCTTCTTTCAACATCCCTCTCCACTCGTCCATATTTTATAAACATACTACCCAAATACACAAACTCATCTACTTGCTCCAAATTTTCTAACTTATTCACATTCATCATCAGATCATTTGGCATGCATATCTCATACATACTATTCACCAGAACTTGTAGTTCATGCTCGTTGTCTTTGTCCCTTAATGTATACTTTCTTCGTCCATGCATTGATACTCAATTGTTTTATTTTACAATTGATCAATAGGAAGATTATAATTACAAAACTTTTAGGTATATACTTTTCAACTACCATATTTTGCGAACGATTCGTCTTATGGTCCAATGCGTCTTATTCGACCATAAGAAAAACCCAAATTTTGGTTGTTTTTCAGAGTAAAAAAGTGTGTTTTATGCCTAATGTATGCCTAATAAGAGCGGTCTAATGCCAATACAGATGTCTCAACTATACAAAATATATGTAGAAAGTTAAAAATGTGCATAAAAATAATACAAAAACAGATATAAATGTGAACTAGCAAGTAGGAGATGTGCACAGGAACCAAACATATGAGAAATAATGATTTAGAAAAAATACAAAAAAAAAATAGCATTTTTAAAATTATGAAAATCATTACACCACATAAACGACCACATATTCATTTATATTATTTTTAAAACCAATAATAATCTCTTCAGACTGTATCCAATTGCATCAACATTATATTTCATTAGGAGCATGTATATTACAGTTTTTTTTAATTGAGCTTTATCGTAACACCAATAGATGTCACTAAATAACATAAAATAATGAAATTTTGACAGATGACAATTTTTCTCTAATTGATTTCAATCAAAGGTTTTCGAAAATAAATTTTAATAAATGAACACAACGGAGGCCAGACCAGATTTGAAGATACATATAAAATTTATATAATTTAACTTCAATTTATATGAAACTAAGTCAGGTTAATTTAACAAGTTGGGCAAAATTTTATTAAGCTAAGAAATTACAATTTCTTCTTATCTATCTAACCTAACAACACATAAGTGAGGTAAAGTTAGGTTGGAAAGTTATACAAAAGCTAAATCAGTCTAGATAGGGTTGAATTAAAGTTAATCTCAACGAAAATGAGTTTAAACTGATTTGGCATAGTATTTTTTTTTTTTTTAAGACTTGGTAATCAATGGTATTAGAATTTATTATGCAATCTCCAAACAAACAGTAGAAATAGCTTGTTATTACAAAGAAGGATTCAATCAGAAGGAAGGCATTCTGTCTCCTAGACTAATTGTAAAATCCAGTTAAGTTGGTAAAAATCGGAATTATTTTATATGGAACTCAAGAAACAATCAATTTCTTTAGAATCGGAAGGCATTACAGTTGCGTAACCGCCGAGCTACGAAGTATTGGTGTATCGTACTGTGTCGGAATCTTTGATTTTGCGTGTGTGTTTATTTAGGGTGACTCTTATATTGTTATTAGTTATCAACAGTGCCATGTTTTGGTTTAATTTATAAACAATATTTTCAATGTATTTTTATTTGTTTTCTTACTCAACATAAAACAAAAAATGTCTGATTATTTTTATAATATAACAAATGTATAACATTTGACTACAAAATACAATTTATTTGATATTTGTATGTACTCGTATTTTGTGTGAAGAGTAATTTAATTGTTTACAAGAGCGTTCCGATGTTTAAAATTCTCGCAGCCTGAGGTTTAAAATTCTCACCGGCCAATTCGCAAAAATCTAAGCCGGCCTTTAAGGGTTAGAATGTATTTCGTTAAATTAAAATCCACTAATTTTTGTGTCTTCGACCGGTTTCGACAGCTCGCTGCCATCTTCTATGAACTGCTGAAACCGGTAGAAGACGCAAACATTAGTGGATTTTAACTTAATATACATTTTTAAAGGATATTTTACATATTTTTTTATTTTCATAATTTACAATGAACTTCTACCATGAAAGTTCAAATAACAAAATAATAATTTTTTAGATGCCTGTTTGACTGGGCCTCAATCTCTCGGTGTCTACCGCCTCAATCGTGAGGCCATTGTAAAGTGTCAGATAGTGAATAGCCTCATGCTTGGGACTCATTTATAATTTCTCTATTATTCCAAGATTTTGCCAAAATTTGGACTACCAGTGACATCTATTGGTGTACACAAAATTAAAAAATTATGTTTCGTAAATGTCATTAATATCTTAGAGTCCGTTCACGACAGGGAGATCGTTTGCAATCGTATGAATGACAGTGCGTTTACAAAAAATCTAGAGACTATTTTTATTTTATTTTTTTGATTGGAAAATCAAAAAAAAAAATTCAATCCTATATTCAAACATTGAAAAATAAATATGTTATTTTTATTATTTTTTTATGAACAAAAATTCTATCAGCTTAATTGTAATAATTATCAAAATTAAATTAATTATAATTTGCTTATTAACTTTTTCTTGGAAAAGCGACTAAGCGACTAAACTAATAATAATAATGATACTTTTTTTTCCTTTATTGGTTTTTATTATTACAATATTTGATCCTTGCAGGTGTTTATCTCTAGTATATTATAAAATTTCTTTCTGGATTATGGATTTAAACTGTACAGAGCTGACTCAGTCAATATGGGATTAATCAATAATAAAAATAATATTTCAAAAATACTCCTGCACGAGTATTTTTCGAATCACCGAGTATACAAGATGCCAAAGAATGCCAAATACGTGCGGTTCCCTCCATGTCTCGGAACGTACTGACGCCGCGCGGTTCATTTGACTCGGCAACCAATCAAATTGCAAAAACTATCACCGCACTCATACATCGATATAAGATCTTCAATTTGTGAATGAACTCTACTACTCGAGAGGTTAAACAGGAAACTATTGTATTTCAGATTGTCTCGATAAAAAAAATGAATACCATTTGTCAACCAAGTGTAAATGTAAACACTACCTTTTGGCGTGATGCTGAGGTCCGAGTCCGAGGAACGGCGGTGCGAGGAGTTGATGGTGAGACCAGCGGGTGGCGGGCGGCCGCCCTGCGACTCGGTGCGCGCGTGCCGCGGGCTGCCGCACTCCCCGGCCCTACACACGCACACCACGCACACACGCATGCGGTTAGAACCAATACTGGGGGGGGAGGGCAAAGCTGTGATGCCGAACTATAGTGGATTCTCAAGGAGTCGATTCAAATTCATCATACCAAAATATTTAATACAGCAGGCATTATATTGCATCAGCTGGCAGAGATTACCACTATGGCATAATATTACAGAATATTCAAGGTTATTTGATTTTTTCTCTACTACAAACATACTGAAGTATTTTTGTAATAATGATTGTACATTTTTGTGCTAATTTTAGTGCCATTTTGTATACATTTTTAGAACACATTTAGCAGGTGTCACAATTTTTGAATTCATTATATTTATTTTTCTTCCTAAACATTAGCCTAACTTTTTTTTTATATATACAACAGCATTTTTATTTATTTTGAATGTATACAAATACGTGTAGACAAATACTGGATTTTACCCATTATGGGTTAATCATAAAGAATTAATTGTATCTCAATAGAGACGAAGATGTCAATTATTTGGAAACAGAATATGGTGGTCGAGGCGTTTACAGGACTTATGACTTGTCATTGGTTGGGTTAACCGATCGCTTTATGTAATACAACATTGCATTACATAAAGCGATCGCTTAATCCAACTAATGACAGGTCATAAGTCCTGTAAACGCCTCGACCACAATATTCTGTTTACAAATAATTTACATCTTCGTCTCTATTGAGATACAATTAATTCTAAATGATTATATACAACAGGTCGTTTGAACTCAATTATTGTATACAGTTGTATTATTTTTAGCTTTTTTAAATTGATTTTCGTGACATGTAATAGGTAGCTAATCTATCGCCATTTTATTGCTACCTGAATTCTACACCAGACCAAAGACATTGTGACAATCACACTGCCATCGCCGGGAATCGAACCCAGAACATTAGGTATAGCAGTCAGATCTCTTACCACTGTGCCACGAAAACTATCTAATATTACAAAGAAAATCAAATATTTCAGAAAGCCATAAAAATATTCATTAGATTACTGGCAGAATTCGAAGAGTGTCATAGAATTGACAAAAGACAGTGTATCTGAATATTTGCAAATAGCCACAGACAGAGGTGCAAAGCATGTGTACTATTTAGAAGTAATCATGGATTTTTACGGAAAGTTATTAATTAAAATATTGAATAACAACCAATCCGCACGCAAGAAATCAGTATCAGAAAAATATTTGAATTTATTTTAGATAAACTTAAGGCGTTAACACTGTGGAATTCTATAATGATAAATATTTTATGAATTAAAACAGTGTTTTCTTCCACTTTTGAGTTTATTTTTCTCAACATGTTTCGAAGGCTTACACCTTCATCATCGGGAGAACGATATAAATTAAGTTGTTATTATTAATATTAGCTATATTATACGATATAAACTAAGCTATAAACTGGTTTATATCATTCTCCCCATGTGAAGCCTTCGAAACATGTCGAGAAAAATAAACTCGAAAGTAGAAAAACAGTGTTTTAATTCATAAAAAAAATTCGTTATTTGAATTTAGTTGCATCGGTTAACTTTTGAATACCCGCCAGTTTTATCAAAATCATAATGATGAATTAGAATCAACAAAGATAAAGATCTTACGATAGTGTCATCCACTGAGAGGAGAAATTCAAAAGAGCACAATATGAATCAATCAAGATGCATCACAAAGATTGCTAAAGCTAATTATACTGAGTCCATGAATAATGAAAGATCTAGATTAATAATTAACAAAGCCGTCTATATATTAGAAACTAATTATATTACAACGAAGAGCTGAATAAACTGTTGGCAAACCTCGGGTTGATGGCAGTTTGAATTTGGCTAACTCATTGTGGTCAGCTGTTTTGGATTTCGCCGATTTCTTCACAATATTTCCAAAGTGATCTTCAACCAAATCTACATCTAGTTTCAAAGATTTCTTTTCATCCGCCTTTGCGTTGTCTTTACAAGAATCATTTGAATCAGGCGATACGTCTTCTAAACTTTGATCTGTAATACTAAACTCAGGAATGGATGTTACATGATGAGGATATGCGGAATCCTCCGCTTTAACACCAGCGTTATCAACGTTATATTCTTCCTGTTCATTTATATCGTCAATACTATGCCGTGGTTTGTTATTCTCATTATATGTGTATTCCGAATGGTGATGATCAAAATCACCCGTCTCGAGATTTCTGTTATCATTTGCATCATCGTCAAAATGAGAATTCCTAGGCATGCTGGACTCTGAAGAAAACATAGAACTCGCGGATAAATAGTGTCGTCTTTCTTCCTCGTGGTTGAAATCATTGATAGACATGAAGAGAGACCCGAGAACCGTTTCTCTTGGCAGTGAAAGAACATCCCGATCCTTCAACTTTTGAGACTCGTTCATGTAACTGTATTCTAAATTAGAAATATCAGTCAAACTCTTGTGTTGACGTCCGGAAGAAAGGGTAGGAGAAAATTCCAACAATGTTTCATTGAATTTAAAAGTGTTGGCAGCAGTTTTGCTCTTTGAAATCGGAAAGTTGCTATCATCCGATAGGAATTTTGTAATATCGAGAGAACAATTTGAGTTTTTCCTCAGATGTTTGTCGTCTCCAACGATTGGTTCGTGATTTATGATCTCCCCCATTACATTAAGTTTTTCCATGAGGATAGTCTGGATAGCGGTTGTGATTAAACCGGGTTTCAGATCTTTTTCACCCGCCGAAAAAGTTCTTAGCTTCTTCTTTTTAGTTTTTGGTGAAATGAGCGTGGGTTTGTGACTGAATATGCTTCCAGAAGTAGATCCACATTCAGAAGTGTGTCTTCTGAATATGTTATTAGGAAAGTGAAATCTTGATTTCTTTTGGCTTTCAGTGGGAGAAGTCGCCGATGATACGGGTGATATAGGAGAAGCACTCTGAGAATGGTGAGAGTGAAAACCTTTAAGATGAAGTCTCTCTATTAAAACATTCTTGAAAGCCGAGTCAAATATGTTGTGTGATTTTGGATGCACATCACATGTAACCGGGTGGTTCATAGTATGTTCTTTTCTAACAGGCTTCTCATAAATGATATCTGCACTAAGTGATTCTTTTACGACACTAACATTTTCTTTTTTTTCGTTTAAAGGTTGCGATACATCCTTCTTATCATCTGTTTTTGTAACAGTCACTTCGACAATTTCTTCTTTAGGCAAATCTTCTGCTACGGAAGTGGCAAAATTTTCATCAAAATCATTCATCGCGATATCTTCACCTTCCTCGTTTGACCCTCCGTAATCCTCTTCGCAAGATATTGTGGCATCACTCATTGAGCCAAATGCGTCATTAGTAAGTTCTCTCGTGTCTTGATTGTAGAGGTTAGGATTAGAGACACTCACAGATGGCGGAGAGAAATCAGTTTCTTCACCCTTGTGTTCCAACACAGATTTAACAATGGAACTCACCGTATCCAAATTAGTGCTGCCTCTTAGATTATCAGACAGCGTTTCAGAATTCTCATCCTCGCTGGAAGAATACTCATCGGAGCTGCAAACATTACTGGAGTTGTACAAATTTTCTTCACTGGGAACTTGTAAGAACGAATCTAACTTTCCGACATCTTTGGGCGTGCTGGGACAGGACTCAGCACTTCTTTTATTCTTACGAACACTCAACAGTTTTCCGACTTTGTCGATCGAGGTATCCGAACTTGCGCTAATGTGCTGCAAGGAGAAAGACATTTTTGGGAAATCTTCCGTTGTTTCGGTATTTGTGGGAGCGGTGTCAATAACTATTGCGAGATTGGGAGCCGACTGTTCTACGGGGTGATTATCTGCACCCGATTGCGGTCTACTCGGTCTTCTCAATGTGGAAATCGGAGAGTTATTCTCGTAACTCTCCTTGATGCAATCCAAACTCGAATGTGTTTGCATAACGGAGCGAACCAGCATGGCTGCCATTTCACCTCCCCCTTCACCACCGCCACTGAGTGACCTTTTGATACTAGGAGTTTTGAAACGAGTCTTCTTTTTAAGTTCACTCTTCAAATCGGAGAACTGCAACTTGAGAGATCGTTCTGAAGAATACGACTTCATTGAAACTTTATCGGCTCCATCGTCATCGTCCGAGCATCTAGATTTAATTGCGGATATTTTCTTTGAGATGGCGTTCTGCGAAGAATCTTTTAAATGTTTAAGACTTCTTCTAAGAGCATTCTTATTAATCCCGTGTCGTGAATCTTCCTGTTGGAGGAGTATTTTAATCGGGCTGGTATTTAAAGCGCCTTCCGCCAAACTTTGAGATGATAAACCGCGAGAGACGACAACTTCGGAGAGGGATTTATTATGCTGCCATTGCTCCACGGACCTCGAAGAGAACAGATCAGCGCTGAGACTGGAGCTATGTTTAAGAATCCCCGACATATCCTTGACACTCGAGTCTCTGATGTCGGGAGAGAGCACATTCAGGATGGTGGACATCTGCTCGTTGCTTAGATTGCCCACGGAATTCGAACCAGAGCTGTCTTGATCAGTATTTAGAAAGTCAATGTATTTTCTTAGTTGTCTGGTGTAAAAAAAACAGGGTGAGCAGAGATGAAAGATTTGGGGGTAAAGTTCACACGGATCATGCAAGAAATAAAAAAAAATAAAAAACAAATTAACTTTTATAACTTTAGCAACTGGGTAAACTAAAAATACCACTGAATTTGCAGAGATCTTTGTAAAGTCAGTTTTCATTGTATCTAATTTCATTTACATATTTTGCATAACACATATTTCGCAGTTTATGTAAAAAACCATTTCATTGAATTTTTACTAACGAATTAACTAACCATCACGCCGTTTCTCCAAAGAGGTAGGCAGAGAGATCAAACTGTTCTATCCTGACATAACTTTCGCGCATCTTCTACATTCTTGCACGCTCGTAGATTGTTTCTGCTTCGAACATGGCTGGCTTTCAGTCTTTGATTAATTTGGTCATGCCGTGTCTTCCGTGGCCTTCCTTGACTTCTTTTTCCATTCACACTATTTGTATATATATTTTTGACCATTCTTCCCTCATCCATTCGTTTCATAAGCACAAACCATCTTAGTGACCCTTTCTTAATTTTATTTAGGACACATTCGTCCGCTTTACATTTCTTTCTAGCTTCTTTATTGGGTATTCTATCATATATCGTTTTTCCGCACATTGTATTATATTTTTCTTAATTTCATTATAACTAACTAACTTACCATCACGCCGTCTCCCCAAGGGGTAAGCAGAAAGAATGGACTGCCACACTTTAACCGATGGGGCATTCCATCCTTCTCTTTTCGGCCCCGCGGGAGACGCGGTGTGATGGGTTGCGAACCTCATCGCCACAAATTATTGTAATCTTTTTTTAAAATTATAGTATAATTCTAAAGTTTATAAAATTTTCTCATTCGCCTTATGTAAAATAACTATCATTGTTTAGTACATCTATTCCTACAGACAGATGGATGACAAAATTTTAACTGTACTTTATTTTGACGATTTTATAAAAATGGTAGTCAATGCGTTAAAGAATCATTAATACTGCAACTGGTAACTACTATATTACGTTAGGATAATCTGTTGGAATGATTACTCACTGAGCCAGGGTGTCAGGAGAGCCAGCTTGCGGCAGATTATGCGAGAGAACGTGCTCCTGCTGCCTGACCAGCGTGACTGCCGTACCGATCCCTCGTGCCACCACCCCGACGTCTCCTTCCAGGTCCAAGCAACGGCGGAATCCCACCACCGCATTGGCTCCCAACTCCAGAGCCTTGAGACCAATCTTCCTCTGCACCTGAACACAGAATAATAATCCCAGACTTTGATAATTAAACTACATATCATAAGTTTATATAATGAAAACAAAAAAAAAATTATCCAAAATTTCTTTATTATTATATATTTAGTGGGCTTCCACTTGTGTTTAATGTTGACCGGTTTCGGCAGCTTGCTGCCATCTTCTGGTACCTACATCAAAATTTATTTTGTTTATATAATTGTTGTTCTTGTGCTGACTCTTATGAAAAAGAAAGAAGCATGACAGTCTGCAACATTAGTGTAAACGGTGAAAATCTTGAACAAGTGGATGAATTTGTTTATTTAGGAAGTATGTTTACAAAGGATGGGAGAGTGGAGAAGGATATTGAAAGAAGGGTTGGGGCAGGCAACAGAGTAAACGGTGCACTTTAAGTTGTCATCGCAAACAAAAGCCTATCTAGAAAAGCAAAGATGGCAGTGCATAATGATGTTTTGTGCCGACCCTTAGGTATGGAAGTAAAGCATGGAACTGGCAAAAGAAGGATGAAAGTAGAAAAAATGCAGTAGAAATGAGATCTCTAACACGAATTTGTGTAAATCTGTATCTGATAGAGTGTTAAATGCAAGTATAAGAAGTGATTGTGGTGCGAATGAAAGTGTTATGAACAAAATAATGAAAGGGTCGACAAGATGGTTCGGACACATGGAAAGAATGAGTGAAGACAGAATGGTGAAGAAGGTGTATGTAAATGACGTGAACGGAGCTAGAAATAGAGAAAGGCCGAGAAAAACGTGGCATGATCAAATCAAATATTAAATGTCGGTCATGTGAGGAGTCCATTTCCAGCGTTCCATTCTTTCTGCCTACCCCTCCGGGAAGACAGCGTGATGGTTAGTTAGTAAGTTAGTCATATAATAAATGCTAGTGGTGGGATTCCAATTTTTTTATTGATTCTAAATAATCCATTACTGTTATTAAGTTGTTTTCATTATTTAAAATGAACTTCAACCAAGAAATTTCAATTTAAAATGTTAATTAAAAGTTTATGCTTTTTCACAATAAAATATCTGTAATTTATTTAAAATCAAATAAGACAAATATTTTTGACTTTAGAGAGTATCTTGTATTCTCATCTCTCACGCCTTCTTGCTATTTTCTATTTTCAATCCAAGGGATTGGTATGCAGCGAAGTGTAACATTTTTGCTGGTTCTTGGGATGCCACTTGGGCCTTTAATGTGGTAGTTTCCCATTGCTTTCCACACATGTATACAGCAGTTATAATTGAAGCCAATTAGAGAACAAGTCGCTAGACGCAATTTTTTATTATTATTTTATTTATTAATTAATTAAAAAAATAATAATAAAAATTAGACGCAAATGCCAGTGGATCGGTCACACTCTGACACAGAACCCAGCCTGCATCGCTCAGGGCGCACTAGACTGGTCCCCTATGGGGGGAAAGAGGAAGCGAGGCAGACCTAGAGCCACCTGGAGAAGAGCCCTGCAGGACGAGGTTAAAGCAACAGGCCTCAATTGGAATGATGTTAGGCATCAGGCATGCGATAGAGTCGGGTGGAGAAGGTTCCTTGAGGCCCTTTGCACCACGGAGGTGTGACAGGACAAAAAGAAGAAGATTGTATATATATGGTATTTTACCTGTTCTCAAATAGATGCCTTAAACTATGAATATTTAAGTAATGTCTTTTGAGAAAATAAACTAATTTAATTTTATACCTGTCCACTGAGCTTCAGGAAAGCCACTTGTCTTGCTTCATTAGATGCTCGAGGAGTCCGAATCTTATCAATCCACTGGTACTCTGGATCATCGTTGATGACAAGCTCTTCCACAAACCCGTGGATAACCTGCGCCTGGTAACCGTGTGGAATTATCGGAGCTAGAAGACAAAATATAAATATCACAGAATGGATTTCACGGAAAAAAGTGCTGTGTCTTGTATTGCACATATTGATAAAGCCTTCATTGAACTGAGGGAAAGGTATTTCCTGTTGATATTATCTAGGTTCCACGGGTAAGTTTTACCCACGAAATGTTCTTCTTCTTCTTTCTTTAACAGCCGTTGTCTTCCACTGCTGGACATAGGCCTCCCCCATACTTCTCCATGTATGAAATGTCATACGGGGGGTGGTTGGCATTACAACGCCACGCTTGCCAGACGGGTTGGCGAGGTGTCCTTCCACGTTAGCCTATGCATCAATATTATCCACCGAGGTTATTCACACTCGATCTCTAACATTTCGCATAGTTTCCAGGGGAGACCAAAGTCGAGGAGGTGTGGATAGGTACTTGGGATCAGATCAATCCTCCAGCGTAGCATGGCCATCGCCACGGTGATGACCATGCACCGCGCAAAGAGTCAATAGGATCCCCTTTACTCCCACGAAATGTTACATAAATAAAATTAACAAAATTTTCTATTGAATGAAAAAAATAATAACAATTTTTTTTATAGTTTATATCATTCTCCCGATGATGAAGGCGTAAGCCTTTGAAACATGTCGAGAAAAATAAGCTCAAAAGTGGAAAAAACAGTGTTTTAATTCATAAAAAATTCGTCATTATGGAATTCCACAGTTGAACGCCTTAAGTTTTTCTAAAAAAAAAGAATAATAATATAGAAGTACATTAGCAGATTATTTTTGGTGTATATTTTGCACCCCTCCATAAAAACAATTTTATTTAATATAATCAGTTTCTTTGGGCCCAATTAAGAGTTAATAATATTATTTATAAATTGTAAGTTTTAAAATGATATTCTAGTGTGTCTAAAATACAGAACATGTGATAGCGTATCGCACTTGAGGGAAGCAATGTCTTTATTATAATTGTATTATGTATTATTTATTATTATGTATATCAAACTTCTATCTTTAGTATATTAGAAAAATAGTTATACAGTAGAACCTGGATAATTAGAACCTTGTAAAACCTTGGCAAAACTTTATAATTGGCAGAAACCTCCTTAGAGCACAAAATCCTCTTCAATTGGAAAAAAGAAACCTGTTTAAATGAACTCGACATTCTGGCTCTAAACCTTTCTAATTGGAGAGAACTGCTTTCTCGATCTCTGTAAACTGACAACTCCTCAGTATTTGTTCTGTACTCATCAAAGGTGGTCCATTTTAGATAGCAATGTTTCACAAACGTAAATATAACGGCCTTGATTTTAGCTCGAAACTAAAACTAATCCAAGTATTTGACACCGGTAAATCTCGCGAAGAGTTGCGCAACATTTTTAGCATATGAAACAGGCCTATATAACTGATTTTTTCAAGCCACAATAATTAAATTATTGTTTGTATGTGTATGCACACGTACAATTACAATTTACTATTAACCTTTTATTCAATTTTTATTGATTGTTTTATGCATCAATCCATGAATTATTTTGATTGCTTTTCTGTTTATGTGGTTACAAAACCTGGTTTAAAAACCAAAGCACAATCTGGACCTGGATACATGAAAAACTGGATAATTGGAAAACCTGGTTAATTGACCATCGTAGGCCTGGTCCCTTGGAATGCCAATTATCCAGGTTCCACTGTATAATGCTAGGCAACCGGCTCTCACGGTGCTCGTTAGCCGGTCGCCTAGCATGGATTGGGCACGTATGGCGAGCCGAAGAGACCAGAGCAATCAAGACCCTGTACGCGTCTAGACCGACTGGAGAAAGACCTCTAGGAAGGCCTAGACAGCGCCTAATGGACAATGTTCTGGCTGACTTGACTAGGTTGGGTGAATCGGACTGGTGGGAGCAAAAGGCGCAGGATCGAGGAGCTTGGCAAAAAATCATCAAGGAGGCTAAAACTCTTCAAGAGTTGTATGGCCATAGGAAGTAAGTAAGTACTGTATAATGCTTTGGATATATTTAAATAAATAAATTAAATAAATAAAAACATAAAAAAATACTTTTGTCTCTTGATCTGGGGAACTTGTGTTTTATCAAAATGATGGCCTGTCATTCAAAATTAGGATTATCAGGGATCAAATAAAAAAAATGGGTTAGATTGAAATCTAAAACATTAAGATAACAAACCAATGTTCAGATAAGTAGAAGGTACAAGTCGAACACAAAAGAGTACATTTTGATATAAAATAAAAGATTCTGATTAAAAATTGGTTAAGTTATCTATCATTAAATTATCAAACACAAACATACAATATAAGCGATAAAGATTATAAAATACTTCAACTCACAGTGAAAAAACTGGACGCCACAAGACGACTGTCTGAACTTGTTGAAGTCGTTGAAGAGTTCCACTTTGATGATCACATTCAGGTCTCCGCGGATACCGTGCATTGTGTCAAACACTGGGATCCATCCAGACATCACAGCGCCTGAAGCAAAGCAAAATATTCAATCTTACTAACAAAATATTTTTAATTAAATTAGTGTGCAGACAACACATTAACAGTCTGAAACTTCCAAAAATAAATGTAACAAAATATCGTTTTATGTTTTAGAGTATCATCAAGTGCAATATTTGATCTCCTGGCTTGCAGAACGAACCTGCTACTAGTGATACTGATAGGAAGAGAAATCAAACTGCTAAACATGATTAATTTCAAACTAGACATATTTTTATGAAGTAAGAAATTGGCTTCTAATCATTGCATTTGCGCTTCTCCTCTTATTAATTTATTTTTAATTTTTTAAATCTGTTGGATGTGAGACTTGGAAATCTACCGCAAACGTTATTGGAAAACTCCAGGTGTTTATAAATGGGTGCCTTCGTTCAATATTCAAGATGTATTGGCCCCAAACAGTGTCAAATGCCATTCTCAGGACCATGGCAGACAAAAAGCCAATTAGAGAACAAGTCGCTAGACGCAAATGGCTGTGGATCAGTCACACTCTGAGATGGAACACAGCCTGCATCGCTCAGGGCGCACTAGACTGGTTCCCTATGGGGGGAAAGAGGAAGCGAGGCAGACCTAGAACCACCTGGAGAAGAGCCCTACAGGACCTGTGTTTTGTGCCAACCCTTATGTATGGAAGTGAAGCATGGAACTGGAAAAAAAGGATGAAAGTAGAATAAATGGAGTAGAAATAAGATCTCTAAGACGAATGGGTGGTAAATCTGTATATGATATAGTGTCAAATGCAAGTACATGAAGTGATTGCAGTGCGAATGGAAGTGTTATGAACAAAATAATTAAAGGGTCGGTAAGATGGTTTGGACACATGGAAAGAATGAGAGAAGACAGAGTGGTGTAGAAGGTATATAAATACGTAAATGACGTGAACGGAGCTAGAAATAGAGGAAGGCAGAGGAAAACGTGGCAGATCAAATCAATCAAATATTAAATGTCGGTCACGTGAGGAGTTGGAGAAATCGACGTGCGTGCATGACAAGATGTATGAATGTAGAGGAATCGAGAAGTATGTCAGGACAGAACAGTATGGCGGTTCATTCATTCTGCCTACCCCTCCGGAGAGACGGCGAGATGGTTAGTTAGTTAGTTATTTCACTTAACACAAACATGTTTCGGTTATAAGATAATCTTTATCAAGTACACAATTTTAGTATGTAAACAACAATTCTATTCCAAATAACAATGGAATTCCACAACGCCTTAACCTTCAATAAATTTTCATTAATATTTAATATGGAGTTTTCTACAAGAAACAATAAATACATTTTATGCGACTATTCATATAAAGCAGTGTTTCTTAACCATATTGAAAGAATTGCCCCCACAGTAAAATTATCTCACCCCCAAACAAAAAACAAAATTTACACTTTTCTCTAAGTAGGTATGTATTTTATGCAATGGATATCCTACTGCAAATAAAAAAAAGCCTAGTACGGTACAAAATTTGTCCAAATCAAAACAATCATAAACAGTAAACTAAGCACCGACAATAAACTCCTGATATACAAAACGGTCATAAGGCCGATCTTCACTTATGCAGCCCCAATCTGGGGCTATGCAGCTTCGAGTCACATACGAAAACTCCAAATCCTGCAAAATAAGGCTATCCGTTTATCGCTTGGTGCGCCTTCATGGACCAGAATCACACAACTGCACCTAGAATCGGGAATCCCGATGATAGATGTATTCATTCTGAAACTTGCCGAACGTTTTTACAAAGGACTCCCTTCACATCCTAACCCCACAATAAAATATCTCTCAAATTACGACCCAAACATCTCCAGCCGCCACAAGCGCCCAAAATCGATCCTCCTTCAGAGGAACACTCCGGGCCACACAAATCATGCCCCCGCATAAGCTAACAACCCACCAAATCACCTTTCAACAATGTTCCCATCAGACGTAAGAGGAGTAGCCACATGAGCTGAACCTCTGTAAGCCAGAAGATCAAAGTCCAAAGTGATATAATGAACCTTTTTGAAGTGTAGTTTTTTAACAGAATTTATAAAATGAAAGCTCCTAATAAAAGTGTATCGGTGTGCATAGCTCAGGAATGAGCTTATTTTTCTATATTGACACAATGCACTCTCGAAGTTCTGCAGCGCCTCCTAAATGCTAAAAATTTAAAAACACCCCGCCAGACCTCCAAAACGCCCGCAAAGGGGCGCTGGTGCCCCGATTAAGAATCACTGATTTAAAGTATGCTTACCTTTCCCAGAGTGGCTGATAGAGGACAGAGCACTGGAAGGATGTTGCTGGGCTTCCGGGAGTAAAAGAGGGTTGAGGGAGATGTACACCTTTCCGATTGCATCATTAGCCGAGTATGTGTCATGGTCCATGAGCCGCAGCTGCAAAGGTTCATCTTGGAGCTCGGCATCATCCACCTGAAAACATTCAGATTATTCAAATTAATTTTTTTAATGTTTAAATTTGAAACAATATTATATTCTTCTTCTTTCCGTGTCCTGTCAGGTCTCCCTAACGTTGACTATCACTCATAGTGATGACCTGGGGAAAAATATCCAGAGTGGTATCCCCTTGCCTTCTCTGAAGGATTTTCTGTCGGGGTTACCTTCCCATAGCTGGGTGTATCCAGTTTTATGGCGCTGGAAGCTCGCCATTCGTCATCTCTCTATCTGCTTTGGCACTAAGTAATATGTGCCACATTGCCCGGGGTTCGCGGTGTCTTTAAAAAGACCTCTCGTGGACACTAGAGAGTTGGACTTGATAGTAGTGTTGCTGTTGTAAATGCAACATGACGCCTTATGACATTTTGTAGAGGCATATTTTCGTAGCGCTACTACCCTTTTGAACTCCATGTTATATTACGTATTACAAATAATTTATTAGTTTGTTGCGATAGCTGTTTCCCCAGCCCATGTTGACATCATCAGGTGTTACAAACAACTGACCGACAGTGTTTCAAATTTGAATGTTTAATAATGTTAAATACTTAAATTTGAAGTCTGAGGTTACTAAGAAGAATGTGCTTAAAAACAATGTATGATAGAATATCTCTAATGAAGTAAGAAAGGAACGTCAATACGTGATAAATACAATTAAGAAAGTGTCACTAAGAATGGATATGGGAGGAATGCTTAAAAAGATGTATACAAGTAGTGTGAATGGAATAATAAGTCGAGGAAGGCCAAGGAAGACATGACATGACCAAATTAATCAATAACCGAAAGGCAGGAACAATCGACGATCATGCATGTCACGATGTGTGAATGTAGAAGAGGCGCGAGAGTTATGTCAGGATAGAACACTGTGGTGATCCATGCTCTCCGCCTACCCCTCCGGTCTTTCTTCATTCATTCTTTCCATGTGTCCAAACTATATTAACGACCCTTTTATAATTTTGTTCATAACACTTTCATTCGCACTGCATTCACTTCTTATATTTGCATTTGACACTCTATCATTATACAGATTTACACACATGCGTCTAAGGGATCCCATTTCTACGGCATTTCTTTTACTTTCATCCTTCTTTTTCCAGTTCCCATGCTTCACTTCCATGCATATGAGTCGGTACAAGAAATGAAATAATATTGAATATTTTTTTATTGAATAGAATAAAACAAAAGACAAACCTCAAATCTGTACCATTCCGAAGAATTCCAATGTGGATTGAGTGACTTTCTGCAGACGTCTGTCTTGTGTGTGATATTTCCTAGTTTTATCTCGACATAGGCGTCTGTGGTATCACTGCCCTTGTCCATCACCGGTAGGTTCCGACCCGCCAGCACTTTAACTTTGACTTTTCCAGGCATTTTAAAATGAAAATTCAAAAATCAAAACTACCCACAGCTCACTTTGTTAACCTGTCGCCGCGTAACACGCTCGTAATTCAATTACTCACAATTCTGTCCACGGAATCATTTTATCACTTACGCCAAATCATTTAAGAATCAAATATAAATTTGCACAAACTGTCAATATTTTTTTATTATTGCGACGCATGCGAATGAAATTCAGACAAAACCGTATCCCAAAACAGTACTCGATACATTATTGGCAAAAGCATGATTCTGCCCAGATAAATATAAAAATAACTTTTTACGAAAGCATGTGTGTTTACATTTTTTCTGTATACAGGTAACCTGTCACTATTAGAATGGTTACGAATTTAATCTGAGAAAAATTACTGCAATTTTTAAACGTGTGTACGTAAAATGTTTTTTATTTAACTATGTAATAATAAAAACAAAAACTTTTATTTAAAAACACACCATGTGATCATTTTTAAACAATAATAGCCGCAATCAAAAAAATCTACTACTGACGACAGCTGAAAAATGAATGTTGCTATAATATAAATTGCTGACATTTTCATTTAGGTACTAATTTTCACTTATTTCTTTAAATACATTTTAAACCTTGGAAAAACATCTTCGTGAGGTGAAAATTTCATCGTAATTTTTTTACAGTCTACTCCTTTGTTATATTCCTTATGACTGAGGATCGTATCCAATCCACAAACTATATATCAAGGATCGCTATGTGATTTTGTCACGAGTCAGTCTTCAGGCTGCAACTATTTAGAGGTCAGTTAGTTTACTGATTTAATCGGACTAGCGGCTCGGTGACAGTCCTTGCGGTCGATTTTAGAGATTTATATTTTGCTCATTATTATTAGCCTTTCGAGGTTGTCCTGATTTCTCCGAGCTATGTTCAAAATATTTTAAAACTCGATCAGAGCACACCTGTGTGAATCTAGCTCTGATGCCCATCTGATCGAGGATCGGCTGGTTCTTTCTTCTCTTCATCAAGACCTCTCCGATGCTTGCCCAGTCCAAGACTCGCAACCATAAAGAAATATAGAAAATACAATGGTTTTTATTTTTTGGCATTAATTAATATTTTCTTTTGTGTTTTCTAAGTTATGCTATATTTTATGAGTCTTACATATTTTGCACTTAGAAAATACCTAAAGAGGTCTTTCTCAGTTGCCACCTTGTTTTGAAAACAAGTCGCTTTCAATAGAGGAGAACTACGAAGCGCCTCTGTGCGACAATTCGGGGCATAAAATAAGATTTGCCACCTTGCTCTGCTATAGCTGTGGGGTACTTATAGATTTAGTTGTCTTAGTATTGCCGGATTGTATATACCGCCAGATTCTCTAAGAGTTATTCAAACTAATTATTGTTTGTGTGCATTTAGTTTTTTTTTAAATGTTATAACCATGCTATTGATTATAGTCTAGGATCTTGTCTTTCGGGAGTATCAGCCCCGAAGGTTATTGCTCCCTCACCTGTTAGAAGTGACTTTGTTGTGAATGAGGATATGTTATGTAGGATGGCATAATGAGGGAAGGTTTAGGACATTAAATAGTTACAGTACATTATTTATACTTTTTTTTTACACTTTAGTAGCGAGACGGGCACTCTTAGAGCTTGAGAAGATGCCCGTGTTTTCGGCAAATTGTGCAATGTGTTTTTTTTTGGTCTAAGGGAGGAGGGATATCGCTGGTGTAGATGTTGAACAGGGCTGGGGCCAGGACGGACCCCTAGGGGACTCCTGCTCTTATGGAACATTTAGAAGATTTTGTTTGGTTTAGTTTAACCCTGAATTCACGGTTGGCGATAAAGCTGGAGATAAGTTGGATTTAAGACAGATGGATTATTGATTGGGTATATAATAATAATAAAACAGAAAGTGAAAAGGTATTGTATATATTTAATAAAAACATTCCAACGGTAGTGATTATGATATAAAAAATAACAACCTAAATTAATCTTACCTAATTGTAAGTAGAAAATAAGTGAAAAACTCTATATAAACAATAAGACAAACATTTATTGAAATTACAATGATTTGACAATTTCTGCTATATGTTGAAGCTTATAATTGTAAAACAAAATGTCGCCGGGGCTATCTAAGTACTATCCAACCATTGTCCTCTTTCTGCCTCTGGCTCTAACGTCTTCATATTTCTCTAAGGTCTCTTTAGATCCTGATTTATTCTGTTTGATGTAAACATCCAGGATATTAGAAAAAAGATGTGGACAGACGCTGTGGGTACTAGTTAACGCTCTCTCCAACACATATAAATCTACACCTTTATCCTCCGCGCTAGAGTCCAAATGGGACAATCCAAAGTCAATCAAAACAATTTCTGCATTTTCAAACTTATCATCACACTTTTCAGAACTATCTGTCGGTAGCAATAGTATGTTTGATGTTGTAAGATCCCCGTGGATTATATTATTTCTATGTAACTTAGCTAGAATAATACCAATCTTTTGAGTAAGCTTTTTAAGTTTGGAATTATTCTCATCCATTTCACTGCTATCATCTGTTTTTTCAGTGAGTTTGAATATATATTCTTTGACAGTACAGCTCTCAAGCATATACTCCATAAAAATACAATTTCTTTCGAAGTCCACTAAGTATAAAGATGGCGTTTTAATTCCGACAGTTTTACATCTCGCGATGGCTCGTGCCTCAGCCTTGATTCGTTCTTTTGTTAATGTGGTGTCAAGATCCGGGTGACGATAAGTTTTGCGAAACCTCTCCTTGACGAGTGCCGGTTTCTCTAAATAGTTTCCAAGATACAATTTCCCTTCGGCACCTTGTTTGTACAGTTTGAAACCAAGTTCTTCCAACGTTTTCATTGTGCAATCTAAAGATGAAAAAAAAAGGTTTAAATTTGCTTTTTATTTATACATTTGATAGGATTAATCATGTCAAACAGTACAAATGAGTTGGGATATTTTGAATATTAAAATTCGAAGAATTTTTGAAATACTAAAAACTAAATATTTACACATAAAATAGTTTACAGCATAACCTCAAATAAAAAATTAATTATAATATATTAATCATGACAAAAGTACATGTCCCAACAACTTACATGATTTAAAAAGTTGTGGTTCTTAAAAATACTTTTAATTTATAATATTAAAAAAAAAAAACGAATACAAATAATCGAATTTCTCGGTCAAACGAAAATATAGATTTTGACAAATCGTTGTTGTTTTGACAAATACTTGACACATTGCCAGTAAATAATTTTTGCCTATATTGAGGGATTTAATAAGTTTTAGACTCGATACAATAAAAAAATATTTTGTACGAATATCGATTTCAGAGCACGCCAAGTAATTGATATTTGTTTGTCGGATCACAGAATAATTACTTCTTAACTTAACCTTATGAGGCCAGTTCCAATATATAAAACAATAGATTCACAGTTGCTTTTACTCAAGAAATTCAATCTTGGAGCTTGAACGTGAGCTCGTAAGTAAAAATTTTCGCTCGCTAGTTTCAATCCAAGGGATTAGTTTGCAATTATTAAGTGTAATATATTTGCCGGTTCTTGGGACTTCCACTTGGGCCTTTTGTGTGGTAGTTTCCCGTTGCCTTCCACATTTGTATGCAGCAGGTTATTTGAATCCAATTACTGTATAAAACTTTTGAGCTATTGATTCTCATGACATGTGATAGGTGTTGCAATTTTACTGTCACGTGAATTCTACATAAAAATATTGATCATGTTAATTGCTTCTTTTTGGTTCAATGTAAATAATGAAAATAATAATAATGCATATTTTTATTTTTATTCCAACTGTGGAACAAATGAAAATATACTACCATATATTGTGAAGTTTTGTTTTTCATTTATCCACATCATATATAATATTATTTACGAATAATCTCCTACTACAATAAAAAGTGCGTAAAATAAATAACGCTGTTTTTGGAAATGATGCTGACGAAGAAAATAGCGGGGATATAGAATTTTACGAATTAAAATCAAGTCAATTCCACAATAACGTTTAGCTTATTCTTTTTCGTGTCAATGGCAAGCTAGTCTCAGATGGCCTTAATAGGTGTTATAATCTCTTCTTTTTTTTTCGTTGTGGTGGAATATTTGGCCAACTTTACGTTATTTCCTGGGGCCCCGGATGTTATAATAACACCACACGTGGAGGCACAATCCTTACTTATTAAATTCTGACACTGATCTTGACTGGTGTTCCGATGGACCATCATTTCATGTATTCAAAATATAATTTATGTTCTTCTGATCAAAATTGTATTTTTAGAAGTCGTGCTAGCCATCTTGATGCTATATAGTTACCAGTGGACTTGGATTTTCTGGCATAGGTTTCAGTGAAAACGGCGTTTTTCTGTTAAGAATACGTTTTAGAAACTTGTAAGAACGTTTTTGAAATTGTTTCAAGGTAAAATAATTTTTATTAAAAAAAAGAATTTGAATATTTTATTAAAAATTTTAATATATTAAAATTATCATTAGCAGGGAGAAAGTTTTAAAAAGTTTGGCAATACTCATATTTTAAAAATTCTTTCAGCGTATATTTATGGTTTGCTCTATATATTGCTTTGGTTTATGGTTCAGGTATAGGTGAGCTGTCAGTGTAGTGTCAAAATTTGCACATTTATTTTTGTACAAGATCGATGCAAAATATTTTATAAGCCTACACGGAATCACTGAACTTATTCTAGTCAACAGTTGGTACAACTCCAGGTTGCGGCTGCAACCTGAAATAATATCATGGATTCACAAAATGAATGCGAGAATAAGAAATGCGAAGGTATTTATAAAAATATACGCATATTTTGTAAACAGTAAATTTCCACATTGACCCGGCTTTATAGTCATTATTATTTTACGAGTTTCTTATCTAATATTTGATTATTGTAAATTCGTGTTTAAAATATTTTATGATGTAAACAATTTTTTTTTTTAGCGAAACATGACCCCGGCTGGAATGATCCTCCTACATTTTCATACAATGCACAACCTGTTCCCGGTGCTAAACCCAGAATGTCTCTTAACAAAAGGGTAGCCTTTCCTCTTCAGGGTACGAATTTGAATACAAATGTTCCTACAGTTAATAACCAAATGCCTCCAATTGGCCAAATACCCCCGCCACTAATCGCTCAAGTTCCTCCATCTTCAATTAGCCAAGCACCATCTATGATCACAACTCCACAAAATATTCCAAATTTAAATAATCAAGAAACCACAGACATATGCAGAAAAGAGTTTTGTGAATTAAGCATAGATGAAGAGCCTTGTGATGTAGAAGAAGTAGTGGGTATTTTGGATGACATTCTTGAAAAAAATGCTGAATTAGGAAACAAAATTGAGGATATCAAGAGACGTATTAATACAATGAAAACAATGTGGACTGAAGGAAAATTTACCAAAAGTATTCAAATTTCAATGCTGAAATTATCAAAAGGTTTGATGTGTTTCTTTATGTTATCTATTTTGTTTAATATATCTTTTATTAACTAATAAATTGCATGAAATCTTTGATTCTATTTTTTGTTCTTAGTTATATTTAATTACATATATAGTTGTTACATACAAATCAAATTAAATAAACACCTTTGTATAAACATTGTTGATCTTAAATCATTAACTCATTGGAATGGTGATTTAAAAAAATGTAATAATATTTACTTTCAGTTTGGTGTGGTTCCTAGTTTGGTAGTATGATTATCTTAACTTATGTAGCATTATTTTAGAGAGATTCGTATTAAAAACTCACTTGTATGTAAGAGCCCTCCTTAAAATGGATAGTTTTAAGTGAGAACCTGAAGTATTTTTATATTTCAAGTATTTCTTTGTAGCATGTCAAGAAGTACTTAAACAAATAATATACCTTATAGTATAAAACTAGTATCAGTTTTCAAAGATAACATAATTTTATAATAGCTATGTACTTTTGAACACATCAATTTCGTAAAGGGATATTTAATATGAATATATTAAAGTAATGCTTTGGAAAAAAGCTTAAATTGCATTTAACATATTCGTTTTTTCTTCTAAATAGAGAGAAAAATACATATATACAGCCTTTTTTAAAAATAATACATTAAATTAAATAACATTTATACTATATGACATTAAAAACATAAAAATCACATGTTTTAAACATTAATGATCTCAATTAATATGAATAAAAACATATGTTTTCTAGAAGTTTTATTATAATTTATGTGAATGACATGTTTTGCCTGTCTATGGCATTATCAAATGTTACATCATTTGATAATGCTTTAGACAGGCAAAATGTGTCATTCACATAAATTATACTAAAACTTCTAGAAAACAGACGTTTTCATTTTTATTATTTATTTAATATGGAGTTTAACATCATTGTTCAAGAAACAATAAATTATTGACCTTCATTTTACAACGTAATTATGCTCCTGTACATATGTTCAGCTCTTTCATGATTATATGGCTATTTGTTGATAAGAACTAATTGGCAAGTCTTGTGTTTAGGTAGCAATGGCCTCTAAGAAGGTCATTATGCTTGTATATGCTGGTCTATTACATACATAATATTATGAATACTCTTATTGAAGGCTTAAAGAGTAAATTTGTCAACTCTGTTTTTGCTAACTTGACAAGAGAGGGAAAAATTGTACAGTATTGTTTGAAAAATTAAACCATTGTTCGAATATTTAATAATAATTTATGGTTTTGCATTAATTATTTTTCAGCCTTGCAACACACGGACACTAAAACTGCTGACGAGATTCATAAATCGTTGATGGTGGATCATATTAGCAGCGTCAGTTCCTGGATGGTGGGAATCAAACAGCTCATTCTGCATTGTACAGCCAAGAATGAGCTCCTCAACATTGACAAGGATTGAATATGTAAATCATTAATTATGTTGTGTGCTTGTATTTTCCAAAAGGTGCTTAATAAATATTTATATTGACTTTTCACATGTTTTTTTAAAAAACAATATTCATATTTACGGGGTACAGAGTATTCATATTTACGAGGTACGGAGGAAGATGTAGCCAGCAGATTCAACAAGGCAAGGGAAGCTTTCGCTATGCTTCGCCCTGTATGGCGTTCCAGTATCATTTCGAGAAAGCTCAAGCTCCAAATATTCAGCAGTAGCGTTAAAAGCGTACTGCTGTACGGATGTGAGACTTAGAAATCTACCGCGGATGTTATCGGAAAAACTCCAGGTGTTTGTAAATAGGTGCCTTTGTTCAATATTCAAAATTTATTGGCTCCAAACGGTGTCAAATGCTGTTCTCTGGACCATGGCAGGCGAAAAGCCAATTAGAGAACAAGTCGCTAGACAAAAATGGCAGTGGATCGGTCACACTCTGAGACGGAACCCAGCCTGCATCGCTTAGGGCGCATTAGACTGGTCCCCTATGGGAGGAAAGAGGAAGCAAGGCAGACCTAGAGCCACCTGGAGAAGAGCCCTGCATGGACGAGGTTAAAGCAGCAGGCCTCACTTGGGATGATGTTAGGCATCAGACATGCAATAGAGTCGAGTGGAGAAGGTTCCTTGAGGCCCTATGCATTACGGAGGTGTGACAGGGCAAAAAGAAGAAGAAAGAAAGATTCAGATTTTTGTTTTATTTTTAATTAACTAATCAACACGCCTTCTCCCTGAAGGGGTGGGTAAAAAAGAATGAACCGCTGCACAGTTATTTCCTGACATAAGTTCCTTCGAATCCTCAACATTTATATATCGTGTCATGTACGCATGTCAATTTCTCCGACTCCTTACATGGTTGATATTTAATATTTGATTGTGCCATGTTTTCTTCTGTTCTCTTCTTTTTCATGTTCAGTTTACATTGTTAACATTTGGTTTCTTTACCATTCATTTTTTCCAAACCATCTTAATGACCGTTTCATTATTTTATTCATATCGCTTTTATTTGCACAGCATACATTCCTTATATTTGAATTTGACACTCTCATAAACAGATTTACCACACATTTGTAAACAACTGTAGTTTGACTGTTATTCTATAATAGTATAGCTATCTATACAGAATGGTCAATAAGTGAAAAAATAAAAAAATACTTTTTTTTTTTAAATATATAAATAAGTCAATACAAATTTTATAAAGTTTTTCATATTGTTTAAAATATTTGTAACAAAAAGTTTTCAATAAACATTATTAATAGATTACATATTATAAAATAGAATACGAGTAGTATGTCCAATAAATACGCGAACTGATTTTTTAATGTTTTATTTTCTAAAATTTAGGATAGATCAATCTTATCCCCACCAAAATACTCCCAATTTGCAGCAATGCACCCTTACCACCCCTGTTTCCATTGCTCAAAACATTCCTGGAAGTCTTCAGCTGCTTTGTCCCAGTGCCACACCCGCATGAATATTTTGGGAACAAAAAGATGTCGCCAGGGGCTAAATTTGGTGAATAGGGAGGGTGATCAATCACGGTGATCGCATTACGGATCAGAAACTGGCGGACAATCAGTGTTGAATGTGAAGGCGCATTGTCATGATTTTTTCACCTCCAAATGTTCTTTTAAAATTTTGTGGACAGATGATTTTCTTAAATTTAATTTATCAGCAATCATTCGAACAGTTAATTGACGATCGGAAAGCAAAAGAGACCGTACACGTTCAATGTTTTCATTTACACAGGAAGTCGGCGGTCGTCCTGGTTTTGCACCGTCCTTACAGTCATCACGGCCCTCACTAAAGCGCTTGATCCACTTAAAAAGGGCAGTTTTCTTCATTGTCTTATCATCATAAACAGCCTTTAACATTTCATGAATTTCCCGAGAATTTTTCCCAAGTTTCACCAGGAATTTGATGTTGATTCGTTGCTCCATCTGTTCGTCAATCTTCATCGCCGACAAGAGCATAAAACACACACCACAAAAAATCCCGGTTCGAGCAACGCGCTCTCCTCGACAGTTTGGTGATTACTGACGCTTCAGTCTTCAGTGGCTCACCCGGTAACAAAGTTGCCAGTGCCAATGCCGCGCCGTCTTGACGTTATAATGTCATTTTCGAGACGGAAACGCTCTTGCGCGAATCTCAACTCAAGGTCACCCAACGCAATTCGCATATTTAATGGACAGGCTTCATATACGTTTCTTGCTTGATCGAAATAAATTGAGTAGCTCGTAGTTCTCTTATAAATAAATTTGAACACAGTACTTTTATTAAGGACTTATTGGAATATTTATTAAAAATGTCTCTGAGAGTCGATTCATATTTATATTTATAATGCGTTTTCTCAGTTGGTAATGTCCATGTCATGCGATTGGCAGATTTTTAGTTCCGAAAGTAGCCACAGCCGTCAAACATTCCCGCCATATTTTGCGGATAGCTGCGCGAAAAGGTTTAACTGTATACTTGAAAAGGTGTGGACACCTTAAAATATTTTATTTCTATTACTTGTTTGCAAAAATAACGTACAATATTAAACATATGATTCACAACATATCAAATAGGTGAAGAAATAAAATGAATAACAGTAAAGTTTTCGGGGTTCGATTTATAATGAATCAGAATTTATGAGAATCATTAGTTATATGTATATATAAACAGCCGGTCGCTAGTATCATATGGAGAGTTTTCTTGTTAATCAACAATAAAGTATTTAATAATACATAATACATTACTTAAGCGCTATATAGCGAGCATGATCACAAAATGTAGTGGAAATTACGAGTAATTTGAAATATTTCTGTTATTGATTTGTTGTCCTTTATATACATACATTGTATTATACCTATATGTACGTGTTGTTTTATTATATTTAGCAGGCAAGTATATACATTATTATTATATATTTCGAACGATTAATTAAATATAGAAGAAATTTATAAATATCTAATTAGAACGCAACGAGTCAAATAATTATCTATTAAAAAAAGGTTAAGACGTTAAATATAAAAAAATACTCGTATATGTTGAGACTTCCAAGGAAGGGGGTGTGAAAAGATGACAGTGACGCAGATATTTAATACTAATTTACGACAAGTAAACCTTTAATACATTTATTTAATTATGGAAACCATCTTCTTCTTCTTTTTGTCCTGTCACATCTTCGTGGTGCATAGGGCCTCAAGGAACCTTCTCCACCCATAACATAACATTTTAATGAAACTTCTGCGACAAATAATTATAAATACAAAATAAAGAATTATATCATTAAGAAATTGATATTTTGATATGTTTTTAGGACAACACTTCTTATTCAGCCTATTCCCGTCCACTCCTGGACAAAGGCCTCCTCCATTTGCTTCCATGTCACTCTGTCTTGTGCAGACTGCATCCAGGTTATTCCGACATGTCTGTTCAGGTCATCCTTCCACCGTAGTTGCGGTCGCCCTGTACTTTTCTTTGCCTTCCACGGTCTCCAAGTCAGCAGTCTTCATGTCCATTTTTCGTCTGAGCTTCTGGCTACGTGACCTGTCCATTGCCACTTTGCAGTCGCTACCCGGTGTGGTTGATGTCAGTGACCTTTGTTTTTTCTCTCATCGTATCATTTCTGACTTACCTATGCTTATTCCTAACATGGCTCTTTCCATGACTCTTTGGGTCATTCGTAGTTTTTCGGCACTTTGTTTGGACAATGTTATAGTTTTGAGGCCATAACTAGCAACTAGCAGAACACACGCTTCAAAAAATTTTCTTTTCAGGTTGATCGGTATTTTCCGTTTTTTTCTAAATGCTGCTCAGTCCAATTCTTCTCTTGAGCTCTGCGATTTGGTTTTCTCGGCCCAATCGAATATTGTGTCCCAGGTATATACGAGTATAATATTATATATTCCAGGACATTCTCGATTCTGGTGCCATCCACGTTGATTTGAAGACTTTTCGTACCCATCACCTTGGTCTTTGCCAGGCTCATTTTCAATCCTACAGATTTGGATACATCGTTTAGTTCTTTAAGCATTTCATCTAGTTCCTCCGGAGGACGGATACTTTATTATTAACTGTTTAATTTAACACTGTTATACTATCGATTGAGGTATTCAGAATTAAAACTATGTGCACTTTTACATTACCAATACTTCTTTACGCTGCTAAAACTTAGGAAATGAATTCCCAAGACCGCGACATGATTCATGCCTTTGAAATATGGTATTGACGTCGCATGCTGAGAATTTCGTGGACTGCAAAAATGACGAAAGACTCAGTCCACAAAAGGAAGACTGTATGTAATGTGCAGTCGGTGAGTATTGAGTTTCTTTGGTCACATTGCCAGGAGAGAGCTGGGTAACAGTTTTGTCACAGGAAGTGTTTCAGAAGTAGAGGCAGATCTCGGTGGTGTGACCAGATTAAGGAGATGACTAGAGGAGACTTCTACTCTTAGGTATGGTCTGCGGAGAACAGAGAGGCATGGAGGCGTTTTATTTTACCACGGAAAGCTTCATGGGTCACGACCTTCAGTAATAGGAAAAATATACTATCTATATAGAAACAGTTATAATACTATCGAAAAAACAAAATGTATGACCTTTTCCAAAACACCCAAAACATGTAACCTGGTTATAGAAAATCAACCCATAGAACAGGTCAGGACCTTCAAGTATCTAGGCATAGACCTGGTGGGGGGAGCTGATCTGCGGGAAGTAATACAAGCCGAAGTAAACAAGGCAGCTGCAATCTCTGGGGCTCTAAAATCCACAATATGGAAAAACAAAGACATGGCCATTAAGAGTAAGATGAGAATCTATAAAGCATGCGTAATACCAATAATAGCATATGTCGTCGAAGCAAGGGCAGACACAGTAAGGACCAAACAAGTTTTGAGGATTTCCGAAATGACGACACTGATGACGATAGCAGGGAAGACACTGAGAGATCGCGTGAAGAACACCAGAATAAGAGAGATATGTGAGGTTGAATATATTATAAGATGGAGCAAACAGCGGAAAAGGGACTGGTACGGTCATGTTAGCAGAATGGACATCATAAGACTCCCGTATATTGCATGGCATAATCAGCATCATGGGACTCGTCCTCGTGGAAGACCTCCTAAAAGATGGAAGGAAAGCTGGGAATCTACCTCACAGGAGGAGCAACACTCTGGAGAACAGACCACATAGGTCTACAATAAGGAAGAAGAAGAAGAAGATAATATTATGAATGGGATGTTTATCGCGGAATTCAGAATAATTTCTAATTTATACCTTTACGCAAAAAATGTGTTACGTGTATTTTCAAAGAAAATGTTATGAAACGAAACTTTATAAATGTTCTCAGAATTTCAGACGTTTATAAATGTTGTTTTTTCAATTTTATATAATCTTTTCACGGGTTGAATGTCACCGCCCGCCGTTGTGATCCTCCCACGCCCTCGCAAGGGCTTCTCAAATCACTTGAATGGTCTCAAATGGCAAAGTTCACGACATTTCTAGAATATTACAGCTAACGGAAAACTCTGGTCTTAATTTGGGTAATTTTCTATCATTCGACACCGTGTGTCCAATGAAAAACGAATCTCAAATATCTTAAAACAATAAATAAATAGTGTAAAATGCCGTTCTCTGGACCATGGCAGGCGAAAAGCCAATTAGAGAACATGTCGCTAGACGAAATGGCAGTGGATCGGTCACACTCTGAGACGGAACCTAGCCTGCATCGCTGGCTGCACCGAACGCAGCCAGCAGACTCAATAAGGCAAGGGGAGCTTTCGCTATGCTTCGCCTTGTATGTCGTTCCAGTATCATTTCGAGAAAGCTCAAGCTCCAAATATTCAGCAGTAGCGTTAAAAGCGTACTGCTGTACGGATGTGAGACTTGGAAATCTTAATCGGACGTTATTGTAAAACTCCAGGTGTTTATAAATAGGTGCCTTCGCTCAATAATCAAGATCTATTGGCTCCAAACAGTGTCAAATGCCGTTCTCTGGACCATGGCCGGCGAAAAGCCTATGAAATAACAAGTCGACAGACGGAAATGGCTGTGGATCGGTCACACTCTGAGACGGAACCCAGCCTGCATGGCGCACTGGACTGGTCCCCTATGTGGGGATAGAGGAAGCGAGGCAGACCTAAAGCCACCTGGAGAAGAGCCCTACAGGAGGCAGCAGGCCTCACTTGGGATGATGTTAGGCATCAGGCATACAATAGAGTCGGGTGGAGAAGGTTCCTTGTAGCCCTATGCACCACAGAGGTGTGACAGGACAAAAATAAAAACGAAGAAGAAGATTGTTACTCGGATATGTTTCCCGGAAAGAACAGATTATCAATCTATTTATTCTTCTTTTGCTTTTTTAGGACCGTCTTGTCATTTCTCGGAACCTGTTTTTGGGATGTATTGTAGATGTCCAGCTGCCTTGGAATATTTTGGGTGGTTTTCCTCGAGGTTGACTGCCTTTAGGTACTTTATTTGCCGCTAGAGGATACCGTGGACTGCGAAATGACGAATGACTCAGTCTTTAATGAGCTCAAAACAACAGGAAGACTATCTGTAATATGCAGTCGGTGAATTTTGAGTTTCTTTGGTCATATTGCCAGGAGAAAGCTGGGTACCCTGGAAATAAGTTTTGCCACAGGAAGTGTTCCAGGCAAAAGAAATAAAGGCAGATTTCCTGAGCGGGGGTGTGACCATATTAAGAAGATATCTGGGAGAGACAGAGAGGATTGAAGGGGTTATTTTTTATTTTAGTCACGGGGAGCTTCATAGATGACGACCCTCTGTAATGAAACGAAGAAATAAGAAGTTGCTTAATAAGTGCTAAAAAGTCCGCGAGTTACGTGATTACACACTACATATATAAAAATCAGGTCCGAAAAAAATTCATAATCAGTTGTTTTTATAGACAACATTTGAATTGAAAGTTGGCAACGTATGATGTCTAATTGTTTAAAAACATGGAATATCATTTATAAAACTGGTCTACGACCGTCTGACTCGTAACTAGAATATTGGACGCAAGACGGAATAAAACTCTCAAAAATATAGAAGTAGCGAAACGTAAGGATGTGTGCGAGATAATACATACATTTTTTACTCTTAACATTTCCATTGCACACGGGTATATGTTTGATTGTATTAATGTTTAATCATCGATTTTAAATAATGTCTAATACTTAATTTGTCCCAACTAATGTAATCATGAATAATTTCAATCGATGTATAAATGTATTACGGAGGAATACATAAAATCTTAACCCAGCATTTATAGAACTTACATGAAAAAGTTATAAGAAGCAATGTGTACTAGCTACACTGCATCGGCTACGAAAGGTCAAGTAGACATAAAACTGAACTTTTTAATGTATGCTTATGGCATTAGCAGTAGTGAGTTTCGGTGTGTTAGCAGTTAGCTATCCCAATCGGGTTAGGAGCGAAAACGAATTTGTAAATATTGACTCATTTATTCAACAAGCGGGCAAACACATGATATGGGAATGTATTGTTAGTCTTCCACGAGGACCTATCAATAAAACAGAATAAGAAAATACGTCACGGACCATATTACAATATCACACATCCGTGAATTGATTTTTGGTCGCTTACCCCAGTTTTGAAGTCCCCCTGCGCGTGCGTCGCCGATAAAATCGTATTTGTGTTCTCCCTACCAATACACCGACGCAAAATAGTGTTGGGAGACCGATTCTAAATTCAATTAATGGAGAACATCGATTAATCGACGCAAATCTATCGTTATATAGGTAATAGAAAATCTTAAACATTAACGATATCTCAATAAAAAAAATAACGGGTAACTAATTTATGACGTTATTGGATATAGTTGAGTTGAAAAAAAAACAGTATATTTCTGAAAGTTTCATGAAATCGATTTGAAATTTTGGAACAGAGATTAATTTTTATAAAATTCATAATACATTTAAAAATAAAGGTTATGAAATAAGTGTGAATGTAAACGTCTGTTTTATAGATATTTTATGATATGTAATGAGAATGACATATTTCGCCTTTTTAAGGCATTGCTAAATATTGATAATTATTTTTTGAGGAGAAGTTTAACAAAAAATCTTGAGGCTCATAGTGGGCTGTGGCGACATTGATGATGACGATGATTTATTAAAAAAAATAACGTCACAGTAAAATATAATAGGCAAATCATGACACAATGTTTATATGTACGAGTACATACTATAATAAAAAATAATATATTTTTTCTAACTAACTAAATAACCATCACGCCGTCTCCCCGAAGGTGTAGGCAAAAAGAATGGACTGCCACACTTTACTTTCCTGACATATTTCTCTCGCTTCCTCAACATTCATACATCGTTTCATGCACGCGCGTCGATTTCTCCTCATGTGGCCGACATTCAATATTTGATTTATTTGATACAAACATTATTATAATATAAAACCAACACTAAATAAAATTATCATCTTGAAATTTGTTACAATATTTTTTCAGTTTAATAACTACCATGTTTTCCTCGGTCTTCCTCTATTTCTAGTTCCGTTTACACCGTTAATAATTTTTTAACCATTCTTTCTGCATTTATTCTATCCATGTGTCCAAGCCATCTTAATGATCCTTTCATTATTATGTTCACAACACCACCATTCGCACCGCATTCACTTCATATATTTTTATTCGACACTCTATCATAATAGTTTTTTTTCCTATTTCTTAAAATGGCGTTTTGCAGAAATAGGTTGCTTTGTTTTCAAGTCTTTAACTCTTCTTTCTTCTTTTCAGCCAATTTTACTAGACTGCTGATAGGCATCTTTTAAATTCTTCCAACATTTTCAATCTTGTACTATCTGTTGCCTACGACCTGCAAGTTGGATAATATCGTCTGCCCACCTTTTTGCGTTTAATGAAATCAATAAATTTAAATATTACGTTTGTGAAAAAAAACTTTTATTCGAATTTCAAAACATAATTTGTTCCAGTTTCCGCCCATCCCTAGTCGGACACGTCCACACAGAGCGCCCTGTAGCGTGTAGCCTCTCGTAGCGAGAGTACATTTTACTAAAACATCCCATTCCCTTCAAGTCGGCGCCGGAGGAAATTCATTTGACCATTTCCAAGCGCGTTATTCCGCTCGTGTCATGTCAACGCATCACAATCCTGTTATCGGCGTGTAATTACCACTCACGTTTGAATTTCGAACCGCAGCGAGAATTTCTCTGCGCTCAATTGTTTTCGTGTCATTCGTTTGGCGGCAGTTTGGTCGGTTTCCATGGTTTTCATTAATAAAAAAGTTTATTCCCTTCTCGCGTAGGCGATTGTGACGGAAAATAATAAAAACAAAAATATTTTGTGTGTCGTCCGCAAGCTGTCATATTTGGAATAGCATTTGTATATCCTGAGTCATGTGAGTGTTTGACATTTTGTATTTGTTCAACTGTGAACGTTTCGTTTATTGACGTTGCGTTGTCATTTTGTTTTGTTTGAATTGTTTAATTTATGTTTTAAATTATTTAAAATTGCGCGGTGTTTTAACCCCAGAACACAATAATTATGATTGGTTCAAAATGTTATATTCTATTCCCAGAATGTACCTACCAGAAATTTCTGCTTTTGATTCGTAAAGCAGATATGTATTGGGAATTCATTGAATACATAGTACAGTACTTATTACATATGAATATTCTTAATTGAAAAGAATAATATAAACATAGTTAAATAATAACTGTTATTAAAATTACATTAAAAAAATATGTAGAAGATAAGCAATGCAACAAAATAATCAAATCGTTTTTTTTTCGAAATATCTAGAAACTTTTGACATTCTACAATTATGAATGAAAAAAACAGGTATTTACCGATTTTATTCAAGTCTTGTAAACAATTAATTCTGATTTAATTGTATCTCAATAGAGACGAATATGCAAATTGGAAACTGAATATGGTTGATCAAGGTGTTTACAGGACTTATGACCTGTCATTGGTTGGGTTAAGCGCACGCTTTATGTAATTACAACATTCCCCATTCCACCTTTCTTTATGACCATGTATGACAAATTTTTGGAAGTTGTATATATGTTAAAGTCCTATGCCAGATTTCACATGTCAGTTTCAATGTGCCATCTATGAAGATTTTGATTACATATGTTAATCTTTTTAAGATTACTCTATATATAATCTACATACTAACGCCATCTATGGATAGAATTAATTCTGAATTAAATATTAATTTAAATATGATAAAGGATTTGGACCGCGCGAAAGATCGAATCCAAATTCATTAGATTAGGAGACAGGACCTTAATCGTAGATTAGATAAGCTAATAGAAGATTAGGTTTAGTTAAATTTGAGTAAGGTAAGGTTACGTAAGGTTAGCTAATTAAACTATTTAGGTTAATGTTGTGTTAAGTTTGTTAAATAAGCAAAATAAATATAATAACTAACTTAGTAACCATCATGCCGTCTCTCCGAAAGGGTAGACAGAAATAATGGACCGCAACACTATTCATTCCTTCTCTAGATTCCTCAACATTCATACATCGTGTCATGCACGCACGTCGATTTCTCTGACTCCTCACATGGCCGACATTCAATATTTGATTTATTTTATCATGCCACGTTTTCCTCGGTCTTCCTCTAGTTCTAGTTCCGTTTATATAGTTAACATAAATAATATGTTTTTAGAATTTTTTCTTCATTTATTCTTTCAACGTGTCCAAATCATCTTAATAATGCTTTCATGTTTTTGTTCATAATTTCATTTATTTATTTTATTTTCATTTTCATTTATATATTTAAAATATATCTGAAGCATTACAGAATTTTTTTTCCAATTTACTAAAGATACATGTTAGAGATACACAAGAATAAGTAATACATAATATATTAATAAAAAGAGTATAGAGCATTATAATAAAGATAGTGCTTCCCTCAGATGAGCCAAACTATCACAAAATACGTCAAACTCCGAGGTGATACGATTAAGCAAAGATATTGCTCTACCTACCGAGATAACCATTGGCAGGTTGGTCCTGCATCGTGGGAGATAAAACAATCTATGACCCCTTTGTCGAAGACGAACAGGGACGAACAGACCTACATCACTCAGGATTTCTGAGTTGTGTATATAACCGCCTATCAGTCGAAAGAAATGAACACCCAAGTGACTGTCTCGTCTCCTCTCGAGTGACTGGTAGTCCAGCATCCCTAGCAAGAAATCAGTCGGAAAGAGCCACGGGTAATATCCATACTCTAATACTAATATAATTTTTTCTGTACCCTCACCACCATCAGGGAATATTGAACCTCATGCGGCGCCCACTTCTGCATTCACTTCTTATATTTTTATTCGACTCCCTATCGTACACTGATTTTCCACACATTCGTCTAAGAGATATCAGTTCTACTGCACCAATAATGTATAAAGCTGGTAAATAAATAATTTAATCATAAATACATCTACAAGGCAACTCATTTTACTTTAATATATTTTGAATTATACTGTTAATGGAATCATCACGTTTGTTAGGAATCGATTTGGCACAAATGTGTTTTGCTATTACACATTGATAGCAAAGGCCTTATTGTTTGATATTATTGTTATATTTAATAGCAGTATTTGATGTTTTATAAATATGATAGTTTGCATTACAATACAGTTGCGTCATTATTAAGTCTTCAAACATTTTTATCTCTTCTTCTTCTTCTTCCTCAGCCTATAACAGTCCACTCCTAGACGGATTCCTTTACAACACGGATTCCTTTAGTTTCTAGGAACTTTCCTTACTTTCTTTATTATCTAGAAATACTAAAATTAGTTTAATTTCAAAACCATATCATATAAATAACACCGTTTAAAAGGTCTGTTTTCTATAATTTTTATTATATTTTATGGGGATGTCATGTTTCGCCATGCTAAGATTCAAATTATTTGATAAGGTTTTAGCATGGCGACACATCTCATTCCCATAAATTATAATAAAATTTCTAGAAATCTGACGTTTTCAATCAATATCTTAACTTTAAATAATAATGAAATAAAACGATGTTTTTTATCTACTTCCAATTTTGTCTTTATTTCGACAGCGACCGGTTTTGCCAGGCTCTCTGGCATCGACATACTGGTTTAGACCAGTCTGTCGATGCCAGCGAGCCTGGCGAAACCGGTCGCTGTCGAAATAAAGACAAAAATGGAGGTAGTTAAAGAACATTGTTTTATTAAATTATTATTTAAAATGAACTTCCATCAAGAGATTTCAGTAAAATCATTTGATTATCTTAAAGATGCAAAACTTCATATTAAATATTGAATATTGATGAAATCGTAAGTTTTTTAGAAGTTTTATTATATTTTATGGGAGCAACATGCTTCACCTTGATAGGGCATTATCAAAAGTTATACGATATAGCAAGGCAAAACATGTCACCCGCAATAAATATAATAGAACTTCTAGAAAATTCTAGAACTTCAAATTAAGATTATCGTCGGTGAAGACCTTTTTCATTTTAATGAATGCTGCACATGCTGCATCTATTCTGCTTTTAATTTCAATTTCTGGGTCGATGTTTTAAACTAGAACAACTTAAACGTGTTCAAACTTCAAACGAAGTAATCAAATGCATTTATGTATATATTAAATCGATCTCTCATCGGATCCTTTGGGGTAGCTTCTGCTAAGAATACTTCAGACTCGAGGTAGTTAATACATGTAAATTATTCATCCCTTTCCGACGGTCATACCCTCCGGTCTGTCTTATAGGAAGGTCTCGATAATAATTCACTACTTCAACCCCCTTACAATGGGGACCGGTGGAGAATATGTGACGTACGCGCATTTGAAACTATCTATTTATCCGTTACAACTCGCAACCCTTTTAGCCAAATTGGGGGTAACGGTTTTGGAATATGTGCGAATGGATGAAAAAATAATGGCGATGAATACATACATTTTTATTTAAAACAAACTAACTAACCATCACGCCGTCTCCCCAAAGGGGTAGACAGAAAGAATGGACTGCCACACTTTTCTTTCCTGACATATTTCTCTCGCTTCCTCAACATTCATACATCGTGTCATGCACGCGCGTCGATTTCTCTGACTCTTCACATGGCCGACATTCAATATTTGATTTATTTGATCGTGCCACGTTTTCCTCGGTTTCCCTCTATTTCTGGTTCCATTTAAATCGTTAACATATACATTTTTAACATTCTTTCTTCATTCATTCTTTCCATATGTCCAAACCATCTTAATGATCCTTTCATTATTTTGTTCACAACACCATCATTCGCACCGCATTCACTTCTTATATTTTCATTCATTTCGAAATGATCTGATGATGAATGTTAATAAGTCCAAGGTAATGATTTTTGAAAAAGAAGAAATCATGACAGTCTGCAACATTAGCGTGAATGGTGAAAATTTGAAGCAAGTAGTTGAGTTCGTGTATTTAGGTAGTATGTTTACAAGAGGCGAGTGGAGAGGGATATTGAAAGAAGGGTTGGGGCAGGCAACAAAGTGATTTTTTTATTTACTGTTTTCAAATCATCTGTGATCATTATGCTGTTCATTATTATGAAGCACATCTCAAAATGTTTTTTAGGATTTTCGAAAATCAGTGTAACTTGTCTTTCTTGACCGACGTTTCGGAGATCGTTGCAATCTCCATCTTCAGGGCAATCAACTACCTTTAAGATACACAATAATCAGAACAAAATAAAAAAATAATTCAGATACGTTCTCGGGTATGCGCATCGCGTGCATTTCGAATAAAATTGAAGTATTCCTCTCTCGCTCTCTTGAATTCAAAATATTTATCGTACTCTTTCTTGATGATATCGGGGTTTTTATTTTTTTATATAATAATATTAAAAATGTTTAATCATAAAAACAGACTTTTCAAAGTGTTGTTTTTTTTATTTTTTTAAATAGGTAAGCCACGGATGCCCCCTTTAGCTACTTGAACGCCCCCTATTTGTTTCTAGATCCGCTTTCGCCCCCAATTATGGCTCCAGCGCCACCCAGGTGGCGGAATCGCCCCCGTTGGAATCTTGTGTTATAGACTATCATATTATCATCTTCTTCTTCTTCAAGTGCCCTGTCGGGTCCCCCCAACGTTGGCGATCACCTCGGCGAACCTGTCCCTGTTCTGCGCCGCTCGGAACAGCTCCTCAACACTTCGGATGCCGGTCCACTCCCTCACGTTTCGCAGCCAGGACATTTGTCTCCTTCCGGGCCCTCGGCGTCCCTCAATTTTTCCCTCCAATATCAGTTGGAGAAGGTGGTACTTTTCCCCACGCAGTATATGACCCAGATATGAGATCTTTCAAACCTTGATAGTTGATAACAATTCCCTGTCAACTCTAGCTCGCCTCAGGACTTCGGTATCGGTAACCATGTCTATCCAGGGAATTCTGAGCATTCGGCGATGGAGCCACATTTCAAATGCTTCCAGTCTGTTCATTGAGTTAACTTTCAGGGTCCAAGTTTCACACCCGTACAATAAAACAGACCACACATAGCATTTGATCATTCTCTGGCGGAGTTAATTTGATAATTATTTTCGGAGAAAATAAACTAAATAAAAAAAATGTATCTTTTTAAAACAGCTAACTTCCATTCCCTTTTATCCAGGAAATTACCATCCGCCAACGTTTCACCCAATCGGCGCAATTTCAGCTTCGCTTTACTTCCGCCATCGTTAAAGATTTGTACGAAAAATGTATTTCTAGTGCGCTGATAAAAACAAAATGCAATTTGTATTTTCATAATGAAATTCGAATTAAATACTAACTAACTAACTTCCGTTTCCCAAGAGTGGTAGGCAGAAAGGATGGAAGGCCATATTGCTCTGTCATACATACGTCTCTAGATTCCTCTACATTCATACATCGTAACATGCACGCTCATCGATTTTTCCGAAATTTAATGTGACCGCTGTTTAGTATTTGACTAATTTGGTCATGCCACGCTTTCCTTGGTCTTCCACGGCTTCGATTTCCACTCACACTTTTACCAATTACACGCCATTTTAACCATTCTTCTCTCGTTCTTTTGTTCGATATATCCAAACTATCTCAGGGACCTTTTTTAAATTTAATTAATGATGCAATCAAATGCCTTACATTTCTTCCTTATTTCGTCGTTCGGTATTCTATCACATTCATCTCAGTGATCTCATCGAATAAAATAAAAAACTTTTATATAGGGTGTTTTTTTAGAGGTTTGGTTTTTAAACTGGCAACATTGTTTCTACAGAATGTCAACTTGACAATAAATAATTGATTTGTAGTCAGTACGTTTTGCCATTTCACCCAGTTGCTCAATAAAGGTGTCGTAAATTGGACTTCACGATTGCGCTTCATTCGAGTTAGTCGTGGCGCTCATATGCCAGAAATCATATTTAAACAATAATGGCATAAAATTATCTATTAAATAAAGCTAACATTATGGACATTTACATTATTTTAATGTCTTTTTTTTTATTTTGAATTTGTACACCTCTAAAAAAAACACCTTTATGTAAAAATGTGTATTGAAGTCCTCAATAAAGTCCAATTTTCGACAACTTTATCGAGCACCTGAGTAAAATGGCAAAACGTATAGACTACAAATCAACTGCCAACTGTCAAATTGACAGTCTGTAGAAACAATGTTGCCAGTTTAAAAACCAAACCTCTTAAAAAAACACTATATGTACTATCTTGCACAAAATATTTACGGACGGTTAATGAGCATAACGGAACAAATTTGAATTCTTTAGAATTTAAAACAAATGAACTCAGTAATGAAGGATAACCAAATGGCTGATGGCCTAATAAATGTTTTATTTCTGCTATTATTTAAAATCTCATCCATTTTGCGACGTTATCTGTTATCAGCATCGCCAGTGCTCGATAGCTTTTGATAATGCATCTAAATATAATGATAACGAAAAAAAACACTTATAGATACATCCCACGTAATTTTATATTACTATACAGAACTACCAAAAGTATTAATACGAATGAAAACGTCAGTTTTCTAGAAGTTGTATCATATTTAATGGGAATGACATGTTTCGCCCTTCTAAGGCATTATCAAATGCCTTAGAAGGACGAAACATGTCATTCCCATAAAATATAATACAACTTCTAGAAAACTGACGTTTTCATTCGTTTTAATTATTTAATTTGAAGTTTTACATCATTGTTCAAGAAACAATAAACTAAAATTATTAATCACATAATGCACAATTATATATTGCATTTCATCACAATATAAAAAAAACATATTTTCATAATCTTCTTCTCAGCGCTACATCTCGGTGTGGAATTTGGCCTCGTACACACAAGTCTTCCACACTCCAGTCTCTGGCCATTCCTGTCCATTCTTCGCGTCTTTCCAGTTTCTTCCAGTCTATTGCTACGCAGTCCACCTTTTTTTGGGGTCGCCTCTTGCTGATGGTGCCTGACGATTTTATAAATTGAAAAATAAAATACATATTCTATGTTTTTTTAATTGATTTTAGATAGTAATTAAAATGCTCTTTGTTATGATATAAATTATTCGACGACATATATTACTCTCGACCTTCTACGTATTTCCTCAGCAAACAAAATATTCTTCTTCTTCTTCATATTTTTCTTTGAACAGACCTATGTGGTCTATTCGCCAGAGTGTTGCTCCTCCTGTTGGTAGATTCCCAGCTGTCCTTCCATCTTTTAGGAGGTCTTCCACGAGAACGAGTCCCGTGAGGCTGATTATGCAATGCAATATAGGGGAGTCTGGTGGTGTCCATGCTTTGAACATGACCGCACCAGTCGCTTTTTCGCTGTCTACTCCATATAATAATATCCCCAACCTCGCATATCTCTCTTATTCTAGTGTTCTTCACGCGATCTCTCAGTGTCTTGCCTGCTATCGTCCTCGGAGTCTTCATTTCAGAAGTCTTCAAAACTTGTTTGGTCCTTACTGTGTCTGCTCTTGCTTCAAAGCAAAATACTCGATTCCCATAAAATATAATGAAACTTCTATGAAATAACAGTTTTCATTCGAATTAAGTATTAAATATGGAGTTTTACTAAATTGTTCAAGAATCAATAAATACCACAAATAGCTCTCCATGGAACGCCAAACAGACAACGCCGACCAGGAAGACCCCCGAAACGGTGGAGAGAAAGCTGGAGTTCAGCGTCTCAAGAGGACCCGCCTAAAATAACAGACTCCTGAGTCTACCAAAAGTGAAGAAGATTTTTTTTTTTAGTTTTTAACTATAATTTTTTGGAGGGATGTTTATGAGTAAAAATATACCGGAACATGACTTTTGATATCCCTGTACATACTCATTTGCGTCATATTCCGGAAAATAATTCATCCGCTCGTGTGAGGGTACTCCTACACATAGGCAATACTCATAACGGTATGTCACGGCCTTTATTTGAGAATTTTCATATTAATAATTCAATTCAACGTAAAAATGTTTTATGTAGACCTCGTAAAAAGACACTTTCACGGTCCTTATTCTATGTAATATTACTTGGTGTTTTTTACTAGTCATAAGAGTTGAAACTAATATATCGATTTAATATATCGATGTAATCGGGTGGTGGTCTAGGGGATAGAACGCTTGGCTTCTGATCAAGGGGACTTGGGTTCGAGCCTGGACACGACCAGATTCCTTCTTCATAATAATGAGCTATTTTCTGCTCACATTGAAGATTGTAAAATAAAACATTAGCGAATTTTAACTAAGTATACATTATAAAAAAGTAATTTTTTATTTATATAAAAATGTAAATTGGAGCAAGTAGATGAGTTCGTGTATTAAGGTAATATGTTTACAAAAGATGGGCGTGTGGAGAGGGATATTGTAAGAAGTGTTGGGGCAGGCAAGTGATGGTGCACTTAAAGTTGTCATCGCAAACAAAAACGTATCCAAATAAGCTAAAATGGAAGTGCACAATGGTGTTCTTGTACCGACCCTTATGTGTGGAAGCGAAGCATGGAACTTGCAAAAGAAGGATGAAAGTAGAATAAATGAAGTAGAAATGAGATCTCTTAGACGAATGTGTGATACTCTGTGAGATAGAGTGTCGAATGAAAATATAAGAAGTGAATGCGGTGCGAATGATGGTGTTATGAACAAAATAATGAAAGGATCATTAAGATGGTTTGAACATATGGAAAGAATGGTAAAAAAAATATTTGTTAACGATGTAAATGGAACTAAAAATAGAGGAAAACGTGGCACGATCAAATAAATCAAACATTGAATCCCCAGTCTCCCCGAAGGTGTTGGAAGAAATAATGGAATGCTACACTTTTCTTTCTTGAAATATTTCTCTCGATTACTCAACATTCATACATCGTGCCATGCACGCGCTTTGATTTCTCTGACTCCTCACTTGGCCAACATTCAATATTTGATTTATTTGATCATGCCACATTTCCTTCGGTCTTCCTCTATTTCAAGTTCCATTTACATCGTTTACATATACTTTTTTTACCATTTAAAAAAAGTATATTATTATTATGACTATTTTGTTGATCGCTCTTTACATCATGACAGCCTGAGCCAAATCGATGTAAAGGGTATTATTATAGCCATCATAGTGATACTCGTGACATGTGATAGGTAGCTAATCTATCAGCATTTTATTGTCACGTGAATTCTACACCAGACCAGAAAGACAGGGTGACAATCACACTGCCCTCTCCGGGAATCGAACCCGGAACCTTCGGGGTGGCAGTCAATGCACTTACCACTCGGTCACGAAGGTCAGATTATGTATAACTTAAGAATTCAGAATAGTGTGTATTCAAACATATAATATATAATATTATACATATATTTTAATTACAGTCCTGATATTATTTCGTAGTAACCTTGCACAAAGGGGGTAGCAACAGGGTTTTCTGAGATAAAACATTAAAGATAACATTAAAACAAAATATAAAATTAGAGAGCGCTCGAGTAAGCCCCACAAAGAAGAAAATGTGAAGAAAGCAAACAGCTCGGAGTATTGTGAAAGTTGAATGAATGAAACTTTATCCTCCCGAGCGAAACTTCGCCTTGTTCTCGGAATTCTGTCCGTCTCTTCTCTGTCGGACCCTCGAGGAACTTTCAAACTTTGTTGGACAATTAAAATTTTCCATTTTGGAGGCAGAGTGAAGTTTACGGCGGAAGGTCAATATGTTTACGGAAAATATTTTGGGAATTTGCCAACGAATTTCACGAGTATCCAATCCAAAATCTGTGTTTTTACTGATAAAAGACTAAGGTTATTCATTGTAATTAACCGACCAAGGATGGCCGAGTGCACGGACTGCCACCCCGAAGGTTCGGGGTTCGATTCCCGGCGAGGGCAGTGTGATTGTCACACTGTCTTTAGTCTGGTGTAGAATTCACGTGACAATAAAATGGCGATAGAATAGCTACCTATCACATGTCACTAGAATCACTATGATAGCTATAATAATACCCTTTACATCGATTTGGCTCATGCTGTATGATGTAAAAAAGTTATACAATTAAATAGGAGGCAACAACAACAACAACAAACCATCACGCCGTTTCCCCGTAGGGGTAGGCAGAGAGAATGGACCGCCCCACTACTCTATTCTGGCACACCTCTCTAGATTCCTCCACATTCATACAGCGAGTCATACACGCACATTGATTCTTCCGACTTCTAACATGACCAACCTTAAAAAATCGATTAATTTCGTCATGCCATGTTTTTTTCGGTCTGCCTCGACTCCGTACTCCATTTACATCCTTTACGTATACTTTCTTAACCATTATTTTTCCATCCATGCGCTCCATATGTCTTTGTCCTTCTTCTTCTTCCTTATTGTAGACCTATGTGGTCTGTTCTCCAGAGTGTTACTCCTCCTGTGAGGTAGATTCCCAGCTGTCCTTCCATCTTTTAGGAGGTCTTTCACGAGGACGAGTTCCATGAGGCTGATTATGCAATGCAATATAGGGGAGTCTGGTGGTGTCCATTCTTTGAACATGACCGTACCAGTCCCATTTTCGCTGTCTTATTTATTTATATATAATACACAAATGAGACATAACAAACGAAAAACATTAAGACAACTCATTTGGACACAAAACAGTGTAACAAAGATAAAACAACGACATGAAACCAAAAAATCATACATATCAGAAGGAACCCAAATATGTCGACGTCAGCGAGGCAGTACTCTTTCCAGAATTTGTAATATATATTTTATGAACACTGCCTCACTGACACTGAAAATGTCCAAATCCGAGACGACTAGATTCAATGTCCGAATTGCTCTTCCTACTGGCATCACCAAAGGCAGATGTTCTTGCGTGCTATCATCCTCAAACTGTTTATCTCGGAAGTCAGAAGAGAAGAGGAAGAAATACAAGAGAGACGATTGAATTTGATGATATAGAGACAGTTATAAAAAAAAGTGATCAAATCATTTGAAGCCATAAATTAATGTGTAATATTAAATTTAACGTAAACTTAATTAACGTTTACGAAATTCCCAAAGCGTCCATTAACAGAGAGCTCATCTTTCAACATTTTTGTAATTACTTTGAAAGTACCTACTCTGTTCCTCAAAACAAACAGCCTCAGGAATATTATTCTGATGAATTGAAAACGGAAGGTAATTCATAACAAATATTTATTATACCCACTCGAAATTAATGAAATTATTTAGTGAATGTACCGATTATATATCTTTATCTCGGGCGTATGTAGTTGAACTCCTCCTAAACGGCTGGACCGATTTTGATGACACTTTTTGTGTGTGTTAAAATGGGTCCCTGGATGGTTTAGATTAACAATTGGATCTGGTAGGTGACCATTTAAACCTTAGAGAAAGTTCATTAATAATCGACCTTCTGAGAATAATTCATAGTAATGTTTGTTTACAATAGATGACCCTGATGTCGATTTCTGTTGTATTTTGATTCTGTATATTACCGGGCTAATAGCAGGCAAGCCAACGTTGGAGCAGGACAACGTCTGTCGAGTCCGTTAGTACTATATACATATAATACAAACTTAGATATACTTAAGGTGTTAACACTGGAATTCCATAATGACGATTTTTTATGAATTAACTAAAAACTAACTAACCATCACGTCGTCTCCCCGGAGGGGTAAGCAGAAAAAATGGAACGCCACACTGTTCTGTCCTGACGTACTTCTCTCGATTCCTCTACATTCATACATCGTGTTATGCACGCACGTCGATTTCTCCGACTCCTCACGTGACCGACATTTAATATTTGATTGATTTGATCGTGCCACGTTTTCCTCGGTTGTCTTCTATTTAAAGCTCCGTTCACGTCGTTTACCTTCTTCACCATTCTGTCTTCACTCATTCTTTCCATGTGTCCAAACCATGATCCTTTAATTATAATTATTTTGTTCATTACACCATCATTTGCACCGCATTCACTTCTTATATTTTCATTTGACACTCTATCATACATAGGATATCTATTAATTCGTCTAAGAGATCTCATTGTTACAGCATTTATTGTTCTTTCATCCTTTTTTTGCCAGTTCCATGCTTTGCTTCCATACATAAGGGTCGGTACAAGAACACCATTGTGCACCTAGATTTTAGCTTTTTTGGATAGGTTTTTGTTTGCGATGACTACTTTAATATTTAAAACTCTCTTTTGATAAACTGGGATTTCAGAATTTCCATTTATTTTCATAACAATGAAATACATATTTTCCATACAACTTGCGAAGAAAATGAATTCACGAAACATTTACGGTTTAGAAGAATTTTCAGTTGAAATTGTTCACGGAAAGATATTACGAAATTGTTATATGAAGTGGTTAGTATTTCGTTTACTTAACTTTTGACCTTTAGGTTATAAAATGATTTAGACTATGTGTAGTGTATATAACCTAGAACAGGGATGGCGAACCATTTTGAGCCTGAGTGACAATTTTTTTTTTCAATATAATATCAAATCAGTTAATTAACTCAAAAGACATCACAAACCGCAACATGTTTAAGGCATCTATTGAGTACAGGTAAAATATTATAAAAATACAACATAATACCAGGAACGCATTAGAGATGGTTCGACATTAGGAAGACAAGATACTTTCTAAAGTCAAGAGTATTTGTCCCCTGAACGTACCTTCACTAATATGAAAGACGTCGATCTCCGAGGAGACCGCATTCAGCAGACAAATCGGGTGGTGGTCTAGGGGATAGAACGCTTGGCTCCTGATCCAGGGGACTTGGTTTCAAGCCTGGACAACGACCAGATTCCTTCTTCATAATAATGAGCTATTTTCTGCTCACATTGAAGATTGTAATAATAAATTCTAATATCATTGATTTAAATCCTTGGTGTTAGTCTTTAAAAAAAAAAAATTGCTCTTTCCACCGGTGTCACCAGAGGCAGATTGGCTTTGTTAGCCGGTAGGTAAAACAATCTGTGCTGTCGCTGTCGGAGAAATCTATCAGGGACAAAAATACCAACACGCTCTAGCACGGCCGAGTTCTCGAAATATCCCCTGATTAATTTAAAGAAATTGGCAACGAGATGCCCCTCTCTTCAAAGCTGTAAAGAATTGGTTCCGAGCATTCCTAAAAGAAATGCCGTGGGATAGAGCCACGGATAACTACCATACTCCCTCATGTAGAGATAGCTCAGAAATATGTTGCGTGCCACATGCCATGGAAATAAAAATGCATCAAATGTTTGTGCAACATCAGATTTTTAATATAAACAAAGCATTATGACAAAGATTTTACATCGGGTTCATAGCTGGTAGCTTTTTATAGAATACAAGCAGTAGTACTTTCGTCTGTAGAAATGAGATCTCTTAGATGAGTGTGTGGATACTCTGTGTATGATAGAGTGTCGAATGAAAATATAAGAAGTGAATGCGGTGCGAATGATGGTGTATTCACAAAATAATGAAAGGATCATTAAGATGGTTTGGACATATGGAAAGAATGAATGAAGAAATAATGGTGAAAAAATTATATGTTAACGATGTAAATGGAACCAGAAACAGAGGAAAAGGTGGCACAATCAAATAAATCAAATATTTAATGTCGGCCATGTGAGAAATATTTCAGGAAAGAAAAGTGTGGCAGTCCATTCGCCGTCCAGAGACGGCGTGATGGTTGGTTAGTTAGTTAGTTAGTTACTTTATTCTGTAAGTCTTATTCTTATGTCAGATTTTATAAAGTTCATTGAAGAAAATAATGATTCTCTGGAATAAAGCGACAAAAAAATTGTTAAAATGCCCATTGCTATTTTTTTAAGACAAGAAAAAGTTTCCGGGATGGATTACCAAGTTGTAAGTACTTCATTTACGGCATTCCTCTGGACTGGTCCAACGAATCGATCTCGCTCAATTTCTTCCAAAATAGTTCTTAAATCTTTGAACGAAGAAAATACACATGGCTATTTAAATATTTTTTGAATTTCTTTATACTGTTTCTAAATGTTTTGATTTTTTTGTATAATCACTTTTTATTTTTTTCTCTTCATTCACGTGCCATGCAAAATCGTCTCGCGTGCCACCTGTGGCACGCGTGCCATAGGTTCGCCATCCCTGACCTAGAATATACATTAATATCGCCCACACTTGTACAAATTGTTCGTGGAAACCTTCCATAAATCAACAGCGAGGGATCTCTCATTCATTCATATTATTGACATTACAAGAGTAATTAAAATTTTATTTTATTATAATATACAAATTTCTTCTTAATGCTGTGAAATTTAACCGAATTGAAATGGTCTGAGAATCAAATCGGAAAATGATTTGATGTTTTGAATAAAATGTATAATTAAAAAGAAGAAGAAATAGGTTCTTCTTCTTCAAGTGCCCTGTCGGGTCCCCCCAACGTTGGCGATCATCTCGGCGAACCTGTCCCTCTCCCGCGCCCCTCGGAACAGCTCCTCCACACTTCGGATGCCGGTCCACTCCCTCACGTTTCGCAGCCAGGACATTTGTAGTTTTTATTATTTTATATTAGGAAATTTAAAACACTGTTACAATATCACAATTTCTCTATTGTTTCTTAAACAATGATGTAAAACTCCATATTAAATAATTGGGTGGTGGTCTAGGGGATAGAACGCTTGGCTTCTGATCAAGGGGACTTGGGTTCGAGCCTGGACACGACCAGATTCCTTCTTCATAATAATGAGCTATTTTCTGCTCACATTGAAGATTGTAAAATAAATTCTAATATCGTTGATTTAAATCTTTGGTGTTAGTCTTAATATATTTAAAAAAAAATACGATTGTCAGTTTTCTAGAAGTTTTATTATATTTTATGGGAGTGACATGTTTCGCCCTTCTAAGGCATTATTAATGCCTTATAATATTAGTGTCTTATAATTATCACAATTTATTTTTATTCACTGAGAGTGTCATGACAGCTGTTTCGCCAACCGATGTTGGCATCATCATGTGTAAATCATTTATTTGGCGCAGTATGACCACCATTGTGGTTGCGAAGTCAATGGACATGATGTGTCTTTGATGAGAAGGATAGCTGGGAAGTCGTCGAATTGAATGATCCTTTTTTGACATTCTTTCTCTAGTTTCTATTTATTCTTGGCGTGTATTGGACAGTGTAGAATAACGTGTTTAATGTTTTGTTCTGTTTGCTATATCTAAAACTTGTCTAGATACAATAATGTCGCTTCGTGTCCGGTTAGGATTATTAGCATTATTTCAATATCAAAATCGACACTGAGGGAAGCATTGTTGCTCTTGAGTCATAAGCCAGAGGAATGGGGCTTCGCATTAATAAGGTCAAAAGAATATGCATGTTACAATGTCGCGTAATAACAGCCAATCCTCTAACATCAAAATCAATAACTATACATTTGAAATTATGGAACAGTTCATATTATAATACCTTGATTTCCTAGTCAACAAGAAAAATAATATCAGTGAAGAGAACGGTAAGAAGTTATTTGGAGCAAACCTCATCATATAAAAAATCCTTTGATCTCATCATATAAACAATTATAGTGGTGTCTACTATCATGAAAATTAATGTGCAAATTATTACATTGATTAGACCAGTATTTATAAACACCTGGAGTTTTCCAAAAACGTCCGCGGTAAATTTTCCAAGTCTCATATCCGTAAATGTTCTTTTTCTTTTCTTTCTTTGTTATCCTTCTTACCTCCACAGCTGGATATAGGCATCTTCTAATTTCCTCCACTCGTCTCTATCCTGCCCCCTTTGTATACAAGATTTTCCAACCCTTTTGACAATATCATCGGTACATCTCATCGGTGGCCTTCCGACACTTCGCCTATTTGCCCATGGTCTCCAAATGAGTATCCTGGGTGCCCATCTGTTGCCATCCTATCTAGCCAAGTGTCCAGCCCATTACCATTTTAATTTTGCCACTTGGTCCATGACGTCAGCAACCCTGGTGCGTCTGATTTCTTCATTCCTTATGCGGTCACGCAAGCTCACACCAAGTATCTGTCTTTCTATGGAACTCTGTGTACACTTGAGCCTGTGGACACTTTTTGCTGTAAGAGTTGTGTTCTCTAGTCCGTTTGTAATATAGAGGGAAAAAAGATAGAAAGTGTGAAAGAGTATGTGTATCTTGGTCATAAAATCAGACTCGGAAAAGAGAATCAAACTGCAGAGCTACCTCGAAGAGTTGGACTGGGTTGGGCCGCCTTTGGTAAACTAAGACATGTCTTTGAAAATGATGAAATACCGGTTTGTCTTAAAAGAAAGGTCTACGACATGTGTATACTGCCCATGATGATGACATACGAGGTCTGTTCAAAAAGTATCGCGAATTTTATATTTTTTCAAAAAGTATTTATTTATTCATGAATATCTATTTTGTCCCCTTCAAAGTAATTCCCCTCGGATATAATACATTTATGCCAACGTTTTTTCCAATCCTCGAAGCACTTAAAAAAATCATTTTTTGTGATCTTGTTCAGCTCCTCCTTCGATGCCGTCTTTATCTCCTCAATCGTGGCGTAGCGTCGTCCTTTCATGGGCCTCTTCAGTTTTGGAAACAGGAAAAAGTCACAGGGGGCCAGGTCTGGGGAATACGGTGGCTGCGGCACCATTACTGTGTTGTTTTTGGCCAAATATTCGCGCACAAGCAACGATGTGTGAGCAGGGGCGTTATCATGGTGCAAAAGCCAGTTTTTTTTCTTCCACAAATCCGGGCGTTTCTCGTACAGACCGTAAATGTTAGTTTAAAATGAATAATCTTATATTATTTGCAGTTATTGAAATATTTGTACATTTTAAATGCGTTTAATTCACATATGCTAACTATATTTATATTATACATCAGAGCTAATGTGCCTTACTATCCCGCTTTACGCACAAAGGTCGTAAAATAAACACTATTAAATATATATCGATAGTGCTTTTTTACGAGTATCATCTGTTTGGTAATAATAAAAATATATTTATTGCCGATATGTACCAATCCGTGGCTCTGCGCAGGGTGTATTTGATTTATATGAATTTTCGTAATAGAATTGGCTATATTTATACTATGTTATGCGCAATAAAACGCATATTTCAACTACACTGAAAGGGTGAATGGTTCTAATATTTTATTTGTCAAAGTTACTTCCGATTGCAATTCAAAAACAGAGTGGATTTGATAAAAGTAAAGCTTAAATAGCATTTATTATTTTATTGTTTCTTCCCTTATGTATGGAAGCGAAGCATGGAGCCAAAAGAAGGATGAAAGTAGAATAAATGCAATAGAAATGAGATCTCTTAGACGAATGTGTGGATACTCTGCGTATGATAGTGTCGAACGAAAATATAAGAAGTAAATGCGGTGCAAATGATGGTGTTATGAACAAAATCATGAAAGGATCATTAAGATGGTTTGGACATATGGAAAGAATGAATGAAGAAAGAATGCTAAAAAAATAATATGTTAACGATGTAAATGGAACCAGAAATAAAGGAAGACCGAGGAAAACGTGGCACGATCAAATGAATCAAACATTGAATGTCGAAGAAATCGACGCGCGTGCATGACACAATGTATGAATGTTCAGGAAGCAAGAGAAATATGTCAGTAACGAAAAGTGTGGCAGTCCATTCTTTCTGCCTACCCCTTCGGGGAGACGGCGAAATGGTTAGTTAGTTAGTTAGTTTTAATTACAGAATATAATAAATATATTCCAAGGTGAAACATATCATTCCCATAAAATTTTATTATACTTCTAGAAAATGTACGTTTTAATTAATATTATTACGTAATATGGAGTTTGCATCACCGTTTACGAAACAATTAAATATATTCCGTGATGAAAAACAACATATTTTTTAAAAGTGTTATTTTTAAACAAAGCTTTCCTTCGTAACTCTGTTTAGATTTGAACCCGTAACCTTTTAACGTGTATATATCTCTCCATTACGTACAAAATATATGACGATAGACTACCCACACCCACACGATACAGCAGTACGTTGGTACTGCATTTAATCAACATCCATCAAGGGGCTAATTCTACGCTCCGCTGCCATACAAGAGTGGATATCCCGGAGTTCTTTTTGGCTCTCCTCACTGAATTTAGGTCGCATAGATACATCTCCCGGCATGTAGCTGAAGTTCTACAATATTATATCCAGTAGAGTCAGGAAACACGGCGAGAAAGATATCGTTATGATTTGTAAAGAAGGAATAAAAAAGTATATCGTGGCATTTTATATACAATATATTATGATTATTATGTTGAATCGCTCTTTACATAATAACTACGAATGAAAACGTCAGTTTTATAAATAAACAAATAAACCATCACATAGTTTCCCCGCAGGGGTAGGCAGAGAGAATGGACCGCCACACTACTCTATCCTGGCAAACCTCTCTAGCTTCCTCCGCATTAATACTACGAGTCATACACTCACGTCGATTCCTCCGACTTCTGACATGACCAACCTTTAAAATTTGATTAATTTGGTCATGCCATGTTTTCCTCGGTCTGCCTCAACTCCGTACTCCATTTACATCATTAACTTATACTTTCTTAACCATTATTTCTCAATCCATGCATTCCATATGTCCGAACCATCCCAGCGATCCTTTAAAAAAAATTGTTCATAATACCTTCTTCCGCTCTACATTCCTTTCTTATATCACCATTTGAGATTCTGTCATATATCGTTCTACCACACATACCTACATCTTAGGGACCTCAAATCTACCGCATTTATTCTGCTTTCTTCCTTCTTCTGCCAGTTCCACGCTTCGCTTCCAAACATTAGGGATGGGACCAGAACTCCATTGTGAACGGCCGTTTTCTAAAAGTTTTAATATATTTTATGGGAATGATTTGTTTTGTCCTTCTAAAGCATTATCAAATGTGACCAAATTTCAGCTTGTAATTGTTTATATACTCGTACACTAGTAAATGGAGCAGAATATGGTAATTAAATAATAAAATTAATTTGACAATAAAATGGCGATAGATTGGCTACCTATCACATGTCACGAGAATCAATATAATAATAGCTAAAAAAAATGTATACAGTAATTGTGTTCAAAGAATCTGTAGTACACAAAAAAATACTATAAGAGCCTGTTTTTGGAAATTATGATATTATAACTAACTAACTAACTAACCATCACGCCGTCTCCCCGAAAGGGTAGGCAGAAATAATGGACTGTCACACTTTAACCGATGCGGCACTCCATCCTTCTCTTATGATATTATGAGAGTATAATTCTGTGATGGTAAACTCCAGCTTATGTTACCATCGTTTTGGGGGTCTCCCTGGTAGACGCTGTCTAATTGGTATTCCACGAAGAGCTATTAATGGATTTTTTTTGGGATTCATTCTCTGTATATGTTGGTACAGGATACAGTCGATGCTGTCTTCTTATCTGATCACTTCGTTAACCTCCCAGGCCTCTCGGATTGTAGTTTTAACTACACGATAACGTAGATTACGGTAGCCTTCCCTGCAAAAGCACGTAGCATAGAAAATACTAATGTATTAATTAATTAATTTCATCTATAATTGCGTCATGGAATCCCACTTCTTTATCATCTTAATAAATTAGATAATTTGAATACTTACATAATTTGTTTTCATACATACTGCTATATAAATTAATAATGGAGTTTTACAAAATTAATACCTCAACCATCAGTAAGTCTGAGAATTTTGAGAAGTTTGATAATGCATTCGCAAGGCGAAACAAATTTGTCACAAATTATATAAATTAAATCCAAGTAAAACCACTAAACAATCGTGTTTACTATTATAAATAAATAATGGAGTTTTACAAAATTAATACCTCAAGCATCAACCATTGTTTAACCGCCCTACTTTAAGGTAATTTTCCGAGAAACGTGAAAAAAAACAGGTTTTTTATTAATTTAATTTGATTATACATCAATTTTATTTTTTTAAATTACGGAACGCCAAAGACTCGACCGCACACTCTTCGCCTGCCCCTTGTAAAACTATCATATTTGTGAAGACTTGTACTCAAGTGTTTATGGCACACGCGCGTATCCCTAACAGTTTGTACATTTAAGGTTCATTACTTTTTCTCAAACGCGTACGTGATACGGGATAGAGCAGAATGGTACAGTCAAAGTGAACGTATCACGTACGTTCAAATACCTAGGGTGGTTAATAAATATTAAATTAGATCATTTTGTTAATTGTGGAATGAACGTCAGCTTTCCAGTCGTGTACGGGCGGTCAGGGGTACATTTCATTGGATTCTTTCAGGTTATCCATCTCGTATCGAGGGCGCATACATCTCTTAGAGATCTAGGGCCCTATTATCTCGGGAGGCTGGTACAAGTCTCGGTAATTGCTTTTATTTGCATACTTACTCTTTCGTCCTTACCTCCGCCGCTCTAGGCATCCCGCATAATTGGAATGGCTTTACATCGGCGCTCCGTTGCGATTGTATTGTAATGCTACCCACATCGTTTGCCTGTGGCAATCACAAACGTGAATACATGCCTTATACACAGGATGACCTTTAACCTGTCCGGTGCCATGACAGTACCGGTACGGTTGCGCCTACACATAATGTATTACTATTTTTTTTCTCGAATACCGAAGGATTCTGGCATTGTGAACCATTTGTCAAATTTTTAGCATTATAACTATAATATTGAAGGAGTAATTCACATTTTGAATATTCTGTGACGTCATCACTTTCATGTTGCTTGTCAAACATTTAATGTCACTTCATTTATGCCATGCAACAACACGTTTCTCCATATAAATGACGTTTAACAATGATATCTATTTATACACTTAGGAAATTGAAAATAACTTTGTTTAATCCACAAAATATCGGTCTATCGGTTTCATAACTACGAACATTGTATTTTTTTATATAGATGTTACAACCTTTATAAATAAAAGCCTTTTATTTTTAATATATTTAATAAAGTTTACTTTTTCAGGGGTAACAGAGTGATTGGAACTTTAAAAACTAAATTTATCAATAAAAGCAAAAACGGCCGATCACAATAGAGTTTTACTAACAACCCTAATGTATGGAAGTGAAGCATGGAACTGGCAGAAAAAAATGACAATTTTTAAAATGCCGATATAAGGAAGGAATGTAGAAAGTAATATGAACAAAATTATAAAAAGATCACTGCGTTGGTTTGGACATATGGAATGCATGGATGAAGAAATAATGGTACAAGAAGTATGCGTTAACAATGTGGACGGATTACAGAGTCGTGGGAGACCGAGGAAAAGTTGAAATGACCAAATCAATAAAATTTTAGACCTCGGCCTTATTAGAAATCGGAAGAATTGACGTGCGTGTATGACTCGCTGTATGAATGTGGAGGAATATAGAGAAGTGTGTCAGGATCGAGTAGCGTGGAGGTCTATTCTCTCTGCCTAACTCTTCGGAGAAACGGAGTGATGGTTTGTTTTTATTTAATTAATATGAATGGAAACGTCTGTCTTCTAGGTGTTTTATTATATTTTCGATGGAATGACATGTTTCGCTCTTTTTAGGCATATCAAATGTCACATTTGATAATGCCTTAGAAGGGCGAAACATGTCATTCCATCTCATATATAATAAAACTCCTAGAAGACAGACGTTTTCATTCATATTTATTATTTAATATGATATCTTATATCATTGTTCATGAAACAATAAATAATTTGTTGTTATTGTTGTTACTTTTATAAAAGAAATACTTTAATATCTTGCGTATTGAATTCAATGTAATATCAACTTTACAATTAAATCTGACGTTCCTTACGTCTCCAGGGAGGCATTTTATGGAAATCCTATTACTGTGAGATACCAGATATTTCTCATAAATCACATTATGCTCAAGATTGGATGCTGGATACTTACTTAACATCGGGTAATTATCTTATTCCGATTTCTCGTGGGTCTTGTCGTCTCGACGAAAATAGACACTCATCATCTGACATTTCCAGCAAATTTCACCCAGTGACAGCATTACGGCGCCTCCACTGATCAATTTTCTGATTGGACTCGAATACAGTCTGGGTGCCTTCGCATAGAGGAAAAACATACTCGTATACATACCTACTTGCGCTGCACGTGTTTCACACTTCGATCGATGAATTCAAATAATATATTTCCACAATCCGATGTTATTCAATAATTTATTTTTGTATGGCCATTTAAATAATCGTAAACAATAAATTTCTGGTTCCAACTCTTATGCATGGAAGAGAAGCATGAAACTGGCAAAAGAAGGGTGAGAGCAGAATAAATGGGGTAGAGATCATACGTTTAACAAATAAAGCGGTATCGAATATTTACATATTGATAATAAAAATCTAACATTAATTTTAAAAATTAAAAAGCCATCAAAAATAATGAAAATATAATAAACAACCAATTAAATTTTAAGAATCAATTGTATCTCAATAGAGACGAAGATGCAAATTGGAAACAGAATAAGGTTGATCGAGGTGTTTACAGGACTTATGACCTCTCATTGGTTGGGTTAAGCGCACGCTTTATGTAATACAACATTCCCCATTCCACATTTTTTTCTTATGACCACCATGTCTGACAAATTAATGTTGTAATTAAATTTTAATTTAATTCCTAATTATACCCCCTCCACCTTTATATAGGATGTGTTTTTTAGAGGTTTGGTTTTTAAACTGGCAATATTGTTTCTACAGACTGTCAATTTAACAGTTGACAGTTGATTTGTAGTTAGTACATTTTGACATTTTACCATGAATAGACTGACGTCAGAACAGCGCTTGAAAATTGTGCAAAATTATTTTGAAAATCATGGTTAGGTTCGCCAAACTTATCGTGCACCACGTCCATTTTACGGTCGACATAATCGTCCATCCGAGCAAATTATTCGGAAGACCATGGATCGTTTTCGCACCACGTATACTCTAGTGGATAATACGCATCCACAAAGACGATAATTGTCGACAATTTGATTTCACGATTGCGCTTCATCCGAGCTAGCCGTGGCGCTCATATGCCTGAAATCATACATAAACAATAATGGCATAAAATTATCAATTAAATAAAGCCAATATCATAGACATTAACATTATTTTAATGTGTTTTTTTTTCATTTTGAATATGTATTGTGTACCTAAAAAAAAAACACCCTATAAATTACTCCACCCTTTTTAGAATATAAGTGATCACTCTGTTTTATTGTATTGTTAAAATTTATTAACTACGAAAATAATCAATAAATTTATTAATTGACAAAGTTCATTAGAGCTCGATTCGTAACAAAAGTATGCCAATAACCGCCGTCAGGTTATATTTAATCAATTCTGAAAGAATCAACTGATATGCTGGATATTTGCAGAGTAAAAAGTTTTCACAATAACATACTTTGAGTTTTATTTATATATATTTATATAGAGTAGTTCTGCCTTAAACATTCTAACTCAAGACTAGCAAGAGACACTCGCCCATCAAATAATAACGATACGGCTTCTCGGAGACTGCCTGCTATAAGGTCCCGAGAGAAATTAAATAAGAATCGGAAATGAATAAGCTTTGGATGCTTTTTGCGAAATCACGAATAAATACCTCTTTAACCTTTTGTGTCGCAATGAATTGTCTTTGTTGGTTTCTGGCAGACTTTTTTGCTTCAAGACAAAGTGGAAAATGAATTAATTTATCATATTCAGAATATTTTTATTCTTCTTTTTCTTCTCAGTCGTATTTCTCATGATTGAGGGTCGTGTCTGTCGTGTAAACTGTTGACCATGGTACGCCATGCGTTAGGCATTAGGCAAAATTTATATAAGAAAGCATACAGGGTTTTGACTGCTTTGGTCTCTCTGGTTTGGTATACATGTTCAATCCAAGCTAGGCGACCGGTTCTCTTGGTGCTCGAATAAGGGGCTGCTGGATCATTGTACAGATCTCTCGATTACTCCTATGTCTCCAAGTTCCTGCTGCAGCATTAGGTCTAGGTTTTTTTCTTCTTGCTCAATCCAGTAGATTCTTTATTGTTCTTTAAGATTGTTCATGAATCTTGATTCTGATTACAATACAACTGAACTGAATACAACTACTGTTCAGATGATGGTTTTGTAGATTGATCACGCAGTTTGATGTAAAGATAAAAAAATAATAAAAAATTAAATTAAAATCATAAAAACATCGCATCTCGATAAAATATCTAAAATTGTTAAAACCATGTATTGTTTCTTGAACAATGATGTAAAACTCTATTTTAAATGTTTCATGCCTTAGACAGGTGAAACATGTAATTTACATTGAATATAATAATATATCTAGATAACATACCTTTTAATTAGTATTAATTAAAAAAATAATGAATGATTGAAACTACTTTGAAATAATCATAAAAAAAACTTTGTTTTTCATAACTATTTCCACATTTGTCATTATTATCGGTTTTGCCTTGCTCACTGACATCGACAGACTGGTAATACTGTTGTAAAGTTCTCATAATTTTATTTTTAAATTAACTTCCATCAAAAGATTTCAGTTAAACGATTTAATTACTTTGAAATATTTGTGTTAGGAAAACAAATAACAATTAATAAATGTTCTGTTTTTTCAGAGTCAACAAGGCAATTAGTATCATACTCCGTGTTTGCGTTAAATTATTTAATCAAATTGGCTTCTTTAATTAGAGAGGCGAAACACCCAGAAATTTTACTAACTACGATTTTAAATACAGTTGTTTAAGAGAATTCACGAAAAACATGTTTTTTTCTCTCCTCATAAAATCTTGCGAGATAACTATGCCAAAAACATTTTTTAATCAAAATAAGACGAGTCTTTTAGATAGTTAAACAAAGCAAAAATACAAGATGTCAAAACAAAGTTTATGTTTGAATTCAGAGCGTAACAAGACGACTTCTTGGTGCCTAAATTGCAAAACTTTCCTGGCTGTAAGCAAAGAATGTGGTTCCAGCAGGACGGAATAACGTCACATACATCCAATATGTCTCTGCCTCAAGTTCATAAAATTTTCCCTTCCAAATTGATCTCTTTATGCAGTCCTGATTTAACCCCTATAAACTTTTTCCTGTGGGGTTATCTTTGGCGTAATTGAAAGAAAATATTCGTTACGAAATGGCAGCCATCACGGAGTCTGTCTACCGAGCCGTAATAAGATATTTTACTGTTCGACTAAATGAGTGCCGCGAACGCGAGAGTTTACATTTGGACGATATTCTTTTTAACCCTTAACGTACCGTGTTCAAAACAAAACGCTCGCTCCCATGTGATCAATTCAGTTTACCGCTAACTTTAACTATAAATATCAAGCATATGACTCGATGAATCAAAATTTAATTTATGTCATCTTGTAGGGAATTTCATTAGAAATAGACTGATATCTATAACATACATGGATTATTTGAAAAACATATCATTATTAATTTTTTTCTGGAACCATGCGATTTCTGATATAGAATGACGAGACAGCATATGAACAACTGACAGCAAGTATGAACTTGTCTCGCCCCGCCGCGCCGCGGCGCTATAATTTTACGTATGATAAAGGCACCTAGGCAAAATGTATACTACGTTCAAGACAACGAGTACGTATTAATATTTGTCCCTTTTGGTAAAGTGTTAATATTTTCACAGTTCTGATATTATTAAGTTGCGTGCTGCGTTTCCGTCCACAATCGGTATTATTACGTATGAGAAAAGGCCAAACATATAATTTATAATACGTTCAAAACAGCGAGTAAGTATTTGTCACTTTTGAAAAAGTTGTAAATATTAGCAAAACAAATTCAACCTTAGCACGAAGGAAGATGAGGGTAGTCTTAAACATTTTTTTTTTGGGATGAAGGAAGTAATTTTTTTTTTTTTTTTTAATACGAAATATTGAGAACACTTCAATGGAGGGTCACAATTTTTTTTTATAATGTTAGGGTCCATAGGTTTTAAGAAAATCAACTTTAAATTGGCAGTGGAAACTCAATTGACCACATGGCAACGCGACGGTTAAGAAATAAATTACCAAATTGTGTACTTTAATAATTAATAAACTTTTTTCGATAAATTGCTTTTTTTAAATTGATTCACTATGGTAAATATAAACATTCTTTTGAGATAACCTTGTATAAGACATCCCAAGCCATATAAATAATATAACATTTTCTTTACCGTCTACAGCAAACAGTCAGTCATGTTTTATGTTTCACGTAATAATTTTTTAAATGTAAACGCGATTCATATAACAAAGAAAATCTTTAATTGTGAGTATAACTTTAGAGTTACGTAATATGACTGAATATTATGAATAATGTATTTCTACAAACGAATATTAATATTTATTTTATTTTGTTTAGTGTCTTGTGCTATTAACGTGATCGTAGATGAACTCAGTTAAAAACAAACAAATAATAAGTATTAATAGAATAATAGTGATAATAAAAATAAATAAATAAATGAATTTTAAATATTATTAATTATGAAATTATTAATTATAATAATCATTAATAATAAATTTAATTAAACAATTATTAATTAGAAAATTTCTTCATGGTATATACAGGTATTTAGTTTTATTCCCCTTAGGTTTGTGTCTTCGACCGGTTTCAGCAGGTCGCTTTACAACGAACTTCTGCCAAAAAATTTCAAATTACAAAATTTATGTTTTGAAGGATTAATAGTTTTTGATAAACCTAAGGAATAAAATGATAAACCTAACTGATAAACCTGATTTATTATTAAATTTGATAAACCTAAGGAATGTGGAATTTCATAGCGATGATTTTTTAGAACTAATTAAAACAATGGTGTTTCAATTATTAAGGTAAATTTTCTCGACTTTTTCGATAATTTTATTTATAACTTTATTAACGGGATAACGATACAAACTGATTTTTATCGTTGTATTGTTTATATCATATAGTTTTATTTTTATATCGGTTTACATCATTCCCCTGATTATGAAGTTATAAAACCTTCGAAACACGTCGAGAAAAAAACTAAAAAAGTAGAAAAAAAAGTGTTTTAAGTGTACTGAGAAATTTATTGCGTCATTGTATTTTTTTAAATATGAATATTTTGTTTTCCAAACTACTTATCTATATATAATGTCTTGGTGTCAAGTGGCAATCGACCGCAAAACAAACCATCTAACGCAAACAAAAAACAATTCTAATATGAACAGCACAAATACAACGAGATGACTCAAATCCAAAAAGCGAAGCGATGTTCATTTATGTTAGAAGAGTGACTCCAAATATATGAGAAATTACTAGGAGAGAAGAAAACTTGTTTGTTTTGTTCTAACAGTAATAAGACTAATTCATGAGTGTCTCATCTAAGAGGAATACTTTTACTGGTGACTAGTTTCGATACTATTCCTTCACCAGAGCGATTATTTCAGTGGTTGCATAAATTCATGATTTTTTTTAAATAAAAATAAAATCGTATATATACATTTTTACCATATGCCATTTGGTCTGACACGCGTTTTCCATTTACGGATTTCAGAGACAATTCTTTTTTTACAATTAGATTTCAGAGTAGCGTGTCCCTTGTGATTTATTTATTATACAAAGGCCATGCCATTAGGTTCATTAAGTGGGAAATGTGACGGCCGTTGCAAACGACAGCTCCTATTAAAAGGGTCTCTTTCATCTCGGCGGAACTGGTGCCGGAACGAGAAGGCGATAGAGATGCGCTTTCCAACCGGTTTGAACCGGCGAAGACAACCGGCGAACTAACCTCACTCAATTTAACCGCCCTACTTTCAGGTAATTTTCCGAGAAACGTGCAAAAAAACAAGTTTTTTATTGATGAAATTTAATTTTATATTAATTCAATTTTTTTAAATTACGAAACGTCAAATACTCGGCCGCACACTTCGCCTGACCCTTGTTAAACTATCATATTGATGAAGACTTGTACTCAAGTGTTGTTGGCACACGCGTGTATCCCTAACAGTTTGTATATTTTAGGTACATTACTTTTTCTCAAGCGCGTACGTGATACGGGATAGCGCAGAATGGTACAGTCAAAGTGAACGTATCACGTACGTTCAAATGCGTAGAGTGGTTAAACATAGTTACGAGTTAAATATTTGATCTTTGGTGATTTTTGAATCGGTTAAATTGGCACAGACTAACCACTTAACGAACAAGTAATATGAATAAAAACGTCTGTTTTCTAAAAGTTTGACGATTTGAAGTTAGAAGAATGACATGTTTTACCTGTCTAAGGCATTATCAAATGTTGAAACATATCATTACTATAAACTATAATTAAACTTATAGAAAACAGACGTTTTCATTCGTATTAATAATTAAAATAAACTTACCTTACCTACCTTAACTTCGACCTAAAAACTTTAACTACCTTACCGACCTTTATTTATGGAAGTGAAGCATGAAACTAGCAAAAGAAGGATGAAAGTAAAATAAATGCAGTAGAAATGAGATCTCTTAGACGAATGTGTAGATACTCTGTGTATGATAGAGTGTCGAATGAAAATATAAGAAAATGCGGTGCGAATGAGGGTGTTATGAACAAAATAACTAAAGGATCATTAAGATGGTTTGGATACATGGAAAGACTGAACGAAAAAAAAATTGTTAACGATGTAAATGGAACTAGAAATAGAGGAAGACCGAGGAAAACGTGGCACGATAAAATAAATCAAATATTGAATGTCGGCCACGTGAGGAGTCGAGTCGGAACGACGAAGTGTTGACAGGAGGTGAATCTCCTGGCACCACAACATAAGGGACTGGCCTGATTTGATCAGGAGGAGCTGTTTCGAGCTGCCAGGGATATAGACGCATTCAGGTGAAGATTCAAAATGAACCGGTCGTTTAAATTATTTTGACGGTGGTACATCACTAGATCGGAGAGTGTGGGGTAACTACAGGGTCCTCTTGTCACACGCGAGTATCGACATCCGGAACATTTCCCCCGATAAGGTCATAGATTCGTATTTAATTGGGTTAAGTAATTTAACCTATTTCCGGAGTATAAGCGATGCTTCAGCTAACATACTCGGGAAGTGTTATTGGATTGTGAACGTTGATTAATTGAGCAAGGACAGTCGTATTGAGCAGTCATGATATGAAATAATCCATTGTTAATTATAATATTCAATTCAACCATAATAAAGCAAACGAAATGAACTCAATATAATTGTAACCTCGGTGCACTAATCTAGTGGTTCTAAACATGGTCGGCACCGCTCATCGATGGCGTTGAAAAGATCTTAATGGGGCGTTTTTGATAGAAGTAAAATTTATGGGGCTTTATAGATCATGGATTCCGACCCCCAGAAATGAGGAAGCGAAGAAAGAAGAAGTTGATCAATTGCCACCCTGTTGGACGGTAGTTCGTGCATCACTGATTTTTGATAAAAAAATCAAATATGATAATAAATATTGATTCATATGATAATAATAAATATTCGACCAGTAGATGGCAGCGAGCTTGATACATGAAAAAACAATTCATCATTTTTTAAAAAGGTTTAATTTTAATTTGCCAATATTACATGCTTAGGTCCTTGTACTTTGTTTGAAATATTTTTGGTTACTTTATTCGCATCTCTCGATGCCGGAGGTGTAAAACCTTTAAAGGATGCCTAGAAAAAATAATTCAAAAGTGAAAGGAAAGCCAGCGTTCTGCCAGTTGGTACTTATGGTCTTGAAACTGTAACATTGTCAAAACAAAGTGCCGAGAAACTACTAGTGACCCAAAGAGCCATGGAAAGAGCCATGTTAGGAATAAGCCTAGAAGACAGAGTCAGAAACGATACGGTGAGAGAAAAAACAAAGGTCACTGACATCATCCACGAGGTGGCAACTCTAAAATGGCAATGAAGCTCCGATGAAAAATGAACAAGAAGACTGCTGACTAGGAGACCGTGGACGGCAGAGAGAAGTGCAGGGCGACGCAACTACGGTGGAAGGATGATCTGAGCAGACACGTCGGAATAACCTGGATTCATCTGCACAAGAAAGAGTGACATGAAAGCGAATGGAAGAGGCCTTTGTCCAGGAGTGGACGGGAATAGGCTGAGGAAAAAGAAGAAGAAGAAGAAAGGGAAAATTAATTAAAAAAATCGTCATGTCGAGGCTTTAAGTTTATGAAAAAATGAAAATTATCCGCATAATATGACAGTATGGTAAGGTTTTTAATATAAATCTGGAAAAGACCGTGAAATCAATTTTGATTGAAAAAAAACATGGCATTATCAAATGGATAGATCATAACCCATCATCCCATGTATGATTGTGGAGAATCTTCGAAAGTATTTATATATTTAAGACTAGCAGTAACCCGGCTTTGCACGGAAATATTCGTGATACGGTAAAACAACAGCTCTACTTACTTATCTGATTTTATGTATAATACTATCTAAACACTTTTAGCACTAATAAGAACGAACTCTGAAATTTTAAGCGAAATCGGTCGAGTAATCTTTGAGTTTATAGGGCACACAAGTACAAACATTGTCGTTTATTTATATCGATAGAAGGGTCGAAAATGTTCGAAATTTTCTCGTTGATACCTTCTAATAGATCATTTAATGATTATACCGTAAGTTAGTAAGTTAATCTTGAATGCCTTTATTAAATACACAATAATTTCTACAAGACTTCAAAGTGCTTTGGTACTGTTTAGAATCACTTTCTACGCAATACAAATCCCCGGAGGAAATTTGCTGATGAGCGGAAAATGCGAAACGAAAATTAATTCTTAAAAGACCTGTCCGTTATCCTTACCAAATGCCTTTTATAATCTCGAAAAACGACTTCGGAGCCTCCCTTTACATTTCCATTTGATTTAATTTGATTAAGTTCTATCTACAATAATAATAAAAATTCTATATAACTTCTTCGTCAGAAGCAGGCTCGAGGGAGGTGCCGTGACATGGAGTCCTCATGAGGCTCAGTATTCTCTCATGTTGGAGAGGGTTCAAAAGAAATTCTTGAGAGCCCTTTACATGAAAGAATACGGGGTAGATCCTTAGCTCTATCTTGCGGAATTTCTCTTGGGTATGCTGGGGTATAACTCCCTCGAACTGAAGAGGGAAGGATTAATGGCAACGCATTTTTTCAAGCTGATTCGGAGCTCTATTGAGAACCCCTATGTTCTGGAGCAAATATGTACTTTTGTTCCTGATAACGCCGACATCAATTGTTCTTTGCTCCGTCACGCAGAACCAACCTGCCTTTGGTGATGCCAGTAGGATAAGAAATTCGGACGTTGAATCTAATCGTCTCGTATTTGTACGTTTTCATATATATCAGAAGGAACCCAAATATGTCGACGTCAGTGAGGCAGTACTCTTTCCAGAATTTGTAATATATTTTTTATGAACACTATGATACTTCAACATTATTACTGTTAAAATTTAAAACACTGTTATAATATTATAATACAATTTCTTTTAATTCACTTTTATTGTGTTGGCTTCTAATAACATTATTTGTAGCTTCTTAACCTAATTAATTTTAACTTTGACAATACCCCTTCATTTCTTGTATGTATAATTGTCCCTTCTAATCACTGTTTTTTCCCACATTTTTTATATTTGTTTGTAAAATTGTTAACAGATTTCGCATACTTAATTTTTACTATGACTAACCACACTAATGAGTTTTTTGCCCTATAAATAGCAAGTATTTTCATTTGTAACTTTAGTTTATTGTAACACCTGATGATGCCAACATCGGTTGGCGAAACAGCTGTCGTGACACTCAGTAAATAAAAATGAATTGTGATATTATAACATTGTTTTAAATTTTAACAGTAAATTAAATTGAATAAAAATCTTCGCGAGTTCAGTGGAACGTTTCCAAAGTAAAGTAACGATTTATTTATGTAGCAATAATTTCCTCTTTGAATTGTATTTCTTTTCTAAGGAGAAACGTCTGGCGTTATTTTTATTCAAGAGCGTACCACGAATTAATTCTGAATAAATATTGTAAGAAGAGACCGCAGTCTGTGACGTGAATATCATTTCATTTTCTCGGCAAACTTTTTGTGTGATCCTTCGTTTGGAATGAAAACCCCAAATTAAAAATACTTTCCTTTCATTATTTTGTATGCATCTTAATAAAAGGGTGCTTAAAATTTTAATACTCGTACGAATTATACTCGTAAGCGAAGCATGGAAATGGCAAAGGAAGGATGAAAGTAGAATAAATGCAGTAGAAATAAGATCTCTTTGACGAATGTGTGGAAACTCTGTGTATGATATAGTGTCGAATGAAAATATAAGAAGTGAATGCGGTACGAATGATGGTGTTATGAACAAAATAATGAAAGGATCATTAAGATGAATTGAAAACGTGAAAAGAATGAATGAAGAAAGAATGGTAAAAAAATTATATGTTAACGATGTAAATGGAACCAGAAATAGAAGAAGACCGAGGAAAACGTGGCTCGATCAAATAAATAAAATATTGAATGTCGGCCATATGAGGAGTCAGAGAAATCGACGCGCGTGCATGACACAATGTATGAATGTTGAGGAAGCGAGAAAAATATGTCAGGAAAGAAAAGTGTGGCAGTCCATTCTTTCTGCCTACCCCTTCGGGGAGACGGCGTGATGGTTAGTAAGTAAGTAAGTAACTGTCAAATTTACAACATTTTTGTAATATCACAAGGTGTTATAAACAACTCAGTTGTAACACCTGATGATGCCAACATCGGTTGGCGAAACAGCTGTCGCAAAATTCTCGAAAAGTTAATAATAATAAAAATGGTGATATTATAAGTGTTGTAAATTGAACAGTTAATAATATTGAATTATCATAGTGTTTCGGCCAAAACAATGGACTATTGAAGAAATATGTGGATAATATTATCCTACTAGCAGGTCGTAGGTGGTAGCCCAAGATAAAACATGTTGGAAGTGTTTAGAAACGGCATATATCCAGCAGTGGAAAAAATGGCTGAAAAGTAGACGAAGAATATTAGATGATAAATTCACTTTTATGATTTCTCTCACTATAATTTTTTTTAAAGTTTCAATCCTAAAGATTGGCATGCACCAAAGTCTTTTAACATCTTTGCTGGTTTTTGGGATTCTAATTAGGCATTTTTAATGTGCCCGTTGCTTTCCAAATTTTTCTATACTGTAGGTTTTTTTTAACTTTATTACTGTACATACTATTTTAGCAATTGAATCCCATGACATGTGATGGGTAGCTTAATCTATCGCCATTTTTTAGTCACGTGATTTCTACATCAGCCAAAGACAGTGTGACAATCACATTGCCATCGCCGGGAATTGAATCTGGAACCTTCGGTGTGACAGTAATAGTCTTTGCCACTCTGCCACGAAGACCGTCTTCTTCTCCGGTCTCAATCTAATGATTGGTCTGCAGCAAGGCGACGCATCTCCTCTTCCACTCCGCTCGGTCCTCGGCAACTCTCTTCAACTCCGCATAAGAGGTGCAGCTCATATCTCGGCAAATCTGGTCTAGGTACTCCTGGCGAGGTCGTCTTCTGCCAATCGATCCCTCGACCGTTCCCTCCAATACATCATGCAGGAAGAATTCATGTCGCGACATATGACCAATCCATCTCGCGCGCCTCACCGCTATGGTGTTCAACATGTGTCTATTCTCTTCAACTCTGCTGAAAACCTCCTCATTTGTAATGTGGTCCCTCCATAAATCGTGAGCAATTCGTCGATAGGTCCACATTTCAAATGCCTCCAGCCTTTTGCGTTCTCTTTAGCTCAGGCACCAAGTCTCGCAGCCGTACAGTAAAACACTCCACACCAATGTTTTATAAGTTGTTTTTGGAGGTTTAGGTCTATGTTGTTGGACTCGAATATTTTAGAATTTTTATTAAAGGCAAGTTAAGCCTGGTGGATACGACTATCGACGTCTTTCTTTTAGGCCGTCTAACTAATTATTATACTCATTACATTACATGTGGTCTTTGATGCTTGTCATGAACGTACCTCTCGTTCGAAGGTTTTTGAAACATTATGAGCGTTTGCCAATTTTTTCACGTTATTTTAGCAATTTGATTGTAAAATCACATTTGACATCAATTATTGTTTAATATAGCAATATAAATAAATATTTAATGTCTTCCTCCTTATCTTAACTTCATTACGCCGCTCTAGATAGCATATCCTCAATCCCAACAAAGTCCCTTCCAACAGGTGGAGGAGCAATAGCCTTCGGGTTGATACTTTCGAAAGACAAGAACCTAGATATAGTAAAATATCAAGAATATTCCACTTTTAAAACTCCCAACCATCATTTGGAAATGTGTATTGATTACACAGCATCGTTATGTATTAACACAGGTAGGGGAATAATAATAGCAGGTGTCATGCCGATTGCGGAAATCAGGCGTATGATCGATATTTTAAAATCGAAATGTTATTGAGGTTCGCAAACCATCACACCGCGTCTCCCGCGGGGCGAAAAGAGATGGATGGAGTGCAGTGTGACAGTGTGAAGTGTGACAGTCCATTATTTCTGCCAACCCTTTCGAGGAGACAGCGTAATGGTGAGTTAGTTATTTTTTCTTTCTTGTTTCCAATAACTATTTTTTAAAGCTCCATTCGCTTTGTTACCCGCACCAACCCTTCTAGATATATGACAGTAGTGTAGAAAACAAAATAATAACTATTTGGTGTTGTTAATTCTGAAAACAATGGCGGGACAATGGCGGGATATTAGATAGAGACTACCCATAAAATAACATTAATTTAATAAAATATATTTAATAATTGTTGTTAACTAAATACATTTTATTAAATTAATGGCCATTAAGAGTCAACATGGCCATTTCTATAAAGCATTCGTAAGACCAAAAATAACATATGGCGTGGAAGCAAGGACAGACCTGTGTCTGTCCTTGCTTGGACTGCATGGACCAAACAAGTTTTGAGGACTTCCGAGATGAAAACACTGAGGACGATAGCAGGCAAGACACTGAGAGATTGCGCGAGGAACACCAGAATAAGAGAGATATGTGAGATTGAAGATATTATAAGAAGGAGCAGACAGCGAAAAAGGGACTGGTACGGTCATTTTCAAAGAATGGACACCGCCAGACTCCCCTATATTGCATTGCATAGTCAGACTCATGGGACTCGTCCTCGTGGAAGACTTCCTAAAATATGCTTAATCCTTACAAACCTCTCTAGTCTCCTCCACATTCATACAGTGAGTCACACGCGCACGTCGTTTCTTTCGACTTTTAACATTGTCAACTTATGAAATATATTCAATTTGGTCTTACGTTGTTTTTCTCGGTCTTTCGCGACTTCGTACACCTTTTAAAACGCTTACGTATACATTGTTAACTATCGTGTCTTTATCAATGCGTTACGTATGTCCTAACCATCGCGGTGATTCTATCGTGATTGAAATGCATACACATACTCGTATTCTCCTTCGCATTTTCAATCGTAGGGATTGATTTGCAGCAAAATCTCTCATCTTCCACTACATTCAAATCAAATCAATCAAATCAAATCAGTTTATTAACTCAATAGACATTACAAACAGGAAAATGTTTAAGGCATCTATTAAGTACAGGTAAAATATCATAAAAATATTACAACAAAGTACCAGGAATGCATTAGAGATGGTTCGACATTAGGAAGACAAGATACTTTCTAAAGTCAATCGTATTTGCCCCCTGAACGTACTTTCACTAACATGAAAGACGTCGATCTCCGAGGAGACCGCGTTCAGCAGAATAATTGCTCTTCCCACCGGTATCACCAGAGGCAGATTGGTTCTGGCGGTCGGTAGGTAAAACAATCTGTGCTGTCGCTGTCGGAGATATCTATCGGGGACAAAAAGACCAACATCCCCCAGTACGGCCGAGTTCTCGAAGTATTCCCTATCTGAAGAAATGGGTTATTAGATGTCCGTCTCTTCGAAGCTGTAAAGAATTGGTTCCGAGCATTCCCAGAAGAAATGCCGTGGGATAGAGCCACGGATAGCTACCATACTCCCTCATGTAGAGATACCTCAGAATTTTTTTCTGAACCCTCTCCAGCATAACGGAATATCTCGCCTCGTGAGGACTCCATATCACAGAACCACTTTCGAGCCTGCTCCGAACCAATGCGTTGTATAGGACTCTGAGCACATTGGGATCCCTGAAAACTCTTCCGGTCCGGACGATGAACCCTAACATCCTCAGTGCAATGCCACAAATCCTCTCGATATGTGCATGAAAAGTCAGCCTATTCGGTCTTCTGCAGTCTTCTTTAGCTTAACATATGAGACGCAGTGCATGTCCCTCGCAAACTTTATTAAGATACAAGGGCACCCTCTGTAATTTCAAGAATTGAAAAAATTTTCAAAATATGAAAACCCCAGCAGTAAGAGACTACTGGGAGGAGAAGAAGAAGAAGAAGAAGAAGAAGAAGAAGAAGAAGAAGAAGAAGAAGAAGAAGAAGAAGAAAAAGAAGAAGGAGAAGAAGAAGTAGAAGAAGAAGAAGAAGAAGACGAAGAAGAAGAAGAAGAATAATAAGAAGAAGATGAAGAAGAAGAAGAAGAAGAAGAAGAAGGAGGAGAAGAAGAAGAAGGAGAAGAAGAAGTAGAAGAAGAAAAAGAAGAAGACGAAGTATGAGAAGAAGCAGAAGAAGGAGAAGAATAAGTAGAAGAAGAAGAAGAAGAAGAAGAAGAGGGGGAAGGGGAAGGGAACGAGGAAGAGAAAAAGTAAGGGGAAGAGGAAGAAAAAATACCCTCTTGGCGGATGAATGTGGTAAATCCATTGGGTTCACCTATCTGAGATGGTTTTGATAGCTGCCTCCCTCTTTTGATTCTACTGAGAACCTCATCAAACCTACTCAAACTCATTTGTGATGTGTTCTTCCCAGAAAATTCCTAGTATTCTTCTAAAGCACCGCATCCCTTAAGTCTCGTATGTTTTAGATTTATTTCGTACATATATTTGTTTGTACTCGTATTTAACAGTAAGAACGTATTGTTATCGGAAATTCTATCTCTCCCGAAATAGATTGTCTTCAAAGATTCTAAATATACAAATGAAACATAAATAGCTCATTTTAACGAGATTCTATGAATAATTACCAATTATAATTGTAGTTATTATCTTCTTGGCTCTTAAAATAGTATGCTTGAAGTACTCAATAATAAAAATACACTCAGCCTAAAATATCTTGGATGTTGAAATAGAAGGGAAAAATATTATGATGGAAAAATTGAAACAGTTGCCTTACTGTTTATATGCAGATAATCTAACACAATTAGATAACGTTAAAACTCAAATTTATTCTATATCACCTCAATTGACATAACCATAAACCTATTAGATTTTTTTGGTCATATTGATAGAAGACGAATTAATTTTAGTGCCTAATTACTGGTAATTCAAAACAAACGGTGAATACGTGGAACATAAATTAAATAGACAATATGTGCACCATCTCAAAATAACATTATGTGTTAAATTATTTTATTTTATTTTATATCATTGTATTTTATATTATTTGTTATAGATTTATTTTGTGAATGTTGGACGATCGAAGTGTGCGCGGGAGAGCCTATTGGTGGCGATGAGGTTCGCAAGGAAAAGCGAAGGATGGAGTGCCGCATCGGTTAAAGTGTGACAGTACATTCTTTTTGCCTACCCCATCGAGGAGACGGCGATGGTTAGTTAGTTAGTTACGAATTATTTTGCGCCACCTAAAAATGAATATACTTAAGTTGAATATATTATGTGTTACAGAAATAAACGCAACACACCAATAATTTGTTTTAACGCCACTTTATTACGCTTTTTAAATTACTGACCGGTTTCTCCCCAAGCGGAGTTTCATCAGGGTATAGAAACAAATATATTTCTTCAGTGATCATTTTATAAGCATTTACTTTGTGGTTACGCGTTATATCTATACATATACTCGTATAGGTTGTTTTTTTTCGAGGTTTTTGTTTGTAAACTGTTTCTACGGACTGTCAATTTGACAGTTGACAGTTGATTTGTAGTTAATACATTTTGCCATTTCACCACAGAGGTCAGAACAGCGCTTGCAAACTGTGCAAATTTATTTTGAAAATCATGGTTCGGTTCGCCAAACTTATCGTGCACTATGTCCATTTTCCGGTCGACATAATCGTCCATCCGAGCAAGTTATTCCGAAGACCATGGATCGTTTTCGCACCACGTACACTCTAGTGGATAATACGTATCCACAAAGATGACAAATGTCGAAAATTAGATTTCACGATTGCGCTTCATTCGAGTTAGCCGTGGGGCTCATATGCCCGAAATCATATTTAAACAATAATGGCATGAAATTACCTATTTAATAAAGCCAATATCATAGACATTTACATTATTTTAATGTGTTTTTTTTTCATTTTGAATATGTATTGTATACCTCTAAAAAATACCCTATACTTTCTTCACCATTATGTCTTCATTTAATTTTTCCATGTGTCCAAACCATCTTAAAGACCCTTTCACTTTCATTCACACCGCATTTACTTCTTATATTTTCATTCGACACTATCATCTAAGAGATCTCATTCCGACTCCATTTATTCTACTTTCATCTTTCTTTTGCAAGTTTCAGGCTTCATTTATATAAATCTTCTTCTCTTCTCTTCTTGTCCTGTCACATCTTAGCTTGTTGGTGTTATTATTATTATTATTTTTATTATTATTGTTATTTATGGAATTCATTTAATAATTGAGTTTAAACAGTTTCAAACTTGTACTATACTTACGAAAAAATCATCGATTTGTGTAAGTAAGAACTCGAAATGATATACCATAGACAAACAGACATAAAATCGATAATGCTGTGTTTGGACTGTTCGTAATTGACGCATCCAGTATATAATAGATGGCAGTAATTTATGACACACTGAATCAATTATTAATTGAATTTCCTGCCACAATAACAGGTTGTTGGGGTGTATAGAAACATCTGTTGCCATCCTGCGATCCCGTCGCGGTCTACAAGGATACATTTAATAGGATAATAATGTTATTACACAAGAAAACACAATACACGCGTGGCGGATAGCACACAAGGGGAGGATATCACACAACAATAACGCAATACATGCTACAGTTATATACTCACACATTAATACAAGACAATAGCTTCTAAACATACAGCGACCCGATGAAATAATGTCGTTTTTATACACTTTGTTTTTACATCACTTTATTTTGTTATTACACCTCTTTATTTTGTTTATACACCTCTTTATTTTGTTCTTACACCACTTAAATTTGTTATTACAGCTCTTTATTTTGTTCTAACACAACTTTATTTTGTTATTACACGACAGAATGGTGAAGAAAGTATATGTAAACGACGTGAATGGAGCTAAAAATAGAGGAAGATCGAGGAAAACGTGTCACGAGCAAATAAATAAAATATTGAATGTCGGCCACGTGAGGAGTCAGAGAAATTGTCTTACGTGCATGACACGATGTATGAATGTTAAAGAAGTGAGAGAAGTATGTCAGAAAAGAAAAGTTTGGCAGTCCATTCTTTCTGCCTACCTTTTCGGCGACACGGCATGATGGTTAGTTATATTTTATATAAAAAAAATATTAGGGTTAAGCTGGGTCCTGAATTAGCTTCACAGTTTGGGAAGCTCTGATATTATAAGCCTCGCGGCGTGTGGGCGTCTGCGGCGTCTCTTTTCATTCCCGGCGCCGCGACGCCGACGCTATATTTTCAAGTGGCTCTAATTTTGATCTCAGCAGACTCAGTTTCTTGCTCGCGCTTTATTAATATTGCCTTTTTACTACTTACTTTTTATGTGTATAGAAGGGACCATGGAACTGGCAAAACTGCCTTTGGTGATGTCAGTAGAAAGAGCTATTCGGACGTTAAATTTAATCGTCTCGGATTTGATAATTTTTAGTGTCAGTGAGGTAGTATTCATAAAAAATATATTACAAATTCTAGAAAGGGTACTCAAATCAAATCAAATCAGTTTATTTCATCAACAGACATTACTAAATTAATTTTTAAGGCATCTATTGGAACAGGTAAAATATAATAATATATTGTGTAAAGTATACTACCAGGAACGCATTAGAGATGGTTCCACATTAGGAAGACAACATACTCTCTAGAATTAAGAGTATTTGCCATCTGAACGTACTTTCACTAATATGAAAGACGTCGATCTCCAAGGAGACCGCGTTCAGCAGATTAATTGCTCTTCCTACCGATGTCACCAGAGGCAGGTTGGTTCTGGCGGCCGGTAGGTAAAACAATCGATGCTGTCGCTGTCGGAGATATCCACTGCCTCACTGATATCGATATATTTTTGATTCTTCTGAGATACTCGTATGTTATCTTAAGAGGTTTCATATTGATATTGTATTTTTGTTTACGGGTTTGTGTCCAAATGAGTCGCCTTAATGTTTTTCGTTTGTTATGTCTCATTCGTATGTAAGAAAAATAAATAAATAAACAGCGATGAAATGCGTGGTTAATTATCAAATGACAGATTGCCAAATGCTGATATATAAGAATGTACGAGTAATTCAGTGCGAACGGATTCACTTATTTAATTTTTAATTGATTTGTTGATTAGCTCTTTACATCATTACAGCGTGTGCCAAAACGATGTAAAGGGTATAGCTATCATATTGATTCTCATGACATGTGTTAGGTAGCTAATCTATCGTCATTTTATTGTCATGTGAATTCTACACCAGATCAAAGACAGTGTAAAAATCACACTCCCATCATCGGGAATCGAAACCGAAACCTTCAGTGTGGCAGTCAAAGCACTTACCACTCGGCCATGAAGGTCGTCAAGTAAGATGTTTTGGTCACTTAAAAATAATAATAAAGAAAAAATGGTGACGAAAGTATACGTTAACAATGGGAACGGAGCATGAAATAGATGTAGATCGAAAAAAACATGGCATGAATAAATTAATCAAATTTTATTTGTCGACCACATGGGAAAAGAGATATATGAACATGGAGGATGCGATTGAGGTATGTCCGCTAAGAACAGTGTGCCGATCTTGCTTTTCTGTATATCCATTCGGAAGGCGGGAATATAGTCGGAAAATCGATGAGCGTTCGTGTTACGATGTACGAATATAGAGGAAGCTCGACAGGTATTTCAGGATAGAACAGTGTGGCGGTCCATCAACTCTGCCTACTCATCCGGGAAAATGGCGCGATGATTAGTTAGTAAGTTTAGTTACTTAAGAAAATGTATGTTTTATAGTTTTATGAATGCTTTGTGCTTTTGGGAGATAATTTAATGATCTGAAATCTCTCGATGGATGTTCATTTTAAGTCATAATTTAAAGAATATACTTTTATTTATTAAATACTACCAGACTAGTCTGTCGATGCCTGCCAGCCTGGCGAAACCGGTCGCTGTCGAAATAAATACAAAAGTAGAAGTGGTTATTAAAAACATCGTTTTATTGAATTATTATCAATATTGGAATTATAAGTTTTTTTCGTTTATAAAAAGAATTTTGACAAGTGTAAAAATAAATTTTTCATTTGTTCCAATGACAATTTGAATAAATTCTTCAATAATATTTTAAAGTTCTTGCTGGTGTTGGATTGTTTTAAGTGCCTGATTACAGTAAATAAAAAAAAACAGTGGATAACGTGGAATAAAAATTAAATAAACACAAATGTCCGGATCGTCCAGCTGACGACAAGTGCACCATCTAAAATAACAATATGTGTTAAATTATTTTTCTTTGTTATTTTATTGTATATCATTGTATTTCAGATAATTTGTTTTAGATTTATTATGTAGACGTTGAACGATCGAAGTGTGCGCGGGAGATGCCTTTTGGTGGCGATGAGGTTCGCAACCCATCACACAGCGTCTCTCGCGATGGCGAAAAGAGAAGGATGGAGTGCTGCATCGATTAAACTGTGGCAGTCCATTCTTTCTGCCTACCCTTTCGGGGAGACGGCGTGATGGTTAGTTAGTTAGTTAGTTGGAATTATACAAAAAAAATAGTTTCTTCTGTTAATAAAATTATTTGTCAATATCATCTTCTTCTTCTTTGTCGGTTTATCTATTGTCACTGTGGTGGAATGTTTAGTCGACTTTATATCGTTTTCAGGGAAGCCGGGCGTTGTGGGATACATGCGGAGAGTTCAACATATTTAAGGACACCTTGATTTTGTGGTTATCATTGTATGTAAAGTATATTAAGACTCTGTATCTTGTATCCAGGTCCACCGAGGGCGGTCTGGCCGCGGGGGCGGGCGGGGAGGGGGCGGCCCCTGCCGGCGGCCCCCGTACCCCCCAGCAGCTGGCGGCGCAGCGCAGGCTGCAGCAGACACAAGCCCAAGTCGATGAGGTATTATTTTTTATACTTCTTCTTCAGCCTTCTTTCCTTCACTGCTGGATTCTGCTTCTTCCACTTTTCTCCACTCAACCCTGTTTTGTCCCTTCCGCATCCAGGTCTTCGAAGCTATACGGGCAATGTCATCTTTTCGATGGCCTCCTGACACTCCTTTTTCTAATAAATAATATTTTTAATTGAAATTTCTTGGTAGAAGTTCTTCTTCTCCTTATAGACCTTTGGTCTGTTCCTGAAATCAGGCTGGCCTCTCTTGGGAGGTTGACTCCCAGCTATCTCTCCATCTCTTCGGCGGTCTTCCGGGGGGACGGCAGCCGGCAGGAATCTGATGCGCCGCAGCGTGTGGGATTCTGGTGGGATCCATCCTCTGCACATGCGCATTTCAGTATCTTCTGGGTTGTCTGCCCCATCTCACGACATCTTCCACTTTGCAGATGGTAGAAGTTCATTTTAAATAATGAAAACAAAAAAAAAATTATTCAAAAATTTCTTTATTATTATTTATTTAGTGTGCTTCCACTTATTTTTTCTTGTCCAAAGCTTCCATTGGAGTATTCTGGGTACCCATCCGGTACTGCCCTGTCTGGTTATATGTCCAGCCCAAACCTTTATGATTTGCATTCACGAAATCTTACAACGAAAATAATATCTTAAAAACAATAATAAACAGAAGGTTACTCCTCCTGTGATGTGGATTCCCAGCTTTTAGGAGGTCTTCCCATGAGGCTGATTATGTAGTGCAATATATGGGAGTCTGGTAATGTCCATTCATTAGACAACACTGTACCGGTCTCTCATTCGCTGGCTTCGTCATCTGGCGATATCCTCAGCTTCAAATATCTATCTTATTCTGGTGTTTGACCTGCTATCATCGTTAGTGTCTTTATCTCGGAAGATCTTAACTGGTTTGGTCCTAACAAAAGAAAAAGATGTGTGATTTTTTAAAAAAAAAAGGGCTGTCGACCATCAGGACTTCTACCAAAAAGATGGATGTCTTGAGCATAGGACCCAAATTGATATCCTGTCTGAACAGATCACAAGATCTACACATAGGAGAATACCAAAATATATATTTTCTTTAATTCATATGATTTTTTAATAAAGTGAGATGGTGATAGGTAATTTAATCTGTATATTTTGCTTAAACAATGATGTACTATTAAAATCATCAATTAATATTATAATAATCACCAATTTACTAGGGCCTTATCTGATATAATTACTTACTAACTTCCTATGGCCATACAACTCTTGAAGAGTTTTAGTCTCCTTGATGATTTTTCGCCAAGCTCCTCGATCCTGCGCCTTTTGCTCCCAACATTCCGATTCGCCCAACCTAGCCAGGTCAACCAGAACATTGTCCATTAGGCGCTGTCTAGGCCTTCCTAGAGGTATTACTCCAGTCGGTCTAGACGCGTACAGGGTCTTGATTGCTCTGGTCTCTTCGGCTCGGCATACATGCCCAATCCATGCTAGGCGACCGGCTCTCACGGTGCTCGTTATAAGGGGCTGCTGGGTCATCGTACGGATCTCTTGGTTGGTCCTATGCCACCAAGTTCCCGCTGCAACATCGGGTCTGGGTCCCATGATATTATTAGATAATGCATTTATTATTGCTGGAAACACATTAAGTATCATATACGATATACATATATTCAACTACATCAAGTTTTACCATTTACCAAAGTCAAATAATAATGCCCTAGTAAGACAAGTAAACCCCATTAAAATTTTAACTAATTATTATGAGATCTATGCAATAATACATTTTAATATTTTTCTAGGTTGTTGACATTATGAAGACCAATGTGGAAAAGGTTTTGGAGAGAGATCAAAAGCTATCGGAGTTGGACGATAGAGCAGGTAATATACTGGATTTCATGGTTAAATATTCATGTAAAAACACATGTATACGACCTTCGTGGCCGATTGGTAAGTGTTACGACTGCCACACAGAATGTCCCGGGTTCGATTCCCGGCGATGGCAGTGTGATTGTCACACTGTCTTTGGTCTGGTGTAGAATTCACGTGTACACAATAAATTGGCGATAGATAAGCTACCTATCACATGTCACGAGAATCAATATGATAGCTATAGTCTTTACATGGATTTGGCCGCCGCTGTAATGATGTAAAGACCTATTCAACAAAATAGTAATAGTAACAATAATATGCCAACGAGTTCCATAATTTTGAATTTTACTAAATCTTTTGATTGTTTTCTCCCATTTGTATGAGTTAAATTACCTAGACATGTTTCGAAGAATATCAGAATTTTATCAGATTATCAGTTTATTTATTCACTTAAAAGATATTACAAACATAATTACAGTTTAAAGTATCTATTTGAGAAAGGGTAAAGAATCAGGAACGCATGAGAGATGGTTCAACTTTAGGAAGACAAGATACTCTCTAAAGTTAAGAGTATTTTTCTTGTGAACGTACTTTCACTAATATGAAAGACGTCGATCTGCGAGGTAATCTTGTTCAGCAGACTGATTGCTCTTCCCACCGGCATGAACAATTGTGCTCTGACAAGTAGAAGCATATCACTTTTTTTAGATGATGCTTCTTCTTCTTTTTATTACTAGTGTAGACCTCCTAGTGTAGGCTTCCTGCAGAGTTGATTCTCAGATGTCGATCCATATTTTTTGGTGGCCTGCCCGGGGGTCGTCTACCTTGGAATGGCCCGTTCAACATAATGATCGGGAGTCTAGATGGATCTATTCTTTATGCATATATTTCATATATTTTCCTCAATATTAAATACTAATAAAAAATCTAACTTTTGTTTGATAAAAAATCACAATACTTGTTTAACACAAACAATTACATTAACAAAAGTGAAAGTGAAATTCGATTGCCATTTTCTTCTAAATGTTTTCTTGTGGTTGCACATAATAATTAATACTTTTTTTAAATTTCTAGATGCTCTTCAGCAAGGCGCGTCACAGTTCGAGCAGCAGGCCGGGAAGTTGAAGAGCAAGTTTTGGCTTCAGAATCTAAAAGTAAGCAACCTTCGATATATACCCCATACCACATATCTTTAGGAGCGGGTTTGTTGCGAGTGTGGATAATGAAAAATCGCAGGTTGTTGTAGTACATATTTATTTCGATGACCAAGTGTTAAGTGAATTAAAAAAGAGAGAGATGACGTGGTCGTAGACATCTGTGCATGAGCATGTATCTGAGACAAGAGATAGCTTGCACAGAGACATCCATGCGCGAATACGCATCCGAGGTTAGTAGGGCCTATTACAACATGACTATGGCCTATATTTTAGTGGAGATGACAGTATATATTTCATTGGATGACGTAAAATAGGCACCAAGTACCAAACAAAACTAAGTGTGCAGTTTCATCTTCTCTCCATACTCATTAATCCATTTTAATGGTGTTTTGATGTATAAAATTTAAGAATAATCGGATTCCACTGTGTTGTTATCTGAAATTCATGAATTTGTTTTATTTTTTTTTCAGATGATGATAATCGCTGGTGTAATTGCTATAATTATTTTGGCACTGATAATTGGTGAGTACAATACCGATACCAGGGAGTATGCACTTTATTTTTTGCAATAACATGCCCCTGGACTAATCATAATGTCACATTATATTGCAGCAAACTTCATGTAAACTACAAACGTTATTAGTTTAAAAAAACAGCAAAATTTGGTGAGTCGGAAAAGCGCGTCCGCTTTTTCTCTGTTCTGTGTGAATCTGTGTTGTGGCAATCTTCTCAGTCTTCTGCCTGAACTATCTGTCTTCCCCATCTGTTCCTAGTTTCAAACCTCTCATACTGTGAAACCCTACGAAGCCAGTATATCGACGAACAAACATCCTTTCTTTTTGATGTTTTTTGGGCTATTTCTATGGCCACATGTCTCATCGATAATTCTCGTGGTAATGGTTGTAAACTCTTACTGAAAACTCTTACTGAAAACTCTTACTCTCTGAAAATACAAATAAGTTCCATATCAGTTTTATATGGATAGCATATATCTTTATATCCCCCTTTCAAATGATTATAACAGTTGCAAACGTTCGCAACATGTTGGGAACATTTACATTTACAAATTGTAACAAACATTTACAACATCTTTCAAATGATTATATCAATTGTGAATCTTTGCAACGTGTTGTGAGCTAGTGCGAAATGTTCCAATGTGTTGTGAACAAATGTTAAATATAAGCTCAAACGCTTTCTACCCGTTTCAAATGTTTAGAACACAAAGTAAGTTTACAACCAGTTTACCATTACATATTTTTTAATATTACAGTTTTTACAGATTTAAACAATTTTCTTCATCTCTTAAATTGCATATTTCACGCGTTGTATCCATTTGAGATGTGAATTATGTTGACAATGCCACACGAATCAATAAGATAGATTTTTTCCACACAGTTATTTTAAGTAAGATATCTCACCATTGGTATTTTAAACTGTTTTTAATTTGACTAATGCATACAAAACAAAACCTGATTAATACTTTTCCACAGATAACAATTTCAGATAGCTATTTCCGACGGAAGATTCGGTACTCTTGATAAAATCCACAGACAAAAACAGTATTTTCCAATTAGGTAATAGGTGCGAGTGTCCTTGCTAGCATTTAACACAAGTGGAGGGAAGTTTTGAATTCTAATACATTTTACAATGAGTTTGTACCATAATTCTAGTGTTATTTTGGTATGTACCGTACCGGACACAGGAATCTCTGGATGGCTCCCTTTTCTGCATGTTTTCTTCTTCTTCTTTCAATGCATGTTTACTTTTACTTTAATATATATTGCATATTCATAAATACATATAAATTTATGATTATTTTTTATATTAAATATATTAAATCAAAACACTGTTTTTACCACTATTTTATTTATCTCGACATTTATAATTCTTTCAAGATGTATACATTTTAATTCAATTTGATATCTCACATAAGATAAAATAAAAACAATGTTTTGGTTCATAAAATTCAGTATCATAAATCCATGGGATTCCATGGTGTTACTGCCTTAATTCTATCTTTATATTAATGTTTTTTTTCTAAGCTATAATTTTCTTGTGTTTTCAAAAAGTGTCTATAAACACAAAATTTGTAGATAGGTTTCATATTTTTTAGCACTGTTTCATTATTTGCATTTGTGAATTCATGCTATCTTCATAATAAAATATTCCTCTGTAAAAAATAACATTAAAAAATGTTGAATTTGTGAAATATCTCTTTTATATAAATATGTACTTTAAAATTCTTCAATGCTGGTTATATTAAAATATTTCATTGCACACTATAGGAATAGGTTATATTATATTTTTACAATAAAAACATACAATTTGTTTTTTTTTAATGTATACAAATACTTGTAGACAAATACTGGATTTTTACCCATTGCGGGTTAATCATTTTTAAAAGATTAATTGTATCTCAATAGAGACGAAGATGTAAATTTTTTTGGAATTGTAAATTGAAAAATGTGAAGTTATTTAAAAATAATAGCATATATACAAGTTCCAAAAAATTGTCAGACGTGGTGTTTGTAAGAAGGGCAGAATAAGGAATGTTGTTAACATAAAGTGATCGCTTAACCCAACCAATGACAGGTCTTAAATCCTGTAAACGCCTCGACTACCATATTCTGTTTCCAAAAAAATTTACATCTTCGTCTCTATTGAGATACAATTAATAAAAACATAATTTACATATTAAATATTAAAAAGGAAGCGATTACTTCACATGCTAACATTATTCAATATATATTTTTGATATTACTAACGCTTTGATATACACTTTAACATAATTTTGTCACTTAAACATAGTCTTTTTGTTCAAATGTTTGATATTGAAGCAAAATAAATTTTAAATCAAGTGTATAATAAGAATTTCAACAGGTTTTAAGAGTCAACATAATGTAATGTTGGTTAAAACCAAAACATATAAACCAGGATAAACAAAATTCATAAAAATACGCTCATATTACTGAAAACATTATCCGTTACATAGCTTTTTAGAAACTGTAAATAATTACTTAGCCAATACACTTGATAAATTCAGTATTTATTTTGTGGTTGTAAATTAAAATGTTAGTTTATTTTGATGCAAACTAGAACGCATTTAATAAATAAAAATGCCTTTAGATCATTATAGTTTGCAGAATCAGTTTTTGTTCTATGGTTCCTTATATAGCCTTCAATCTTTAAAATGATACAACCAAGGACAAACAAGAATCGTAAATCAAAAATTCACCTTAGTTCTTTTTACATTCTTAAATACTAGCTTTCAGTAGAAATTTTATGACACATAACATATTAATTAATTAATTCATCGCCTCATCAGTACAAACTTCATACAAGTTATTACAGTAAAAAACATTTGATCAAACATACACATTTTCTTTATACATCATGCTTCTGTTAGAAATATTATTGCTGATTTTTTTATTAAAGAATTTTTCAATTCACAGAAAAGAGAAAATTTTAGAAATGTCAAGTTAATTAAAAATTCCAAACATAAGGAGGCATCGAGAATACAGGCAAGATATTTGAATGGTGTTCAGTCATATATAAACAATCATATCTTCTTTTTCTTTGATGTAGACCTATGTGGTTTGTTCTCCAGAGTATTGCTCCTACTGTGAGGTAGACTCTCAGCTGTCCTTCCAAATTTTAGGAAGTCTTCCACGAGGACGAGTCCCATGAGTAATAATGCAATATAGGGGAGTCTGGTGGTGTCCATTCTTTGGACATGACAATACCAGTGCATTCTTCGCTGTCTGCTCCATCTTATAATATCCTCAACCTCACAATATCTCTCTAATTCTGGATCAATATCATATCAATATCCTTAAATCATATCACTTTAAATTTATAGTATACAAGTATATATGCTTATCAAATCAGTAACTTTTTATAATAGGTTAATTCTGATAATAAATAATACACTTTTAGTTATAACAAAATTCACTGTATTATAAATTGCGTCCAATAAACAGTGCTTAATGTCTCTAAACTGTGCAACAATACATTATCATGAAATATTGTTCATGGTGAAATATTATATATTATTAGTACTTCTGTAGAGAAATCAATGTGTGTGCATGACACGATGTATGAATGTTAAGGAACAAGCGAACATTGTGGCGGTCCATTCTTTCTGCCTATTCCTTTGGAATGATGCTGTTATGGTTAGTTAGTTTTTTGAAAAGAAAAAGAAAACATAGATGTATAGATGTTAGTTAATAATAAATCTATATTGATAGACAGATCTATGATTTTTAATTTGGCCTCGTGTAAAGAAGAATCTTATGTATTCGGACACTTTATTTTGTTTAGTAAGAAAAAAAATATGTCCGTACATATAAACAAGTGTACTTGTACAGGGTCCATTATAAAAGTAATGCGCATTTTCTGGTAAAAATTGATTTACATATTGATCATAACAGTACAAATGCTTCAAATTCTTCAAAATACACTCCCTCATTACACTTGTAGAGACCCAATGCTTTCTTTTCAGCTCTCTCTTCAGTCGGGGAAACAAAAAAAAGTTGCACAGAGCTGGGGGACCACCGAGGTGTTGCTCCGGGCTAGGAAGTTGATAACGATCAAGGCGGTGGCTGGAGGCATTTGCAGGACTTTGCGCATTTGCAGGACTTTGCGCATTTGCAGATCCTCGGTCACTATCCCATGTTCCCCAAATGTGAACATGCTCAATCGATGCAAAACTTCGCTCACACGATTTACGTTTTCGACGGTTCTGGTCGTTGTTTGGCGTCCAGAACGGGGTGTGTCGCCGATCTCTTCCCGGCCCTCCTAGAACGCCTTGTGCCACCTCCCGGACTGTGATCTTGAAATGCATTCGTCCTTTAAGGCCTCTTTAAACAACTGGAATGTTTCGGTTCCAAGACGTACACAAAACTTGATAGCGTATCGCTGTTCAAGCGAACGCTCCATCGCAGCGTGTTACAAAGTCGAAAAACACACTTCACGCGGAGGCACATCTTTCCACTCAGACTGCTCGGAGCAAACTGGCTGCATTGGAAGGGCAGACCCTCCACCATTTTTCCCAACCCGTTATACTCCGCTGCGATGGATGGTCGAGTCACTATAAAATCATGCGCATTACTTTCATAAAGGATCCTGTATACAACATAATTGATAATCTTAAGAAGGTCAGTGAGCCCAAAGAGTTGTTTCTTCAGTATCAGTGCAATACAGCTATCTACCCAGGATGTTTAGTTCATAAACAAATATCTTGTCATGTGTTTTGCGTTGACAAAAAAATGAAAGGCATTTCTAATCTATTCTCTTTTCTGTGGTCCTTAGCTGAATTTTTACATGTGCATAATATAATGAGGTTTATTTTTCTAGGAACATAAATATTGGGAGGAGACCCGCCTTAAGGAGACGAAGATGGGATAAGTAACAATTGTAATAATAACATCTCCATTCAGCTCTATCATATATATCCACCAGCCATTGTAAGATTACACGAAGGACCAACTGCTTCTTCCTAGTCCGAGTATTTCTCTGGAGAGAGCGCAGATCCTAATATAATTTGATATTCCTAACGGTACATATACACTGTTAATGCTATATTGTATTTTAATATATTTATTTACTTCTCTATTGAATTCTATGACCAAGTTACGGGGCCGGTATGATAAGTATTGGAAAACTAAATTTTAAGAGTACTCTGCTATATAAGAGCTCACAGTTAAAATATTTGTATTAGTGGATATATCAGAATATTCAAGTTACAATAATATGAATATCGGTGTCATTTTGTGAAAATATATTGATGTCATATATTTAAAGTCATATTCATTAATTGCAACCATGCACTCTAGGCATAGTGACTATATATGTAAAGTTATATAAATAAACCATTATGAAGTATTGACTTTGTGTTTTCATTCTAATATCCTTACTCACTAACTTCAGATGGCCGAACAACTGCAGAAGAGTTTTTACCCTCCTTGTAGATGTTATTTCAAGCTCCCTCAATCCTGCGTCTTTTGATCCCACCAGTCAGATAAATTAAAATTTACATTCAACTCTCGGCGCTACACTAATGTGTAAAGGCAACAAGCCGTAACTTAAGTTGCGGCTGTTTGGCGTAACACGGCTCACAGCATTCTTATAACTGGCTTCTATCATATACAATCACAGATTTTTCTCTATCTCTTTTCTTTACTGAGATATTCACTATCCCAATAGCCGCAAAATTGTATTAATTTGATACATGTTTTGGCAAAAAGCATCATTTTAAGTTTCTGATTTTTACCACGGCACAGCCAAAACTTGCAGCCTTTTGCTGCGACACAATATGTATCCTGGCAAATGACAGCAACTTAAATTGCGGCCCATTACCAAATTATTTGTGCAACGGTCTAGCTAATATGTGGCGGCAAAACACATTTTCTTTAATAATATGAAGCTTACTATACACTTATGGCAAAAACACGTCTTAATCATTTCTAACAACTGTATTCTTACTTTTAAAACTTAGTTTGCATAAGAAAACTTATTTTAAATGATAAAATATAGGAAAAAACAAAATAAAACTATAAACCCGTTTATCTCAAAACTACTATTTTTAACTTGCGGCTATTTGCCTTTGCACATTAGTACATCCCGGTGTGGGACTTGGTCTCCTCCACAACGGTCCTCCACTGACTTCTGTCTCTTGGTCTCTTTTCGCGGGGCACCCATCTGGATATAATTTGTGGTGTCCTACCCTCTGGCATTCTCTCTACATGGCCAGCCCACCGTAGGCGTTGAGACTTACAGAATCTCACTACTGTTTCCTGGTTAATCAGTACTTCAAGTTCAAGGTTTCTTTTAATTCTGTAAGTCCCAACCTCCAGCGTAGGTTCAAAATTTTTTCTCAGTATTTTCCTCTCAGAAACTGCCAGCCTGCCTTCCTCTCTCTGCATTTGAGACCATGTCTCACAGCCGTAGGTGACTACTGGTCTTATGATAGTCTTATATATTAAAAGTTTGGTATTCCTAATTAAAATTTATAAAAATAATTAATACTCTTTCTTCACTTCTTCTGTCGCACTCCTTATGACTGAGGGTTTGTCCTTTCAGTAGACTAACCCTATGACCCGTCAGTTTCTAGGCTGTAGTTATTAAGAGACCAGTCAGCACCTTGATTCGATTGGACCAACAACTTGGTGGCCGTCCTTGTGGTCGCTTTCCATCTACTTGGTCCATTATTATGACATTTTCAAGGTTGTCCCTATCTCTCTGACAAAGCACCAAAAGTATTTTAGCACTCTCTGAGAGCATACCATTGAGTCTTACCCCGATGCCCAGCTGGTCAAGGATCAACCGGTTAAGGTATTCTTGCCGTCCAGGATATGAGCACCATGTGTCGTCAGCACCACATCCGGTAAGATTTCTTCGATGCTCGCATAGTCCAAGACTCACAACCATAAAGGAATATGGAGAAGACAAAGGTTTGGAATAGTTTCATCTTGGTTTTATTAGAAATATTCCTGTCTTGCCATATTGCACCTCCAGTCGTAAACCGGCTCATTCCAAAATTTTGGTGAATTGAGTTAAGTATACAGAATGACTAAAAAAAAACGCGCTCTATCATCCAGTAAATCAAAAACTGTCCCCAATAAGGCTAGAAAAGCTTAGCTTTTCATTTTATAAAGTTATTGTGTGATTTTGATCGACCGAAACACGTTTTCTTAATTTCCCAAAAAACATGAATTTTGGATTGAGCCAGTTTACACGACTGGAGGTGCGATATATCTTGGTGAGTTTTGTTATTTGAGTTTGAAAACATTAGACTTATGAAATTCCATCAATTTGACTTTATCAAAATAAAAACATTGTTAATTCAACTTAAATTAACTGACACAGTTCATTTTTGTTATAAAATTCAATTTTGATTAGCTCACCTTATGCCAAAAACAAAAACCATTTATTAAAAAATAATTACACAAAATTATTATATTTTAATATATTTTTATTTTGCCAATAAATTGATTCCTATAGAACATACATTTTTCTAAAAAAATCATAATATATCGTTAATATGTTAAACAACTTCAATACAAAAGATTAACTACAGTTAAAACTAAGAATACTACAAAATGAGAGAATTGTAAGCAAACTATATAAAAAATAAGTAGTAGAAAATAAATAATAATCTTAATTTAGATAATTTATCATTTGAGGATAAGGATATAGGGGCTACATGGGGTAAAGCTAGGTATATTCAAATCTGTTCACATAACTTTCCCTGTGGAAATCAATAAATTGATAAAGAAAACATGAGAGTTATCAATCAACTGATGGATTAATTGGAAAAAAATAGGAAAATAGGAAAAAAATAGGAAAACCTATAGATAATTATCTATTTTGAAAAAAGAATTTAAGAATAAGGTGGAAATTAATTCTGGGTCCACAATTGGTGTACGAAGAAACAGGTATTTTTAATTAGTGAGTATTTAAATCAAATTCAAAATTAGCTACAATTATTTTACAATTATTGTGATCTTGCAAATAATGTACACCGATGTGTTATATTTAATTCATTTTAAAAAGTGCCTACCCTGAGATCAAATATTTTTCTGGCCAAATTAGGTACTGAATTAACCCTTACCACTCCTTTGTCGAATGCCAGCCGACATCGCTATATGTGTACGCTACAACTCAGTTGTCGGCTGGCGGTCGACAAGATAAGACTTGCGCGCGCGGTGTATTTTTGCGCGCAAAACTTGACACGTGTCGTTGTTTCTTGTGATTATTCGTTAAAAAAACATTTAATTTAACGTTTCAATAAGATTTTGACTATTTTCCGTTTTTATTTTACTATAAAATAATCCTTGCAAATTCACATAACCTAAAATGGCGGGAACTTGGCGTGATACGTCATGCAGAGGAGCGATTCGAGTACAAGCCCCACTTCATTGCGAAACTGGACAAAGGTTCTAAAGACTGTACTGTGTGCAGTGACAGAAAGATTCAAAGGGGAAGACGGGAAACTGTGTGGTTTTGTGAGGCCTGTTCCAGAAAATATGGTCTCCATCCTGGAGATTGTTTTAAAAAGTACCATACTATGCAAAACTATAAGTAGTCCATAATGTTTTATGTAAATTGTTTTTTATTTGAAGAATAAATCATTACAAATGAATTTTTAATGATTTTTTTTTTGTAACTACCTAACAATAAAAATATTTTGACATTATTTAAATTAGAGTTGGCTGACAAACAATATCAAAAAATAATGGAGTGGTAATGGTTAAAATAAAAAAATATTGAACATAAAGTACCTACTCAGAGGGAATGACGACTTTTTAAAATTAAAATTAATTTGATTAAAATATTGTATTCAATACATACTCGTAATGACATCCAGGCAGTTTTGTATTTTAAAATAAATTTATAATACGTTCTGATATCAGAAACTTGTCAGATAACTTCCAAGGGTCGAGCATGCAAACAGAATTTGATAAAATTGTGCCTCTGGAAACATCCAACACTATATACATAATAAAATACTTTTCAGACATTTCTGCATATCACTTCGGGAATTTAGGAAGTACACACACTACTTTGGTTTAACCATAATAATTTTTTATGTGAAAATTAATTTTTCATATTCCTAACAATTATAAACGACTATTTTACAATAGAGTCCTTACACAAGCTTATTCTGAACAGAGGGTAAAAAGAAAAAAGAGGTGATTCAGTATTCGAAATTGAAATATTATCTTTAAATTGGATTCCTGCAATTATTATTTTCTGCTTCAATAATACAATGGTGAAGTTCTAACAATTAATGTTGTTAATTTGTTAATTTAATTAAGGATAAAAAAAATGACACAATTTTCTTTATTGAATTTGATGTGGCAAGAATGACAAAATGAAATGATAAATGCGAAAAAGTACCTACCCTGGTTTAGTTTAAATTTAAAACAAATTTGAGATCCAAATTCAAAATTCTGCATAGTATCTGAAGTGCCTGTGAAGGGGGTATTTATTTTTAAGGTTCTTGTTCTTAGATATTGTCTTTTCGGGAGTACCAGCCCGAAGGCTATTGCTCCCCCACATGTTGGAAATTTCTTTCTCGGAGATGAAGTTGGATATTGTTGGATGGTGAGGGGAAGGTTACTTGGAGGATGTAGTGGGTTGTGTTCGACATTTGGACTTGACTACCCGGGTAGGGAGGAGTGTGGAGGGGTTGGGGATGACCTTGGAAAGGGGCCGAAGTTTTGGGTGGAGACCGAGGGACGGTGACAGGGAGTGGCCTTGGGTGGGGGTCAGTTGGTCTTGGATATGGAACCAAGTGGGACAAGAGTGGCCTTGGGCGTGGGCCGGTGGCCATGGGGGGGACCGATATGGCAATGGGGTTGTGATACAGATGTGATTTATAACTTTAAATTGGTCAAACATAAAGTACTAGACCTAGTAATACTTGCCAGATAAAAAAAATAAGAATTGTCACATTAAAAATAAAACATTTTTGATACAATGCATTAGATTTTGCATAAATTACTAGTGTTGGATCGATCTAAAAAATCTATTGATGGATTTGTATACAATATTAATCCAAGTCATATGTATTCCATCTCAGTTTCCAAATCACCTCTCTTTTACATACCATTTCAAATAACCATATAATGTCAACTAATACAGATTAAGTTCTTATTTAACATAAGGTAAATATTAAATTTGTAATGAAAATGGTTTGAAAGAACCCGCAGCATTTGTTTGTTTCAATCAAACAAAAAACAGATGAATAAACAGATAAAAACATAGGATTCAAATGCTGATTGAAAGCAGAGACCACAAAAATACGTTTAGATGGTATTATTTGTTTAATTTTATTTGGGTTTCAAATTCATGTCAAATATAATGTCCCTACTTAGAAGTAATTATGTTTCTCATATTAGTGGGGTTCTGAATTCAAAATTCTGTCAAACATGAAGAGAGTCTACCCTTGGATCTTTTCTTTCGGGAGTTTTAGTCCGAAAGCTATTGTTCCCCCACCTGTTGGAAGTGACTTTTACGGGAATGAAGATGAAGAATTCTCTAATTAATATATAAATTCTGAAATATAATTAAAGATTTTCATATTGGCAGATGCATGTTTTTTTTTTCTTTAATAGAAAAATGCTGGGCGTGAGTCTCCAAGATAAAATAAGAAATAAGATGCCGAACCAAAGTTACCAACATCATGGATCGTACAGCCAAATTAAAGTGGCTGGACATATAGACGTATCAACGACCTTCATGGCCGAGTGGTAAGTGCATTGACTGCCACCCCGAAGGTTCCATTTCGATTCCCGGCGAGGGAAGTGTGATTGTTACACTGTCTGTGGTCTGGTGTAGAATTCACGTGACAATAAAATGGCGATAGATTAGCTACCTATCACAAGTCACGAGAATCACTATGATAGCTATAATAATACCCTTTGCATCGATTTGGCTCATGCTGTCATGATGTAAAGAGCGATTCAACAAAATAATAATAATAATAATAATAGCAAGACGGGGCAATACCCGATGGACATCCAGAATACTTCTGTGGAGATCTTGGACATAGAAAATAAGTGTCGAGAGGCCACCTAAAAGATGACTGAACGACATGGATGCGGAAGGGACATGACAGGGATGAGCGTAAGAAAATGGAAGAGGCCTGGAGAGAAGGATGCTGAAGAAGAAGATTTTGGCAGATCTCTCTTCTGTTGTTTTTTCACTTGAAATGTGGGGTTTTTGTTTTATGAAGTGTCTTATTTTAAAATAATTGTAATTAACATATATCGTGAAACTTTAGGCATTCAATCACACGTCATTAATTCATACAATCAATCTACCGGGGTTTAGATTAGAGGTTTAACATTTACGTCTGTGGCACATTCTGTACTCCTACCACATGAAGCTACAATACTTATGGAAATCGATGGAGATATTTGTAACTAAATGAAGAATGTATATCCAAATGCAGTCACTTAATTCGACGTTTGTCAACATTTCTACGATACCTTGTTATAAATCCTATCACAAAATACAACCACGAAAGTGAAAAACAGAATCAAGCACTACTAAACAAAATGGCTGCAAATACAAACCTAAAGATATAACTAAAAAACAACAAACTATCTCACCGTGTCTCTGAAAGGGGTAGGCAGGGAAAATGGACTGCCACACTACTTGACACTGACACACTTTTCTAGCTTCCTTCACATTTATACAGCGAGTCATACAAGCACGTCATTTCTTCCGATTTCTTACATGACTGACCATTAAAATTTGATTAATCCGGTCATACCAAGTTTTCCTCGGTCTCTTCGACATTCTTAATTAAATCGTTAGCCTTGCTACCTCGTACATTCGTACACCAAGACTTGTGATTCGTCTGCACTATCTGCGATGGGAACGGCATCGTCCGCGTAAAGCAAACAACTTGCAGACATATCGCTCATCTTAGCACCAGCATTTATTCCTTTCAGTTCTTTCACACTTGTCCATATTCAGATTGAACAACCACAAAGACGTCACGCAACCTTGTTTCACACCCTTTGTGATATTAAACCAAGGCGTGATGTCTCTATTATCCTTAAAATATATAGAGTATTTAATCCAAGTATTTATAATGTGAAATGGGTTTCAAATGGACTAGGAAAAAAATAATAAACATTCTGTTCTGTTTTTCACATTCGTTAATTGCTACAGAAAAACATTTTTCATACAAGTCTTCACATATCTACTAAATTCGAATAGGTTATCCAAAATTGTTTCAATATTCGGGGTACTTAGCACACAGCTAAAAGTTATTCATTATAAATTTCATGTGACAGCTTGTTTACTTCACCACAAATTGGTGATGGATGTATAAATTTATAGTTAACAGAATTCATAATGGACAACTTTCAGTGCGTGCTAAAGGCTGTCTGAGAATCCTAAATTGATTGGTCAATCTAAACCTACGTCTAAAGTTATACCTTTTTAATAAGTAGGATTATGTCATATTAGTAATAATATTTAAACTAGCTCATACATCTTCAGAATATTACTTTTTTCTAATATCAGTACATTCAATCACTATAGTTTATTCTACTTATACATATTAATATAAATTATAAGTGATCCATTAATCCACAATCAACAAACAAGCAAAAATATTCTTCAAGAAATGTAGAGTAACTTCACATTGAGATACACTAGATGTTGCTAATATCATAACATTTTAAAAGTGGAATCATTTTGGCTCTGAAAACAGATTGAGCTAAAAGTATTGCCAGTTTTAAAAAAAGTACTTTATTAAATGCTAGTACTTGAAGGAAAAACATAAATGCAGTTATATTTGAGGTTAAAAAGGATTTTAATTTACAAATTTTCAATCAATTATTCAATGTTTGCTTTTTTATGTCACCATTTCTTCAAAGGAAATTTTTATACTCATACAAAACATGATATATATTTAAAAAGACACAAAATAATAAATTACGCATATAAATTAATTGTAGTTAAATACTTAGCTAATGATGAATGCAAGAATGGAAGAATAAAATGTATGTTATGGTTTAAAATTAGAGAATGAAAAAAGTTTTAAATTATAACCCAAAAATGGCACAATATAAAAAGAAACGAAGCATCAGTAGCAGATTTTACAAGGATACAAAAAATAAATAGTCTCTTTTATTGTCTTGTCTGTAAAGTAAATCTATTGCAACCATTTTTAGGTTAGGAATAATATTATAAATGTCACAGACTCGCAAGTGGGCAAGTGCTAGAACAATTTCATTCAATTGCAACAAGCTATTTATTAATATTGGAGAAAATGATATTGGAGAACTCCACATCAAATGAGATAAAAATAAATAAACAAACCAATTTCTAAACAATTGAAAATAACATTTTAAAATACTGTTACAGCATTGTAAAAAGTTGAACGAAATCAATTATAAATTACTAAACATAAATCTAATGAGAATTCAGTTTAGACTGTTTTATATTATCCCACTTGCAAGTCCTTCAAAAGACAAAAGAATTTAACTAAAATTGCTAAAATCAGTTTTGAGTTGGATAGAAGGTTTAACAGGTTTGTTCTGCTGTCCGTTTGCCAGCCTGTTCTTATTGGCTTGGTTCATATTTGTGGCTTGCTGATTGGCTTTAATAGCGTTCTCCAATTTGGCTCGGAGCTCACTGGACTGAGACATCAGTGTCTTGAATTCCTGTGGAAAAGACAGGTAAAACACAGGTTAAAATGCCAGAAACACAGTTTTAAAACTACCATAGAGTTTATAAATTCATTTTCTACAATGTGAATATGAAATAGATTACAGTTTTACAGCTTTCATTATATTATCAATTCTTTTTTTCTTCTCGGCGCTACATCCCGTTGTGGAATTTGGCCTTCTCCACTAACTCCTGTCCCTGGTCATCCCTCTTCATTCTCAAGGTCTTCCTAGTTTCCACTTCTTGTGTTTTTGCCTAGGTCGTTGTTCATTAGGGAGATCAAGTTCTGAGGCGATTGTGTTCGGTACATACAGTGAAACCCGGATTTTACATCCCCGTATTTAACGTTTTCCCGCCAATCCCGTTTAATTATTTCAGTCTCGATATATTTTGGTACATATTTTACCCGCTTAAACATTTTTTTTCCCCGCAATTTACGTCGAAAATATGTGAGTTACGCGCGCTTGACAATGAGTCGGCGCATCGTTTCGGCCGTGATTGGTAGGCGAGCGACATTGTGATTGGTCAGCGACCGACGTTGAGATTGGTCTGCATACGGCGCGCAACGTGGTGATTGGCCGACTTTTTCAATTTTCTTGGTTTTCGACTCGGTTTGTAATGCTTCGTTAATTTTGACATTAATCGCGATTGTCATTTACAAACAGTTTTTACGTTTTTTATTTTGTTTTTTTCGTTAAGTTAATTACAATATTTTCTTTCTTTTTACATCGGTTTCATTTTGGTTCACACATTTTGCGAACTAATCTATGTGATTTAAAAAAAAATTAAATGTTGTTTTTTTTCAGTACCCTGTTTTACGTTTTCCCTCTATTTACGTTTTTTTTTCTCAGTCCCTTAAAAAACGTAAAATAAGGGTTTCACTGTATTAGTAATCACATGTTCTTTTACCATATAGGGTGATTAGCCCTGCGATGGACCTTCCTCCTTTTTCAGGGCTTGAGATTGGTAGCAGCTTAGAAAACAATCTCCTCGTCGCAGATGGAGTGTAATAATATTATCCATAAATTTAAAAATTGTTACCTGTTGATATTTGGGCCCGATCCTCATGAGCCACTGGAGGCTGTAATCGTGCAACGTGCGGCAGTGTTGGGAGCAAGTCAGCAACTCCTCCGCGTCCTTCAGGTACGAGATGAGGATCGGCACAATCAGACACAGCATCTGGACTCCTGGTGCAGAAAATATTTCATTTAATTAAATAGAGAATTAAAAATATTCAACATATCTAAAGATTTTTTAATGAAACAATAAATATCTTAATCATTAGTATACAGGCAAAAAACTTAAAGTCAGATCCTTGTGTTAACTTCAAGTCACTATAACAATAAAACTTCGGTAAGACAAGGTCATAATTGTTAAAAATTCTCAAAATGAGTTAAGTATGCCAATGTATTTTAAAAACATTTCTTTATCTGGAAGAACAAAGTCGCTCATTAAGTTGAGTCTCATTTTGCCAGAGGGCGATAGTGTATGATCAATATAGCCAGAATAACATTGGCCCCAAACAGTGTCAAATGCCGTTCTCTGGACCATCGCAGGCGAAAAGCCAATTAGAGAACAAGTCGCTATATGCAAGTGGCAGTGGATCGGTCACACTCTGAGACGGAACCCAGCCTGCATCGCTCAGGGTGCACTAGACTGGTCCCCTATGAGGGGAAAGAGAAAGCGAGGCAGACCTAGAGCCATCTGAAAAAGAAACCTGCAGGATGAGGTTAAGGCAGCAGGCCTCACTTGGGATGATGTTAGGCATCAGGCATGCGATAGAGTCGGGTGGAGAAGGCTCCTTGAGGCCCTATGCACCACGGAGGTGTGACAGGACAAAAAGAAGAAGAAGATTCTTCAAAAATCTTTAAATGTCTCTAATGAATGTGCCCTTGTCTTACCGAAGGTACAATATAACAAATACATTTTTTTAAATCAATATGTTTTAAGGATGAAAAGATATTTTACAAAACATAACAAAGTGACATCTATTGTAAAATGTTGAAAATTCATTTAAAAAGTTTGACTTTTGAAATTTGTCAGAAGTCAAACTACAGCAGCAATACTGCCACCATCTTGCCTACAGCAAGCAGCAATATGAGTTTATCTTTCTGTTAATGCGTTAATTTGTCCTCACGTGATTTAAAAAATACTAAATCTAAATGAAAACGATTTTAAAATGAATGAAATCTCTGAGAATAACTTACTCTCGATTCGGGACATTATAATGATATGAAATCGATAACAGAAAACTATTTCAGCTCTAGGAAAATAATACTAAGAACACTTGCCTCGCATGGAGTCTCCTATGGTTGCAGAACAAAAAGAAAAAATCTAGTAATACTACGAAACAAATCAAACATGAAACATCGGATACTGTGTATGGAGTGAAATTGTTACACGACATAACCTCAACACATTCAAAATGTCTAAAATCAAACAATCGGTTGAATTATTCATTCTTTTGTTTTAGAATGCAAGAAATTAAATTGAATTTCAACAATATGGAATAAATTAGAAGAAAAAAACATAATGGTTAGTTAACCCGTTTAAGTCTAACTTCGTATTAATACGACAGATAACTAACTAACCATCACGCCGTTTCCCCGGAGGGGTAGGCAAAGAGAATGGATCGCCATATTGTTCTATCCTGACATAACTCGCGCGCCTCTTTATTTTATTTTTTTTTATTTTTTTATTTTTTTTACGCCGGGAATCGAACCCAGAACCTTCGGGATGGGAATCAGAGCTCTTACCACTCTGCCACGAAGGTCGTCTCACTCTTCTACATTCACACATCATGACATGCATGCTCGTTGATTTTTCCTACTTCGAACGTGGCCGCCTTTCAGTAATTGATTAATTTGGTCATGCCATGTCTTCCTTGGCCTTCCTCGACTTCTTTTTCCATTCACACTACTTGTATATATCTTTTTAACCATTCGTTCCATATGTCCAAAACATCTTAGTGACCCTTTTTTGATTATATTTATCACGCATTCATCCGCTTTACATTCCTTTCTTACTTCATCATTAGATATTCTATCATACATTGTTTTTCCGCACATAGTGACCTCATTTCTACGGCATTTATCCTACTTTCATCCTTCTTCTGCCAACTCCAAGCTTCACTTCCATACATAAGGGCTAGACTAGAACTCTACGACAGATAATTTAAATATTTATTCTTCCCGGGTAATATTAAAGATTCCTGACCAGGTTATATATCAGTTTTAAGATCTTTAGAGTAATGAAACAAATACAATACAAACCAGATAAGTACTTATACTGTATTTGTTTGAATAAAACGCAGTTATGCAAAATAATGATTGTTGTTTTTTCATATGTACACACTCAGCGTTCTAATAATAGGACAGCTGGATTTCAAAAAGTTACAGTTTTGTTATACTCATTATTTCAGTTAATATAAAGCACTAATGTGTTAAATTATGTTTAGGACATTTTGAATACTTTGAAAGGTAATGTTAGTTTATGATGACAAATCAGTGTAAGAGCGAGCAAATTATGTGAAAAATGATTGAATGTATGTCTTCTAAATGTAGGTTTTTACATAAAAGAAATTATATTGTCAATATTAAGTAAGAATAACAGAAACTTTGTAGTGCACGATAAGTTTGGCGAACCCTACCATGATTTTCAAAATAAATTTGCACAATTTGCAAGCGCTGTTCTGACGTCAGTCTATTCACGGTGAAATGGCAAAACGTACTGACTACAATTCAACTGTCAACTGTCAAAATGACAGTCTGTAGAAACAATGTTGCCAGTTTAATAACTAAACCTCTAAAAAAAACATCCTATATTAATAAATACATTGATAATAATACCAAGTAACAAGTAAGTTTCACAAGAGAGGGCATTACCAGTATTAAATCCCATTAGACCGTATTGTAACCACCTTCATGATAAAGTGTCATCTTTTTTATTTTAGTTTTTAGTATGTGGGATTTTTTCAAAGTGTAAACATCATAATTTTTTTGAACTCCAATTATGTCTAATTTATGTCAACAAAAGTAGACAAAATTGGAGGGAAGCTTTATTTTGACCAGTTGCTCTGCGGAATTTACTATGAAAAGTCAATTTTCGGACCGAGCAAATTATGAAAATTTCGAATTACGAATTATCGTTGTTCGAATTAACGGACTTTTACTGTATTGTTATTTATGTAATTATTGTTATTTATGTATCAATTATGTGACAAATCAAAGTCAAGTCAGTATCAAATATGAAAAAAGGTGCAATTATCTTACTGCTGTCGTCAGGCGTGATGGGAAGAAGGGCCTCGGCAGCTGTGAGCATGGCCTGCGTTGCCTTGGTGTGCATGGGGGTGGGGGCCTGGGCTCGGGGGGCCGCGCGCAGCCCACGCAGCAGCGGGGGCGCCAGCGCGCGGGCCCAACCCCCGCCCAGTGGCCACAGGGAGCCCAGAAGCTGGGAGCAACGCAATACCACCTGTAAAACAAATATTTTATTTAAATAACCAATCATTGACAATGCGACAACGAAGCGTGGAAATGGCAGAAGGTTAGAATTCTAGACAAAAATCAGATATTTGTCAAAAAAGTGGTGTATATAAAATAAAATGTAAAGATTGTGATGCTTTTTACATAGGCAAAACAGGACGAGCATTTAAAATACGTATCAACGAACACAAACAAGCTTTCGACTGAGTCTTACCCCCGAAAATACAGGAAAAAATTTAATTGTACAGTACAATGAATAGTTTGCCCAATATAAGATCTTGTTTTTTTTAGTTAACAGCAAATGTAAGATTAGAGAATATGAAATTATATTTGGGACAATCAAACATTTGATATTTTTAGAGAATATAAATCCGAGACCTAGTAATAAATGAGAAACACAAAATAACCTTTGGGTCTGAGCTCTGCAGACATGCCCGGAAGTGGTTGATGCAGGGGAAATGCAGCATCTGTGTCGGGGGGGCGAAGGGCAAGACAGCGTTCATGGCCTGCATCGTCACCGTCACGTCTAACTTCACATCTTCTTCATCTGTAACGACAGGTTCATATATTATCTTAATTGTGATTACCAAAAATATTGGGCACATCTATAACACATAAATTCAATATAAAACATATAGCACATGGATTCCATTATAACACACAATTTTGTTTAAAGAACTTTTATATTCTACTTTTAGTTAGACTATAATATGGTACTAGTTTACCTTTAAATAGTTTCATAATTTATATAAACAAACAAAATAATTGAAAATCCTATTCTTTATGTATTATTTGAAAAACCTTTGAAAAATACTGTATATACAAACATGTTTTGAACCGCAGACGTCTTTACTCAATGTAAAAATTTCACATGTTTTCCAAAAGTTATTAAAATCTGAATCATAACACAAAGTGATGACAAATATATCTGCAGGAAAGGCAATTTTACCTTTTACACAAACCAAACATAAATTGTGGTTTGGGTATTTTTTACCCATAATTTTACTCCTGTATTTTGAACCCATTTCAAAATATACAGTGTAATTATGATAATTTTTATGCAATGAAATATAAGTGCACAAATCAGTTTTTTCCAAGTCCAAGATTGAAGGGAATCAACATATTCGACGACCTTCGTGGCTGAGAGGTAAGTGCTTTGACTGACAGACCACAGGTCCCGGGTTCGATTCCCAGCGATGGCAGTGTGATTGTCATATTGTCTTTAGTCTGGTGAAATATTCACGTGACAATAAAATGGCGAAGGATTAGCTACCATTCACATGTCATGAGAATTAATATGATAGCTATACTCTTTAAATCGATTTGGCTCGTGATGTAATGATGTAAAGAGCGATTCAACAAAATAATAAAGTACAATTAAATTGTGTTCTCACCATTCTTAGAGAGGTCGATAATCTTTGCAAGGACACTCTGCATCAGGGAGCTCCACTGTTCCTTGGTATCTGGGTATGCGGAGTGTTTATCTTTTCCCATGGCAGTCAGCAGCTCCATGCAGCTGTTCACAGGACCTGTTTGCACATTGTCCTGCTGGCCCGTCTCCTTGATCACTCCGGTGGTGAGGTACAGAATAGTTGGGAGTATCGCTACGGCTCCTGAAAAAATATTTTTAGTATTAGACTTAGTTACAGTAATACAGGACTAAACTTTCTCAGAGCGGCAGAAATGAAAATCCTACGCTCGATCTCAGGCAAAACTCTCAGAGATCGGATCAGAAATGACATGACAAGCTGCAGAAGATGCTTTTGGAGGGATCGTGTGAAACGCATGGAAGATACAAGTCTTAGTTATATTTTTTTCATCAGATCATAAGGGATAGATGGCACATTAGATGGATGGGATTAGATTGAAAAAATATAACCTAGATTAAAAATGTTAAATCTGAGATTACATTCATCTGTGGAAAATGTAGTAAAGTAAGAACTGGAAATAAACATTATTTTCATTATTAAAAAATAATAATGGTACGATAAGAAGCTATCACAAGTTTTAAAAAGGTTGTATTAATCGAGCGACGGTTGTTCTCGTCATGTAGTGCACCAGGGCAAACTTTCTGAGGCCATCAAACTGAGAGCGGGAGTGCGACAAGAGGAAAACGTGGCACAATCAAATAAATCAAATATTGAATGTCGGCCACGTGAGGAGTCAGAGAAATCGAAGCGCGTGCATGACAAGTTTTTGTTTTTTAATGTATACAAGAGGTCGCTTGAAACGAATTACTGTATACAATTTGTTTTTAAGCCGATATATTGATTCTCGTGACATGTGATAGGCAGCTAATCTATCGCCATTTTATTGTCACGAGAATTCTATACGAGACCAAAGACAGTGTGACAATCACACTGCCATCGCCGGAAATTGAACCCGGAACCCTTCGGTATGGCAGTCAGAGCTCTTACCACTCTGCCACGAAGGTCCTCACTATGTAAGAATGTTAAGGAAGCGAGAGAAATATGTCAGAAAAGAAAAGTGTGGCAGTCCATTCTTTTTGCCTACCCCTTCGGGGAGACAGCGTGATGGTTAGATAGTTAGTTAGTTTATCATTAGATTAATATGAGCTTAATTCATAATGTAACCTAACCAAAATAAAAATCAAGCCTAACCCTAATCTAATGAATGATTGCTAAGCCATTTTGATAATTTCTGAAGTTGGATGAGGTTAGTTAGTTTACGAAATGCGAAATAAAAAACATTAACCGTGAGGACTCCCAAGCGCTGTGAGGTGCGTCATGCACCCGAGGACTCTGACGAGCAGGTGGGGACCGTGCTCTCCGATAGCGCGGGCCGGGCGGGGCTTTCCGGGGCTCAAGCCTGGTAGCTGGCGGACCAGCAGGCACAGGCACACCTCCAGGCAAGAAAACAGCAGAGACTTCCCGGGGGGCAGGTCTCCCGTGGGGCCCCCTTCGCCCAACAGCTGAACTGTCTCCAGCACTGAGGGTGGGGTGATTTCATTGTCCGCTGATAATTCTGAAAATGAAAAATATGATTTAATAAAATAGTACCAGCAAGGGTCGAATAAAGACTATCAAAATTCCCGAAGACTATTCTACCCAAGATCTATAGAGAGGCAAGTAGAGCTGCCAACTGAAAACCAATATCTCTGGTTTTGAATCTTGCTTGAAGTATCATTGGTGACGGAATTATGGATTAATATAATACTTTTTATTAGACAGGGAGACACAATATCCCCAAAACTTTTCACATTAACCCTCAAATACATTTTCAAAAATCTGAACTGGGAAACTAAAGGAATCCGTGTTGATGGAAAATATTTAAACCATCTACATTTTGCCGATGACATCGCAATCGTGAGCAACACTCCGGAGGAACTAGCTGAAATGCTTAAAGAACTAAACGATGTATCCAAATCTGTAGGTTTGAATATGAACCTGGCAAAGACCAAGGTGATGGGCATGGAAAGGCTTCAAATCAACGTGGATGGCAACAGAATTGAGAATGTCCAAGAATATATATATAACTGGGACACAACATTTGATTGAGCTGAGATAACCAAACTGCAGAGCTAAAAAGAAGAATTGGACTAAGCTGGGCATCTTTAGGAAACATGGGTTACATCCTTAAAAAACGGAAAATACCGATCAACCTGAAGCGAAAAGTCTATGAAGCCTGCGTTCTGCCAGTTGGTACTTATGGTCTGGAAACTGTAACATTGTCCAAACAAAGTGCCGAGAAACTACAAGTGATCCAAAGAGCCATGTTAGGAATAAGCCTAATAGACAGAGTCAGAAACGATACGGTGAGAGAAAAAACAAAGGTCACTGACATCATCCACCGGGTGGCGACTCTAAAATGCCAATGGGCAGGCCACGTAGCCAGAAGCTCAGATGAAAAGTGGACGGCAAAGAGATGTGCAGGGCGACCACAACTACGGTGGAAGGGTGATCTGAACAGACATGTCGGAATAACCTGGATGCAGTCTGCACAAGACAGAGTGACATGGAAGTGAATGGAGGAAGCCTTTGTCTAGGAGTGTACGGGAATAGGCTGAGGAAGAAGAAGATTATGAATAGTGAAAATAAAAAAATCTTAATAATATATATTAAGTTTTATTCCACTTGTTTTTTAAATTCGGCCAGTTTTGGCAGCTCACTTCCCTGCTGGAAGGTATGTACCTATGAAATGTCATGAGACACCACCTTGCATGACAACAGCAAAACTTTCAGACTCCTTGGCGTCCTAGAGTGGTCCTCATGAGTAATGTGATCCCTGACCTTACCATTTGCGTCATACCAGACAGGGAAAGGGCGATTAGCATATCTTGGGTGCCACAAAACCGAGACCCACCAGCTAAGCGAAGGTAACCCTTACAGAAAATCCCTGGAGAAGGCAAAGAGAAACCACTCTAGTAATACTTCCCAGCAAATAACTATGGTGATAAAGAATTCGCCACAATAATCCCCAATGTCGAGGGGACCTGACACGCCACTATAAGAAGAAGATATATCTTAGCTATCGAACCTTTAATCTTCTCCTTCATTCTCCGGTCCAGGTCTTCCCGGGCGGCCGTGATGGTGAGCTGGAGCACTTCGGCAGCGAGGAGAAGAGGCTGAGCGCCCTCTTGAGTCAGTCCGATGCGGTGTAACACGTGGCACAACTCAATCGCGAGGGACCTGAAAACATCACAAAAAATTATGTTAAATAATTGTTTGAATGTTATCTAACTTTACAGACAAACAAAATAACTGGACATATCAGATCTGACCAAATTTGAGACTTTGAAAATTGTATACAGAGTGATCACAGAAGAGATAATAGACAGTAACCACAAGCTAATCAAAAACTTAGACATACACAGAAACTGGACCAGAAACTGTAACATATATGTTAGAACGTTCGTTAGTATTACGTTAATCGTATTAAGTTACCTGTCCTTAAGCAAACGAGCTCTGTTACTAGCCGTGTCCAAGAGGGTGGTTAACGAGAGGAGACAAGTCACGGCATTCTGTTGAGAGGTATCACGGGACGTGCAGAGTGCTTCCATACAGATACCTACGTTTAAAAAATACATATAATTAATTACAATTACAAACATTAGATTATATTTCACTTAGTAAACTAAAAACAATAAAATATCTTTGGTTTATAATAAAAAGTCTGAGACAAATAAAAAAAGTGTGTAACATGTGAAACATGTGTGAAATATAAAAAAAAATTTTTTTAGAAGTGATATTTAATTTTATGAGAGTGACCTGTTTTGCCTCAACGGGTCATTATTAATTTTTTTTTATGTACTTTGTATACAACACTCACGTTTATTATGACATATTATATATTTACATAAATATTCAAAATATCATAAAATTGGTTACAAATATGGTCAGTTTTGACTGTCATAAACTGACCATATTTGTAAACAATTTTATATTATTTTAAATATTTATATAATATCACTGATGAAGGGCCGGTTAGTCCGAAACATGTGTGATATTTTATTTTAATTTTTTTAAATAAATGTGTTGTATACTAAGTATATAAAAAAAGAAACATTTAACATCTACAACACAAAGTTATGTCGAACATAGAAGAAATATTATTAAATGTTTCAGCAAAATACATTGCTTGATAATTCCCGAGTGGGGCAAAATATAAAATATGTTTTTATTGCATTATACTATAAACTTTATATCGAGTTTTACAACATGGTTCTAATAAAAACCAATGAAAAAGTATAGTTTTGCTTTGCAGGTGTGAAAGTTAGATTCTTGATATAAATAAGAATACATTTTACCACATATCACTAATCAGGTTTGAAAAATAAAACGAATAAACTAATAATTCTTATAAAGGTAACACGCTGCATGAAACAAAGGCAAAATAACATGCTTCTATAAATTGGCAATGCACTCTGCAATCATAGTAAGAGGTCCATCATATAAGACCAAAATCAAGGATTAAAAATATCTATGAATGATTCGATCCCACATCGATGGACATTTTTCGAATAGTAGTTTGTTGGATATTTGGATCAATAACAAGGTAAAAAAGATAAAATGTGAATAAGGCATATAAATAATAAAATTGAAAACTAACCAAAGAGGAGATGGAACTTTTCGTCGTTAGCGTCTAACACATCGCTACTATTGATATCAGTCTTGCTTTTGACTTCGCCGTCAGCTTCGTGGTCTTCCGGGAGAGGTTCAGTGGAATCTGAAACAAATTAATAAGAGATTAAAAATCCAATACAAAACTAACACAGCATTATGGCTACGCGTCATTAAAAAAATCTCTGCATGTTTGTGGCTATTATACAAACTTATGGTGGGGGTTGCCACATTATTTTTCAAGTTCATTAAAATGGTAAGGACACATGGAAAGAACTAACTAACTCACCATCACACCCTTTTTTAACGTAAGTCCCGCATGTATGGGGGACGGGCCAACGGTGTGCATGAGATATTTAAAAAACTCGGCCGTGCCAGAGGATGTTGGTCTTTTTGTGCCTGATAGATATCTCCGACAGCGACAGCAGAGATTGTTTTACCTACCGGTCGCCAGAACCAACCTTCCTCTGATGACACCAGTGGGAAGAGCAATTAGTCTGTTGAACACGGTATTCTTCGAGATCGATCTTTCATATTAGTGAAAGTACGTTCAGAAGACAAATACTCTCGACTTTAGAGAGTATCTTGTCTTCCTAATGTCTCATGCTTTCCTGGTATTATATACATATATATTATTTTATCTGTTCTCAATAGATGCCTATACATTAATTTTGTTTGTAATGTCTGTTGTGAAAATAAATTGATTTGATTTGATGGCAGTTCCATAGATCACGATCCTCAGTAATGAGGTATCGAAGAAAGAAGAAGAGAGAAGCTGACGATAGGCGCAGTCGCGTCTATTACATCTTCGGGTAAGCGGAGGGAGCCCTCTATCGAAGCGGTAGGCAGAAAGAATGTCTACCACTCCAGGGAAATGGCATAATGATTAAATAATTATATAAATAAAACAACTTTGTATTTAACTTTGCATAATGATTAGTTAGATAGATGGTGACGACCTTCGTGGCCGAGTGGTAAGTGCATTGACTGCTACCCTGAAGGTCCCGGGTTCGATTCCCGGCGAGGGCAGTGTGATTGTCACACTATCTTTGGTCTGATGTAGAATTCACGTGACAATAAAATGGCGATACATTAGCTTTAGCTATAGTATCATTTACATTGATTTGGCTCATGCTGTCATGATGTAAAGAGCGATTCAACGAAATAATAATCAGATCAAATCAGATCAATAATAATAATAATAATGGTTCCAGAGCTCCGATTCTGAAATATCAAATGCGTTACGTCATTCCATTTAAAAGGTAAAAATAACTTTACTGCCATTAACTACCAGTTGGCAGAAGGTGATGAATGAGTCTTCGCACACTGAATGAGTTAATAATGTCTTTGTAAATGTCTGACCGTAAATGGTTTTATGAAATGTCTGACCGTTTTCCCTGGTGTGTTTGTTGAAGTGAAGGGCCGTAGCGTGCAGAAGAGCGGGCCACACGTCATGGTAGTGCCCTCGGGCTCCCTCCACCGTATCGGCTGTGTAGAATGCCCCGCCATCATGAGGAAGCTGCGAGCCGTACTCTGCAAAAGAAACAATTGTATTTAAAAAAACATGGCATAAAATATGTATAAACCGATAGGAAGAGAGGGTAGACCGCCACACTGCTCTATCCTGATATACCTCTTGAGCTTCCTCTATATTCATACATCGTAACACGCTCGCTCATTGATTTTTATGACTCTGAATGTCCTGGTCCCTTGGAATGCCAATTATCCAGGTTTTACTGCATTATTATTCTTAGAAATAATGATTTGATCACTGAAGATGAAAGATTACCTGGAGGCAGACTCAATAATGCATGGTCCCTCAGTGCGGCATACCAATTCTGGGCCAGGTTCTCCAGCTCAGGCTCCACCAGCTTTAGCAGACTCTCCCCCTTGAACTCAAAGTTTCCGAAGTCATCGCCTTTGAGGACCAGCGGCCCCGCGGTTGGGGCCCCGGGACTCTGTGCGGAAATGTCGGTCTGTGCGGCTGTGGCGACGTCTCCTAGCTGCTTGATGGCGCTGCCTGGCGCACTTCCGTTGCTGATCATGGCAACGATGTAAACCTGACATAAAAAAAACAGTAAGTTTAAACGCACCATGGTAATTAAAATAATGGATGATGTCTCTTTACTTTAATTTTAACTATGTAAGCATTTAATTAACTTTAACTAAGTACTTCCAGGTAATATTTTCCAGTATTTTGGGGTTTATCCCTTAATTATTGTTAACAATGTATTGAGTCACTCTGGTATATAAACAACAACTTTGACTCTGGTATATAAACAACAACGCGCTTGATTCTCACAATATTTGATAATGCATTAGTAAGACGAAACATGTAATCCTCATAATATTTGATAAAACTTCTAGAAAACAGACGTTCTGATTTGTTTTAATTACTAAATATTGGTTTTAGATCATTTAAAAAAAATTCTACCATAAAGTATCTTTCTAATAAGAATTTAGACCCCTAAAATTTTTTTTTTTACAAATTCATCTATAACCATAAAAGTAGTTTTTGAAGCTGACACAGAGCTAAATCAGGCCAAAAAAATACGGAATTCGTTTTCGACCTTTTTATTTTAGCTCATTGGGGAAAATCTGACAGTTTTTTAGGTTATTTGTGAAAATCGAATGTCCGAATGAGTAAAAAAAAAATAAAGGTCACAGAGTCTCGATTATCACAAATTAGCTTAAAAAAAAGGTCGCCATCGATTTAGACCATCCAACATGATAACCACTATCGTGGAATCCCATTTTCATTTCATAGACGTCCAATTTTTTTTTCGCTGACATGGACCCCGTACAAGTTGTCATAGACCCCTGGGGGTCTATATAGAACTAACTAACTAACTAACTTACCATCACGCCGTCTCCCCGGAGGGGTAGGCAGAAAGAATGGAACGCCACACTGTTCTGTCCTGACATACGCCTCTCGCTTCCTCTACATTCATACATCTTGTCATGCACGCACGTCGATTTTCCGACTCCTCACGTGACCGACATTCAATATTTGATTGATTTGATCGTGCCACGTTTTCCTCGGCCTTCCTCTATTTCTAGCTCCGTTCACGCCGTTTACATATACCTTCTTTACCATTCTGTCTTCACTCATTCTTTCTATGTGTCCAAACCATCTTAATGACTCTTTCCTTATTTTGTTCATAACACTTTCATTCGCACCACATTCACTTCTTATACTTGCATTTGTCACTCTATCATAAACAGATTTGCCACACATTCGTCTTAGAGATCTCATTTCTACTGCATTTATTCTATTTTCATCCTTCTTTTGCCAGTTCCATGCTTCACTTCCATACATAAGGGTCGGCACAAGAACACCATTGTGCACTGCCATCTTAGCTATATAGACCTATATAGTCTATATAGACCACTTTAGAAATAACTGGCCTAAAGGAATCTCATTTCTACTGCATTTATTCTACTCCCATCCATTTTCTGCCAGTTCAATGCTTCGCTTCCATACATAAGGGTTGAGAAGGAAAGAAAAAACACAGAGACTGGGGAAAGAAAACACTTGCAGGTAAAGGGAACAGATAATATATTAGTAATTAGTTTACCTCTGCCCAAGCCTTCAGGATAGCGAGTTTCTCCAGTGTGGCCAGGCTCTCGTTGTACAGCTGGGCCGAATTATTCAGCTTCGTATTGAGCTTGTGGAGACTGGACACCAAGAGCTGGTGGACTCTAAAAGTAAAAAAAAAACATTCATTTAGGACATTATTGCTATTCTTGTAGAATTCTCATAATTTTTAATTTCGTGCTTTGAACACGGGTCACAACAAAAAATGTAACTGACTAACCAACACGTCGTTTTTCCAGAGGGGTAGACAGAGAGGATGGACCGCCATAGGCCTTTGATACTGTGAACCACGATATTCTAATAGAAAATCTATCTCAAAATGGATTCTCTTCTCGGTTGATTATGTTTTTCATTGGTTACCTCGAGGGGAGAAAACAATTCGTCTCATACGGATTTTTTCAATCTGAACTTTTTCTTGTAAATTCAGGGGTCCCACAAGGTTCAAACCTAGGGCCACTCCTCTTCACCATTTTCATAAATGATATTGCAAAGGTGATAAATTTTTGCGATTTCTTTTATTTGCCGATGATCTGAAATTATTTCTGGAAATTAACAATCTTGACGACTGTCTTCGCCTCCAGTCGGACATTATTAATACTGTTAACCGGAGTCACAGTAATCAAATGCAATGACTCTAAGTGCATTACGATATCTTTTACTAGAGCATTGAGAACTGTGTAACATAGATACACAATGAACAGCCAACAACTAGCACATGTATCTACGATGAGAGATCTCGGAATCATCTATGAGTGTAGGCTGACTTTTCGTGCACATATCGAGAGGATTTATAAAATTGCACCGAAGATGTTCGGTTTCATCGTCCGGACCAGAAGAGTTTTCAGAGATCCCAATGTGCTCAGAGTCCTATACAACGCGTTAGTTCGGAGCAGACTCGAAAGTGGTTCTGTGATATGGAGTCCTCACGAGGCGAGATATTGCGTTATGGATTATGGGTTTTCAGTCCACCAGTCTTCTCTCATCCATTCGTTCCACGTGTTCAAACCATCTAAATGACACTTTTTTAATTTGACTTAAGATATAAACATTTCAAGCTCCTCATTTTATCATTCGGTGTTCTATCATATCGATTTCCTGCACATTCTGCTTAGTAATATCATTTCTACAGCATTTATCCTACTTTCATCCTTCTTTTGCCAGTTCCAAGCTTCACTTCCATACTTAAAGGTTGGCGCTGTAACTCCATAAAGAAATCAATAAAATTAAGGTTATTACTGACATCTCTTAAAGGAATTTGCCATGATATCTTTTTCGTATAAATTCTAAAAGTTTACACAAAAAAATATACAACAGATCTGGAATAAGAGAATCATCACCACGGAAAATCTAAAATGATATGCTGGAGCAGGTTAATGGATACAAATATCTAAGCTGTTGGCTGAATGATGAATGGGATCGTAGTAAGAATATAAGGACAAGAATAGAAATGGCCTTATCCAACAAAGACGTATCGAATTGCTGATGAAAATAGTTTGATGTTACATGCTTTGATGCCTTTGAAATGTGAATATATCGTAGAATATTAAAAATCATAGACAGAAAGAATCACGAATGGGGAAGTCCTACAAGGAATGAAGAAAGAAAAAGAAATTATCAAGACCATGAAGTGCAAGAAATTCGAATAGTACGAAGTGGTGATAGGCTGGACATATAGCCAGACATAGCATTACTAGATGGGCAACCAGGATACCCCGATGGAGGCCATGGACATGGAAGAGGAGTGTCGGGAGGTCACCTTTCCTACATTTCATCTCCTCCCTCCCCCCTGTGCCTCCTGCTGTGCATTATTTCTTTTTTATTCTTTCTTTAGCATATTTATGTATCAATTGTGTATTTTCTTTTGCTGTTGTATTGCTATGTGTGTACGGTGGGATATTGAGGGAGAGTAGCGTAGCTTAAATGTGGTCTGGGTACCCCTTGGTTGCAAATATACATATATTATTATTATTTCTATTATTTTTAAACATCTGTCCCGCATGGACGGGGGACGGGCTTAGGAAGTGAACGAGTGAAGCTGACGAAAGGCGCCGCTGCGCCTATAACAGCTTCAAAAAAAGGTCACCTAAAAGATGAGCTGATGACACTGCCCGAATAACTGAGTAGACATGAATGGGGAAGGAAAAAAACAAGGATGAGTGGAGAAAAATGGAAGAAGCCTACATCCAGCAGTGGAGCGAAGAAGGTGTGTGGACAGCGGCTCTATAGAAGGCAGGGAAGGTTTAAAGGATCAAGTAATCACCTCCTGAGGTCGTTGAGATCCCGGGCAACTCCAGACCCGATCCAGGTGGAGCAAACTTCGCAGGCGGCTGACGTCACGTGGGATGGTGTATCGGGGGAAAACGCAGGCCTCAACGCAGCGCCAACCTAAAAATCATATAAAACACAATATTTTTTATAATCTTTGACATATGTTTAATTTTCATTGCTTGGGTTATTATTATACTCTTCATAAATATTGTGAATTTCTTGGAACAGAACGAAATGAATGAGAAAAATGAATATTAACAATTTTAGATAAACTTAAGGCGTTGACAACTTTTTTATGAATTAAAACACGGTTTTTTCCACTTTTGAGTTAATTTTTCTCAACATGTTTCGAAGGCTTACACCTTCATCATCGGGAGAACGATATAAACTGTAATTACACTGGATTTTTTCAAAAGAAAACACTGTTTTCACACACCTCACTTGGGATGATGTTAAGCATCAGGCATGCGATAGAGTCGGGTGGAGAAGATTCCTTGAGGCCCTATGCACCACGGAGGTGTGACAGGACAAAAAGAAGAAGAAGAAAATACTATATTTATAGACTAAACATATATTTACACCTGAAGATGGAGGTAACTCCGAAACATGTTCTGTAGTCTATAAATATACCTAGTATTAAACAGTGTTTTTTTTTGGCTTATTTATATTAAGCTTATGGTGCACTGTGTTGTTATTGACGGACATCGTACTAAACTATACAAAAAAATTGTTGATTCATGTGATATAGGAGCATGACGCAAATATGCATCCTCAACGTGGCTACAAACTATACTTTGATGCGGATATGCATCATCCGCACTCAACGTGTTAAACCATTAATATAAAAACATTCATTAAAATCTGGAGGGAAATACTACAATTAGTAACCTGGGCTTGGAACTGTTCCAGAAGAAGATGCCCGGGGAATTCGGGCTCTGGCACGCGGCAATACCGCGTGATGATGATGCAGAGCGAACGCAGACCGCTTAGGCGCAGCGGATCCGACTCGCTCGTGGCCGCCATGAAGGACATGCGGATCAGGTCTGCTAAGTGCAGCACCAGATAATCCACTAAAACAGATAAAAAAAATTGTATGTATAATAATGAATAACTAACTGATAGACCAAGACCTGTGTCCATCCTATATCCAGCCTCTTGGGGATGCTGGGGACCAATAGTCTGCAGATAAGGAGGGATAGGTTTACTATTAGGGGATTCTTTAATAACTCTGCCATCTTGGAGAGGATCCATTTTATGTCCCTGATGGTTATCTTTGATAGCGTTAGAACAGACTATTTTATCTCACAATGTGCAGAACCAACTTGCCTCTGGTGATGCCAGCGGCCATGATAATGCCATGTGCAGACTGCATCCAGGTTATGTAAATGTATTGGTTCAGATCATCCTTCCACTTGATCTGCCCATTGGCAATTTAAAGTCGCTATTCGATGGATGAAAAGATATTAAATATAATAGTTACCATTATTTCTGGTTAATTGTTGTTCCTTGGCGAGAAGGAGGTCAAAATGCGCCTCACCAGCCGACTCGCAAGCCGTCATTATCCTCTGGACGCACTCCATCGCAAACACCTGCAAACATATCCAAAATTGGTATGACTATACATAAATCTTCTTCTCCTTCTTCTCAGCCTATTCCCATCCACTCCTGGACAAAGGCCTCCTCCATTCGCTTCCATGTCACTCTGTCTTGTGCAGACTGCATCCAGGTTATTCAGACATGTCTGTTCAGGTCATCCTTCCACCATAGTTGCGGTGGCCCTGCACTTCTCTTTGCCGTCCACGCTCTCCAAGTCAGCAGTCTTCTTGTCCATTTTTCGTTTGAGCTTCTGGCTACATGACATGCCCATTGCCATTTTAGATTCGCCACCCGGTGGATGATGTCAGTGACCTTTGTTTTTTCTCTCACCGTATCGTTTCTGACTCTGTCTCTTATGTTTATTCCTAACATGGCTCTTTCCATGGCTTCATGACAATGTTACACTTTCAAGACCATAAGTACCAACTGGCAGAACGCAGGCTTCATAGACTTTTCGTTTCAGATTGATCGGAATTTTCTGGTTTTTAACGATGTAACCCATGTTTCCGAAAGCTGTCCAGCTTAGTCCAATTCTTCTCTTGAGCTCTGCGGTTTGGTTATCTCAGCCCAATGGAATATTGTGTCCCAGATATGTATATTCTGGACATTCTCGATTCTGATGCTGTCAACGTTGATTTGAAGCCTTTCCGTGCCCATCACCTTGGTCTTTACCAGGTTCATATTCAAACCTACAGATTTGGATACATTGTTTATTTCTTTAAGCATTTCAGTTAGTTCCTGCGGAGGAGGGAAGTTCCTTCATAAATACACAGGTTTATTACAAATACAATGAAAAACTCAAAGCTGCATAGTTCACTAGGTAAATATATTATATAAGACTCGTTGAATTATAATGTAATATAAAAAAAAGAGGTCGTTTACCCTGGTAGGCCAACGAGGCTGGATGGGGGGATGTGTGACAATCTGCTGGTCAGCGTGGAACTCGGCCTGGTCATCATCTCCCTCGGTCTCAGCATCTGGGTCTCCGAGTGGAGTATCTTCTGTTGTTTCTAAAGAAACAGAAAAAAGAGGTCAGAAAAGAGAGCCACATAGAAAGTTATCCACCGCTTACTTGAAGCTGTTATGGGACGCAGCGGCGCCCTTTCATTAATTTTGTTCTTGCAATCCCTGGGCCTATCCATGCGGGACTTATGTTTACTGGGGAATGCATCATGCGTCAGTTTGTCTATCACTAACATAATCGAATGATCTGATGATGAAATTCTTTACCTTGTTGCACAGTGAGAACCGCCTTGCAGAGGGACAGCCACTGGGACAGCTGCCCCGAAGACAGGACCTGCACCATGGAGGTGAGAGTGTCGTGAGTGTACCGCACCACCATCCCGTCCGTCTCCGTGTCCAGCATGGCAAACAGCGTGCCGGGTAGGCCTGACTCCGTTATCGTCGTGCCTGAAAACATACCCATCAATTTGAAAATAGAAAACATACCCATCCAGCTGGCGGACTTTATAAATGACGATATATGATGAGTTACCATGAAGACGGGATTGAATGTTTTATAAATAATACTCACTGTGTATGAGGTTGGTGCTTTGCTCTCCGAGCAAGCTGAGGGCATGCTGGCAGACCTCCTTGGCCTCCCGTTGAGAGAGCTGGCGGAGGCAGGAGATGGCAGCCCGCCGGAGAACCAGGTGCTTACTGGACAAGTTCCGCTGGAGAGGAAATAACGCAATAATTTTCCACTATTTTTTCATATATGAGTTGGATCAATTAGGGGCAGCCCACTTTCGCCTGATTGGTTTTGATAAACCATGAAAATTTTGATGAGCGTTATTGTGTGCATCGCGCTTTCTCAGAAGAGAGGCTATGAATGTTTTATAGATATTATACTCTTATCATTGAGAGAATTATAAAAATATTTTGGTTTATAACATTCTCCTGATGATGAAAAAAAACATCATATGTTTAGAAAAATAAACTCTAAAATGGAAAAAGGGTTAGCATTTAATTTATAAAAAAATCATAATTATGAAATTACATAGTGTTGGAAACCATTTAAGTTTATTAAAAATGTTATTAATTAGTATGGAATGACTCTTATGTATGAAAGCGAAGCATGGAACTGGCAAAAGAAGGATGAAAGTATAATAAATGCAGTAGAAATGAGATCTCTTAGACGAACGTGTGGATACTCTGTGTATGATAAGAGTGTTGAATGAAAATATAAGAACTGAATGCGGTGCGAATGATGGTGTTATGAACAAAATAATGAAAGGATCATTAAGATGGTTTGGACATATGGAAAGAATGAATAAAGAAAAAATGGTAAAAAAAAATATATGTTAACGATGTAAATGGAACCAGAAATAAAGGAAGACCGAGGAAAACGTGGCACGATCAAATAAATCAAATATTGAATGTCGGCCACGGGAGGAGTCAGAGAAATCGACGTGCGTGCGACACAATGTACGAATGTTGAGGAAGCGAGAGAAATTTGTCAGGAAAGAAAAGTGTGGCAGTCCATTCTTTCTGCCTACCCCTTCGGAGAGACGGCGTGATAGTTAGTTAGTTAATCTATTAGTTTTTATTATTTTGAGAAATATTCTGGTATTATCTATAAATCAGGTGTTGTGGTATCTTACACATAGTGTGGGAACAAGGGTAGACAGGTTGAGATGCCTCGGAGCAAACAAGTGTAGTTGCTGCAGGCACCCGATAGCCTCAGCCTGGACAGAAGGCGCTCCCACCTCCTGCATAATGGCGCAGGCACACAGGAACATGGAGCGGGCCGTGCATATCGATGCCGTGTTACCTGCATTCAAACACATTGAATTAATACTTTAATAAAAACTATCACAATGGAACTATAGACCGTAACTTTGAGAAGTCTTTCAGCAACTACAGAAACAGAACATAAGTAAGTTCTGAGTTCCAACCCGTTGTATATTTTATAAAAGGAACACAAGTCAGAAGTGAGCCCAAGATAGAAAATGTTGGAAGAGTTTACAAGAGGCTTATATCCAGCAGTGGAGAAAAATTGGCTGAAAACAAGAAGAACACAATTCAGAAGGTTACTTTCATATCAATCAATCAATCAAATCAGTTTATTTTCTCAAAAGATATTACAAACAATTATTATAGTTTAAGACATCTATTGAGAACAGGTAAAATATAATAAATATATAATACCAGGAACGCATGAGAGATGGTTCGACATTAGGAATACAAGATACTCTCCAAAGTCAACAGTATTTGTCCTCTGAATGTACTTTCACGAATATGAAAGACGTCGATCTCCGAAGCGATCATGTTCAGCAGTTTGATTGCTATCCCACCGGTATCACCAGAGGCAGGTTGGTCATGCATGCTGGGAGATAAAACAGTCTGTGCTGACGCTGTCGAAGATAACGATCCGGAACATAAAGATGGATATACTCCAAGATGACGGAATTCTCAAAGAATCCCCTGATAAGTCTGAAGAAATGGGTAACCAATCCCTCCTTATCTGTAAACTATTGATCTTCAGCATGCCCAAGAGGAATGCAGTGGGATAAAGCCACGGATAGCTATCAAACTCCCTCATGTAGAGATATCTCTGAAATCTTTTCTGAACCCTTTCTAACATGAGCGAGTATCTCGCCTCGTGAGGACTCCATATCACCAAACCACACTCGAGCCGGCTCCGGACTATTTAGACAAATGAATCAGTTTTACAAAAGGCCTCACTGATGTGAAGTTCCAATCTAGGAATTGTGTTCTAAGGAAGAATTATAACAACAGAACTTGAGTACTTAAAGTAGGTCTTGAGTTCCAACCTTTCAGAAATTCAAGCCAGAAGTTTACTTTTTGCAACACACGATAGCGGATAATAGATTTAAACAAAGGTAAAATATTCACCTTACAACTGAGGGAACCATAGAAAAGTGTGTTTGCAAGTGTACCTGTCTTGTGGTTGCATGGGCTATCTATTAGGTATTCCCGGGATTAATGTAGTTTTTTCAATAGGCAACTTGGCTCCATATTTTTCTTCTTTGTGATCCATTGCCTTTCTTTAAACAAAAAAAATCCCTTCGGCCCCATCTACAAACAATGGCAGAAAAGTGTTCTTCGGAAACTTATTTAAGAAGCTGTATAGTGTTTTTGTTTCATTCAAAAAACTACAATAGAAGCAACAGTAACCATTTGTTACATAAACAGTGATATACTGGACAAAAGGAAGTGCTAACGTTGGTTCAAAAAATTTCAAAAAGGCAATCTCGATTTGAAGGACGTGCCTCGAAGTGGATGAAGCAGCTCTAAAGGCGGAAATCGAAAGCAAATCCAATGATGACTTCTGAAGAATTATCAAAGAAGGTCAACACATTACATATCAATACACATCGCTGTCTTGAGAAACTGAAAAAAGGTTAGAAAAGATGGAATGGGGTTCCTCACGCGCTAACCGATGTACCTGTCTTGTGATTCCATGGGCTATCTATATAGCATACCGACATTCGCTTTACAACCGAGGATATCATGAAAACCTCAGCTGGTATGTAGTGTACCTGTGGAGAAAATATATCTTAGTCATAAGGCTGATTTTGAAAATTTGGTTTGGTTCATATGGTGCTCCCGTCAATTTGGAGATATTTCGTGTATAAGTGAATTGTTTTGGTCAATTTGATTATTGTCGCTCTTTATGATAGTTATTTGTGACAAAAAATACGTTTTTACTGTTTTGGTGTTAAAATTATATAAGTTTTTTCGTTTATAAAAAGAATTTTGACAGGTGTAAAAATAAATTTTTCATTTGTTCCAATGACAATTTGAATAAATTCTTCAATAATATTTTTAAGTTCTTGCTGGTGTTGGATTGTTTTAAGTGCCTAATTACAGTAAATAAAATAAAAACAGTGGATAACGTGGAATAAAAATTAAATAAACACAAATGTCCGGATCGTCCAGCTGACGACAAGTGCACCATCTAAAATAACATTATGTGTTAAATTATTTTTCTATGTTATTTTATTTTATATCATCGTATTTCAGATAATTTGTTTTAGATTTATTATGTAGATGTTGAACGATCGAAGTGTGCGCGGGAGATGCCTTTTGGTGGCGATGAGGTTCGCAACCCATCACACCGCGTCTCTCGCGATGGCGAAAAGAGAAGGATGGAGTGCCGCATCGATTAAAGTGTGGTAGTCCATTCTTTCTGCCTACCCTTTCGGAGAGACGGCGTGATGGTTAGTTAGTTAGTTAGTTCATAAGGTTACCTTGCAATTCTGGCCCGATGGTGGTGATGAGTGCTGAGAGCAGTTTCCCGATGCAGCGGTGGACATCCTCCTGCGAGGGCGGGACCAGCAGCAGGAGACTGAGGGCCATGGTCAAGGTGGGCTCCACAAAGCCTCGGAACATGGGCCCGCCTGCATCAGCTATCAGTGACAGGGCATGCAGAGACCACACCTGGAAGAAGCAGTTGTTTCAAATTATTATAAACCAAGAAATAAATTATTACGAATCTATGCAATAACAAAATAGTGAGTTTTTTTGAAGTTAGTTGAAATTTCATTACAAAATTATCATCGTCAACAGGCATTAGACATCTAGTGATGGACATAGGCCTTCTCTCCTGACTTCCACAACTCTCTATCCCTCAACACTTTGTTTACCAGTCATGGACATCCAGACTAGAAAGACAATAGAACAATAGAAAAGGGAACTCCTGGACAAAGAAAAGGAGTGTTGAGAGGCCACCTAAAAGATGGACTGACAACATTGCCTGAATAGCTAGAATGACCTGGACGCGGAAGGGACAAGACAGGGACGAGTGGAGAAAAATTGTAGAGGCCTATATTAAACCATTATGGGATGGAGACTTTGACCCTCACCAAGAGAAAGACATGCTCGGTGTCAGTCTCCGAGATAAAATAAGAAATGAGGAGATTAGACGCCAAACAAAAATAACGGACATCATGGAACGACTAGCGAGACTGAAGTGGCAATGGGCGGGTCATGTGGCGAGACAGAGTGAGGATAGATGGACCCAGAAAATAATAAGGTGGAGACCATGGGAAAATAGGAGAAACGTCGGCAGGCCGCAAAAAAGGTGGGTCGACGACATTGCTGCCGTGGGGGGGAAAATGTGGCTACGACTGGCAGGAGATAGAGACGAGTGGAAGGGAAGGGAAGAAGCCTATGTCCAGCAGTGGACCGATAAAAGCTGACGAAGAAGAAGAAGATATCAAACAGTGAAGGGTGTAAGGCTAAAGAAAAAGTAGAAGATGATAGAAGAGAAGAAACATATGTACCTGCACGTGGGAGCTGGACTGGTCTTGGGCCAGTGCTAGCAGGACGGGCAGGGCACCCCCGCAGTGCTGGGCGCCTCCCATGATGCCACCGCGCGCCCTGTACAGCGCCCCCAGCGCCATGCAGAGCCCGCTGCGCTGGCTAGCCGCACGCCCCGCCCGCAGCTGCCCACTGAACGAGGCCGCCAGTGCCTCTGCCCCCTCGGGGCCCAACATCTGAGCCAGTCTACCGGCACACTGTCCACTGAGGCAACGGACCAGGGCGCTTGAACTTGATAGACCACTCTGAAATCAAGTGATTAATTCTAATCAATAAAATCATTAAAGTATATATATATACATGGACTATTACTATACTATTAATTATGTCCTTTCCACAAAGGAGCTTGCAGAAAATAAGGTACCAAACTGTTGCTTCTTCACATATACTCGACTTTGAACATTTTCAAATCAAATCAGTTTATTTCTCAGAGATATTATAAATAAATATTAAAGTTTAAGGTTATTGAGAATAGGTCAAAAATAATATATAATACCAGGAACACATGAGAGATGGTTCGACTTTAGAAAGACAAGATACTCTCTAAAGTCAAGAGTATTTGTCTGGAGATCGACGTCTTTCATATTACTTTCACTAATATGAAAGACATCGAACTCTGAAGCAATCATGTTCAGCAGTTTGATTGCTCTCTCCACCGGCGTCACCAGAAGCAAATTGATTCTACATGTACATTGTGTCATGCTATTCCCGATATCTCTGAGGCCAACATTTAAAATTGGTTATTTTCCCCCCTTTAAATCTGTCTTTCTTCACGTTTTGTTCCAATAACAATATTTTAACATAATATTCTTAATCATTCATTCTTTCCATGTATCCAAACCATCTTGACAAACCAAAAGTTGAATATTTCATTCATAATCCTTTCATTCGTGCATCATTTACTTCTTATATCTGTATTTGGCACTTTACCGTGTAAAGATTTACCACATATCTGTCTAAAAGATATCATTTACACCGCATTAATTCTACTTTTCCCTTTCTTTATCAAAGCTTTCTTCGTCAGCTTGCCTCCATCCACTGCTGGACGTAAGCCTCTCCACCCCCACGCTATCCCTTTAAATCTTTCGCTAATGTTCTCCAGGCGTTTCAAATATCATCGCTCCACCTAGTAGGCTGTCTCCAGACACTTCTCCGGCCCAACTTTTGCCTCCATTTACCTTCTGTCAGTAACCTTCTGACTCTATCTTCCATTATTCACATGTCTAGCCCATTGCCACTTCATCCTCGCAATGTGTATACCTATATCGGTGACCCTGGGGCGTCTTCTAATCTCCACGTTGGGTATATGGTATCAAAGATTTATTATAAACATAAATAACCTTAACCATAAATTTAAAATTATCATTCAACGATGATGACATCTTATCATAGTTAACATAAGTCATATAATAAAATATGGTCCAAAATTAGATCCTTGTGGGACACCATCAAAATTAGTAACCAAAAAACATCCTTCTGAACTTACAATAACAAGGGCACTGGCGCTCTTCTTGACATCCTCTCCTCCGAGGGCCCCCTTGGCCTCGGCCAGCCCCCGCAGTCCTCCCAGCAGGGCGGCAAACACGTTGGTCTGGATGGCCTCCTGTCTCGTGCTCTTGGCCAGTCTAATGCACTCTGCAAAGTGGTCCAACATCTGGAGCCTGAAAAACGAAACATTCAATTGAGCCAAGAGATCCTGAACAATTCAGGAAGGACGAGATTCACCGCACTTTGACTAGAAGCCAAGCGCCTTGCCTTTAAGACCACTGTCCGGACCATTGTAGCCGTATTTAAATACGTACAATTTGAATATGTGATCTTACCTGTGCTTGTTGGCCACCCTGGGGAAGATGAGACCAAACAGGACGACTGACATGTCAATAACAGCAACACCAAGCGGCAGCGGGCCGGGACAGTACTGTCCAGGAGGAAGAGGCTGATAGAGGCAGCATGGGTCGTGCTCCAAGGCTCCTGAACCGCTTGCCGATAGGGATGAGAGGAGCTGAAACAACAAAATAATATAATAATAATAATAATAAATAATAATAATATGCTAACTTTTAAAGTGCCGTTTTTGTGATGTAATCACTTCAAGGGCGCATTAAGACGTGTTTTAAATCTAAAAATCTAAATGTGACTGCTTAAAAAGCGATCGGTTAAAAAGTATAGTAGAACAAAGTATAAATGTTTAAATTGGGTATGAAATATGAAAAAGATGGGTTTTCAATTTAGATCTGAAATCTGTCGGATCATTTATGCATCTGAGGTGTGAAGGGAGATTGTTCCAAGCTGATGGACCGGCTACCGCGAACGCTCGATCCCCGAAATTTGTACTGGGGCAACGCTTCGGCTCAACTAATCTTCCTATTGCTGAGGAGTTCGCCGAGCGAAGTGTGGATTTCCTTGAATTTAGGCTGTCCGTTATACAGAGTTCAGATATACTCGTATAACTTGGTGCCATTCCGTGTAGCGCTTTGAAGACTGTCCAGCAGAGTTTATACTGGATTCTTTCTGGACTTTTAAGCCAGTGAAGTTCTTTTAGATGTTGTGTTATATGGGACTTATAACTAACTAACTAACTAACCATCACGCCGTCTCCCCGAAAGGGTAGGCAGAAAGAATGGACTGTCACACTTTTACTGATGCGGCACTCCATCGTTCTCTTTTCGCCCCGCGGGAGACGCGGTGTGATGGGTTGCGAACCTCATCGCCACCAATAGGCAATGGGACTTATCATGTTATCATTTCTGAAGAAGAGTTCATTTCTACTGTTGTTTCTAACAAAACAACCTAACCTAAACATACATTCATTAAACATAAGTACAGTAAGGATACGTTCTTATTATTTTTCTTGCCCTGTCACACATTGTGATTAGGCATTTGAGGATCCTTCTCCAGACAGTTGAGATAAGAAAAAATTATAAAATTTCCATCAGTGATCTATTAACTAACTAACCACCACGATAGGCAGAAAGAATGGACCGCCATGCTAATCTGTCCTGACATACTTTTCTCGTTCCTCTACGTTCATACATCTTGTAAATAAAAATACTTAACCCAAAGGAAGAAATGTAAGGCAGATCATGGCATTATAAATAAAATTAAAAAAAAGTATCCCTGAGACAGTGGCGGTACTGCCATAGAAGCCCAGAAGCCCGGCTTGCGTAAGAAATTTTGAATCAAAACCTCTTCTGGCTTACAGAGGTTCAGCTCTTGTAGCTATTCCTATTACGTTTGATGGGAACATTGTTGAAATGTGATTTGGTGGGTTGTTGGTTTATGCAGGGGCACGATTTTTTTAGATTTGAGGTGTTTGATTCAAAAATTTTTACGCAAGCCAGGCTTCTGGGCTTCTATGGTAGTACCGCCACTGCCCTGAGATTGGATATATGGAACAAACGGATCAGAGAAGAATGGTTAAAATGTTGTATACAAGCAGTGTGAGTGGAAAGTTAAGCCGCGAAAGACCAAGGAAATTATGGCATGACCAAATTAAATCAAATAATAAAGATGGCCATATTTGTAGTTGGAAAAATCAATGAGCGTGCACGTTACGATGTATGAATGTAGTGGAAGCTAGAGAGGTATGTCAGGACAGAGCAGTATGGCAGTCCATCCTCTCTGCCTATTAGATTTTATCAAATAGTTCATGCACCTGATCTTCCACTCCTGCATGATCCGTATCCTGAGTGCGCTCTATTCCAAGAGCAGCCGTGTCTTGACTGCGTCCGCCGAGGCCAGAGGTGGCCGTATTGGCAGCACTATCGGCAAGGGCTAGCTCAGCTACCAGCGCCCTCAGGAGGGCAGCATGGCATGGCTCCGGAGCGGGGGGAAGCAGCGACAGACAGGAATACAGACGGAAGCGAACTTGTGCGGCCGCGGCCTTCAACCGCTGTCCGTGCTGCCGAAGCACAGACTGGATGCTGTGACAGAAATACATTATTAATACTATTTATAGTTTCTTGAACAATGATACATATCACACCGTGAGTGTAAAACCGAGATAAGTGCAAATATACATTTTGGAGATATGGGAGTTTAAAGACTTCCTATTGCTTGGAAAAACTGTTTTTTTTTTAAATAAACCAATGATTTTTGGTTTATAGTAATATACCTCTAAACCGAAAATCAATGGTTTATTTAAAAAAAAACAGTTTTTCCAAGCAATATGAAGTCTTTAAACTCCCATATCTCCAAAATGTATATTTGCACTTATCTCGGTTTTACACTCACGGTGCGATATGTACAACACTCCATATTAAATAATTAATACAAATGAAACGTCTGTTTTCTAAAACTAACTTACTAACTAATCAACCATCAAGCCGTCTCTCCGAAGGGGTAGGCAGAAAGAATGGACTGACACACTTTTCTTTCCTGATATATTTCTCTCGCTTCCTCAAAATTTATACATCATGTCATGCATGCGCATCGATTTCTCTGACTCCTCATGTGGCCGGCATTCAATATTTGATTTATTTGATCGTGCCACCTCTATTTCTAGTTCCATTTATATCGTTAACGTATACTTGTTTTACCATTCTTTCTTCATTCATTCTTTCCATGTGTCCAAACCATCTTAATGATCATTTAATTATTTTGTTCATAACTTTATAGTTCATAACTTTAGACAATCCGACAGATTTTAAATCTCACCTAAAAACCCACCTTTTCAAAATATCGCATAAAATGTAAACAACGGTTATCTGATTGCTGGTGTCACATGCAGCTCTCATGACTAAAAACACTGTCAAAGCGCCCTTGAGGTGAGCAAGTCATGAAAACGGCGCTATACAAATTAGCCTAATTATTATTATTATAAAAAAATATGAACAGCTTACTTGGTGAGCATTGCGAGGGCGCTTTCTACGGGCTGAGTGAGACGCCGTGTGACATCGTCAGTGGCCAGGCTAGGGCAGTGCAGCAGGAGACTGTGGAGAGCGGACAGGGCGCCGGCTCTTCCCTCCAGTGTGACCTGATGATGTGAAGTAAGCAATTATCAAAACAATCAAATTAAATAAAAAAAGTAGAACAAACAAAAGGTAAGGTCGGTTAGAAAAAAATGGTATATTATGTATCCAGATCGTAATGCCTAAAATAGTGTTGTATGCGAGGCAAAGCTCTTGGAAAAAAAACATCAGCAGGATGATATAGGAAATCAAATATAATAATAGATTTTTGATGTCTAGAGGTGCCAATGGATATTACTAAGAAATTACAGTAGAACGTGGTTTATCCGGACGTCAGTTAACTGGAATGTCAATTATCCGGACAAGCCGAGATAATGAAGTGTTCTGTACTGTGACCAACGCATGACTAAGTTTACCCCACCACATCTACACAACGTAAGGTTTGGGTTGCATCATCCTTCTCCCTCCTCCTCTTGTTCTCCCCCGCGCCCTACGGACAGTCAGTCTCCCGCTGTGTTCAAGTTATTCGGAAATTTGGTATCCAGAAAACCTCCGGTCTTAATTAGTCTGGATAAACGTCGTTCTACTGTATTTGAAATCTCAATCATCTTCTTCTTTGTTATGTCAATGGCAACTCGGTCAAATAACGTTGGCCCAGAAGTCAGCCACCTGGATCACACTCTCAGACACCCGAATCAGATCCTCCTCCATGCATGTCACAGGGCAGTAAGGGCATTTCATTATGTGCAGCATGGATTGCTCCATGGCACAGACGCAGAGCATCATCTTGCCATGTTGTCCCTGGAACTACCAACGCGTTTGTACATTTGGTTATGGCCCCTCACGGCCCAGATTTTCCACGGTAATTTGTGTCCTTGGGTATTATCCAGTTTAGGCATCCACATCTTTCCTTCCATCTGTCTATTTTCTCGATTCAAGGAAACCGCTGCAGTGGCAAAGTGGATTTTTTTTCTCCTTGATTTATGTCTTAAGATCAGACATTGGTTGTTAAATAGCAAATGCCTGGAGTCATTCTGCTGATTTCCCCTTTCCAGAAATATGTTGGTATCCCCTTTATATAAATATGCTTGTATCTTTACCTGCCAAGTGAAGGAATCTCCACGCGCTTTCTCCGACTCCAGCTCCTTATTAGATCTTGGGAAGCTGTTCCTCCATAAGAGTAACATCCTTGGCAGCAAACCACGAACCACGGGAACACCTGCAACATTGGATCGGAGAATTTAAAACTAGAATAGATGAAAGAGTATTGAGAAGAATTATATAAGAGGCCACACAACTGAAATTGTTATAGGACGTAGCGGGTCCCTTTCGTCACTTCCTAGGCCTGCTTCCCGTCCATTAACTTATATTTATGAATGGAGCAAAGCAAGAGCAACTTAATATCTATAAAACAACAAAAAATCTTAATTGTATACATGGAATATGAGAAGCAACTGAGTCAGAAGAAAAATATACGGTTATTATGATTTTTTAAATGTACAGTTCTTACGCTTTCTGTACCTCAAAGAAAACGGTTACTACCCCTGGCTGTACCCAACTGATTTCTTGTTAGGTATGCTGGACTACCAATCATTGGAAATTAGACGAATCCACCTGGGTGTTCATTTTTTTCAACTGATTTGTGGTCGAATACATAACCCTGATATTTTGAAAGACTTTGTTTGTCCTCGACAATTATCTGCGACAAAGGCAACATAGATTATTTCACCTGCCACTGTGTAGAACCAATCTACCTAAGGTAATGCCCGTGGGCAGGGCAATAATCCTATTAAACCGCAACTCTTCGGATGTGGACATTTTTCACGATAGTGAGGCTACCCTCAGAAAGCATCTATCTCTTATGTATTAAATTGCTATATGCTTCTCTTCTTATTGTACAACAATGTTTATTTTTACTAAATTGTCTTCTGTTTGTTTTCTTATTATATTCTTTGTATTTCTTTTTAAAAAAAATGATATTATTACTTTGTATATTGAGATTATAAACGATTTGGAATTAATATTATTCTGTAATGTTTATAATTTTTTTGAATAAATTGAAATTGAAATATATAACTCACCCAGTGTCATGATGGCCCCTATGAGCAGCCACCCGGCATGTGTCCTATTGAGAGACAGCCGACTGTTCTGGCTGGCGGACCTGAGGAGCTCTTCGGCCGTGTTGAATATCACCTTGCCTCTATTGTGGGGTACTCCGAGGGGCGAGAGACGCACCGCCCCCAGAACGGCTGCTAGAGCCGCACTGTATCCTATGGAGTAATAAAAATAAGTAATTAATCAAAAAGCGTTGAGAAAAATTGTTACGAGTGTAAGATTGGAGAGCCGAAGCGAAGGACAGGAGGAGTTAGAGGCGAAGAATAATGATGGCTAAGGCTCGATACAGGCTGTAGGGTTATCGTAGAAAGAAAAGAAGAATAAGAATAGTGTTTTGAATATCCTAAAATACAATAATTTTTATTTATTTATTTATTATTTTTATTTTTAAAGAAAAGACTAATATCAAGGATTTACATCAATGATATTAGAATTTATTTTACAATCTTCAATGTGAGCAGAAATTTGGTAAGCACTTTTGATTTCCTTGAAATCAGTGCTTGGGAACTTACAAAAACAACAATAAACCATAACGGCGTTTCTCCGAAAGGGTAGGAAGAGAGAATGGACTGCCATACTACTCTATCCTGACACACTTCTCTAGCTTCCTCCACATTCATGCAGCGAGTCATACACACACGTCGATTCTTTAGACTTCTAACATGGCCGACCTTTAAAATTTGATTGACTCGGTCATGCCATGTTTTCCTCGGTCTTCGTCAACACCGTACTCCATTCACATCGTTAACGTATACTTTCTTAACCATTCTTTTGTCATCAGAATCTTCCATATGACCAAACCAACATAATGTTCCTTTCATAATACTCTACATTCCTTCCTAATATCAGCACATACATCATTTCATCTCTAACGCATTCATTCTGCTCTCATCCTTCTTCTGCCAGTTCCATGCTTCGCTTCCATACACAAGGGTTGGAACTAGAACTCCATTGTGAATGGCCATTTTTGCTTTCATTGATTAAGTGATTTTTGCTTTGAACTTGAGTGAGATTGGTATATTAAAGCTTGAGAATAAGGCACAATGTATCAACATTCAAAATAATACAAGGGGAAACATGTTATTCTCATCTTCAAATCAAATCAAATCAGTTTATTTACTCAAAAGACATTACAAACAGTATAAATATTGAAGGATTATAATGATTGGTCTCTTTTCTCTTTGGAGGTGCAGCCCATATCTCGGCAAATCTGGTCTAGGTACTCCTGGCGAGGTCGTCCTCTGCCAATCGATCCCTCGACCATTTCCTCCAATACATCATGCATGAAACATTCGTGTCGCAACACATGACCAATCCATCTCGCGCGCGTCCCTGCTATGGTGTTCAACATGTGCCTATTGTCTTCAACTCTGCTCATTCTCATAAAATATAATGAAACTTCTAGAAAACAGACATTTTCATTTGTATTTTAAAAAAAAATGTCCAGTGAAGCAGTTTTTTTATCTATGCTTACCGGATATAGCTTCCGGGCTGGTCCGCATGTTCTCGATGGCGTCCACGCAGCGATCTATGAGCACCGTGATGTGGGTCGGGACGGCCACGCAGATGCAGCGAAGGCACCACGCGGCTCCTAGCCTCGCAGCGTGACACGGATGGACTAGCACCTGTATCAAAAGACAAACCCATTTGTACCACTCAAAGTGAAAAGTAATCACACAATGTTAATAAAACACTTCGTATTCCACAGAGGAAACATCCCGTTTATTATTTCCAAACCAGAGACAAAATATCCCATTGATACCTTTAAACCTTAATAGGACTGGAGGAAAACATTTATCGTTTGGGATGTTTAAAAGGTGAATATTCAGGATCCCATGGACAGACAGAGTGACGAACACAGAAGTCCTGAATCGTGCAGGAGTAAATAGAGAGCTGCTGACATTGATCAAAGTCTGCAAGATTTCATATCTGGGTCACGTTCTACGAGGAGAAAAATATCGCCTGCTGCATCTAATTTTGAAGGGAAAAATAGAGGGCCGCAGGGCGGCAGGGAGAAGGTAGATCTCTTGGCTGCGCAATGTAAGGGAATGGACGGGAATCGGAACTGTGGAGGAGCTATTCCAGACAGGGCAGGATAGGGAAGAGTTTACCAGAGTGATCGCCAACGTCGGGGAGACCTGACAGGGCACTTTAAGAAGAAGAAACGGTAAATAGGACCCCGGATAATCAGAAGACTACTGTACTATAATTTAAATTGAAAAATTGTTAAATAAACAAACACAAAATATATTAAAACATTTAAAAATAGTTTTAGGATAGCAAATAATGTCAAAGCGAAGAGATCGATCCTAGAATTATTTTTTCAGTATACAACAGGTCGTTTGAACCCAATTACGGTATAAAATATGTTTTTAGTTATTATATTGATTCTCATGACATGTGATAGGTAGATAATCTATCGCCATTTTATTGTCACGTGAATTCTACACCAGACCCATTCATATATAATATAAAAAACATAAGTACTCACCGCACTGATGGCTTCAATAATATTAAGAGACTGATCCGTTAGCAGATTCTGGGCAGCCGTACCCAGACCGGACATCAGATTCCCGATCTCAATCAGACCGCAGACCAACAAGTGCTGGCTGAAAAGAGTCTCCTGGTTGAAGTCCTTGGCATTTTCAGGATTGAAGTCAATGCTGTTCATCTGCTTCACGATGATCTGGACTATTTCTTTACAAGCGGAAGCCTGTGCCTTTTCCCCCAGCATGTTACCAAGGACGCTCCGCAGTATGAAGTTGATGCACTTTCTGGAGTATACGGCATCCACGTGAGAACTGGCAGCTTTGGGATTCGCGACCAGGTCCAAAACGTGGATCAAAAATGTCGTCAAATTCCTCTCGAGCCATAGGCCTCCCATTGTTTGAACGAAGATAACGTAAGCCTAAAAAATATCAGAAAATTAGATTTAAATTAATGGTTACAAATCAGAGTTGTAGTTCGTTCACTACAGGGAGACCGTTTTCAATAGTCAAATCAAATCAAATCAAATCAAATCAGTTTATTTCATCAACAGACATTACAAAATTAATTTTTAAGGCATCTATTGAGAACAGGTAAAATAATATATTGTGTATAGTATACTACCAGAAACGCATGAGAGATGGTTCAACATTAAGAAGACAGGATACTCTCCAGAATTAAGAGTATTTGCCTTCTGAACGTACTTTCACTAACATGAAAGACGTCGATCTCCGAGGAGACAGAGTTCAGCAGATTGATTGCTCTTCCCACCGGTGTCACCAGAGCCAGGTTGGTTCTGGCGGCGGGTAGGTAATAGTATGAGTGACAGTGCGTTTACAAAAAATCTAGATGCTATTTTTATTTTATTCTTTTATGAATGAAAAACCAATATTGTTTCAATAATATATTCAAACATTGAAATAAATAAACATGTTATTTTTATTATTTTTTTATTTAAAAAAATGCTATCGGCTTAATTTTAATGATTATAAAAAATAAGTTCATTAAAATAATTATTTATTTATTGATTTTGCCATGGAAAAGCGACTAAGGGTGAGACTAATATTAATAATTTTTTTTCCTTTATTGGTTTCAATTACAATATTCGATCCTTTCAGGTGTTTATCATAAGGATATTTTTATAAGTTATTATAAAATTTCTTTCTATATTATGTATTTAAACTGGCCCAAAAGTGGCTTTCCTTTTCCTAATTTTGACATGGTAAATTTGTGATTATCAATAATAAAAATAATATTTTAAAAACACTCCTGCAAAACGAGTATTTTTTTAATCACCGAGTATATGAGCAGCCAAACGCGTGCGCTCTGCCTCATGTCTTGGAACACACTGACGTTTGCAGTACCTAACCGGATGCAACCAACCAGAAATGTTTGTAATGTCTTTTGAGAAAATAAACTGATTTGAATTTGAATTCCAAAAAAGACCATCAACACATTAGTAATAGCTCTTCGGTTTGTGAATCAACTATACCAAATGAAAATTATAATGCATAGTGTTAACCCTCACCATTCCAATATAGAGTATTTCTTACACTGACTCCAATGTCAAGCTAGACACGACATCATATTACGCAATTTATAAAATTAACAAAAATGATAATGATTAATAGTATCTTAATAGAGACAAAGATGTAAATTGTTTTCTGGGAACAGAATATGGTGGTCGAGGCGCTTACAGGATTTGTGACCGTCATTGGTCATTGGTTGGGTTAAGCGATCGCTTTATGTTTAACAACATTCCCCATTCCGCACTTCTTACGACCACCACGTCTGACAAATTTTTGGAAGATGTATATATGCTAGAATGCTGCGCAACACTTCACATTTTTTTAGTTCAATCTACACTAGCGCCATCCATTAAGATTGGGAAGCACTAAGCAGAAAATCTTTAAAAAATGATAATAATTACATGCTAAGGCGACTTTTTATTGAGACTCCTGCTTTATGTCTTTTTTTGTAAATTAATCAAGCAGTTGATGGTAGGTAATAAAATAATAATTAAGGAGTGCAATGGGTTTATGAAATGAGAATTATTATCTAGATCCGAAAAGTTCTAGAACTCACATGTGTCACGCCGACTCTGATTTCTCGGTTCACCCCTGAACCTGCCTTGATTATTTCCCCTTTGAGGAAGGAACTCCCTCCCCTCAGGAATCCTCCCATCAGGATGTTCAGAGCCTCCTCCAATGAAATGCCTCCTTTTCCTGCCTTATTTTGTTGAGCTGTAAAAATAAAAATAAATATAAATATTCCAATTTCAAATGAAACAAACATTATACAGAAAAGAAAGGACTGCAAACCAAAAATAAATTTAACTTATATCACCTAAAAAAGAAAATCTAACCCAATCTAAATTGACCTCTTTATAACCAATCATTAAAATTGGTCCATTAAATAAACATGTATTCAAGTTCAAATCAAATCAAATCAGTTTATTTACTCAAAAAACATTCCAAAATGTTTAAGGCATCTATTGAGTACAGGTAAAATATTATACACATATAACATAATACCAGGAACGCATTAGAGATGGTTCCACATCAGGAAGACAAGATAAAAAGTCGAGAGTATTTATCCCCTGAACATACCCTCACTAATATGAAAGACGTCGATTCAGCAGACTAATTGCTCTTCCCACCAGTGTCACCAGAGGCAGATATGTAAGTTTAAGATAGATTTGGTTATATTATAAGAGATTGTATTACATTAAGATAAATTGGATTAACCAACACAACGGAATCAAGTTAGGTTAGTGTTGAAAAAGTATTACCTTGATTAGACCCTTTGATTAACGGGCCAGTCATTTCACCGGCCTGTGTAGCAGCAATCAGAGATCCAAGAAGTTCTGCCACTGCGCATCTAGAACATTAAAAATAAATTGAATAGAAAAAAAATCTAAGGACATACAAAAGAACAGTGGTGGTACTCCCATAGAAGCCCAGAAGCCCGGCTTGCGTAAGAAATTTTGAATGAAAACCCCCAAATTTAAGTAATCATGCCCCCGCATAAACCAACAACCTACCAATGTTCCCATCAGACGTAAGAGAAATAGCCACAAGAGCTGAATCTCTGAAAGCCAGAAGAGGTTTTGATTCAAAATTTCTTACGCATGCCGGGCTTCTGGACTTCTATGGGAGTACCGCCACTACAAAAGAAATGCCAGTGAGGTTTTCTCCATTACCTGACTTCGTAAGTGCTTCCATCGAAGGCCCTGAAGCACAAGGTGGACATGTTCTCCAGTTCGGTGGTGTAGAGAAAAGGAGCATACTCGATCATGGAGAGGAGGCAGCTGGCGGCAGCACAGCGCACTGGCATGGACCTATCTGTCAGGCACTGTTTCGCTGCTTTGTACATGTCCTTATGCACGTTGGATACAGCTGAACCCATACCACAGCACACCTGAAGATAAAATAATAAATAAATTGGATGATTTATAAAGCGACGTTTTTATGAATGAATCATATCAATGGTGATAAAGAAAATAATCCAGGTTACAAATTAGTTATGAAATATACATATTTCATCAACATTAACATAATTATAGTATAATTTAAGGTGCATTATGAGTCTTGATCGTTATGAGTGTTTATAAATAGGTGCCTTCACTCAATATTCAAAATCTATTGGCCCCAAACAGTGTCAAATGCCATTCTTTGGACCATGGCAGGCGAAAATCCAATTGCAGAACAAGTCGCTAGACCCAAATGGCAGTGGATCGGTCAGGGCGCACTAGACTGGTCCGCTATGGGGGGAAAGAGGAAGTGAGGCAGACGTAGAGCCACCTGGAGAAGACCTGCAAGACGAGATTAAAACAGCAGGCCTCACTTGGGATGATGTAAAATACAGGCATCAGGCATGCGATAGAGTCAGGTGGAGAAGGTTCCTTGAGGCCCTATGCACCACGGAGGTGTGACAGGACAAAAAGAGATGAGTCTTGATCAAAATTTTGAAAGATTTTCAATGCATTGTAGGACTGCAGGAAGATTGTTCCAGACTGAAGTGCCGGTTACCGCGAAGCCTTGGTCGTCAAAGATTGTCCGAGGACAGCATTTCTGCACAGCCAATCTGCTCATCGCACAATACATTGCTGATCTGCCTCGCATTCAGACTCTCGGTGATGCAGAGTTTCGATATATAAACTGGTGCCACTCCATGCAACCCCTTAAAGATCGTCCAACAGAGCTTGCAATATATTTTTCTGGACATTTAAGCCAATGGAGTTTTTTAACGTGTTGCATTATTTGACAACTCTTCGTCATACCTTTTATCAACTTCACTTTTTTTTCTGAAGTGCCACAAGAGTCCAAAATGAGACCACTCATCTTTCAGACCCTTGTTTATATTTAGATTTGAAGAAAAACTTCATTCTAAAGCTAAGAAGATATTGGTGAAACAAAATAATATATATAAAATTATATTTATACTGAGGAGTGCCACAAGGGTAAACAATTGGACCATTCTTACTAACATATTAATTTACGTATCAAAGGAATACATGGCATGATCAAACCCATTTTTTTCGACCATCAAATTTAATAATCTATTAATTTGGTAAGGTCAAGTTAAAATACGTAAAAAATAACCTGTATTTTGTTTAATGTGTATAATAAAACCTTACAAACAAATTGGCAGTGAAGCCTTTGAAACACTTAACCCCTTACTGCATGATTTTTTTAAATTTGTAAAAAAATATATGATGTGTAAATGATGAAAAAAAAGACACATGTTTTTTTATTTTTCATATAAATTATTTTTTCCTATATAAAATACAAAAAAAAATTCTAGGTCTTCCCCTTTTTATCCCTAGATTTTACACAATATTATGCATAATTTTATATAAAAGTGATCATTTTATTATTAACCGAATGAAAATAATCGTAAACCAGTGTAATATAATTATTTATAGCGTTTTACAAAAAAAAAATAATAACACTTTTGAATATCACGTTTGTACAGAAAATCATAAACCGACAGTTGGAAACAGTCGAACGCACATCTAGTACAACCAGAGACATCTAGCAAGAAGTTTGACAACTAGTAACGCGGATCATAGATAACAACAACAACAACAAAACCATCACGCCGTTTCCCCGCAGGGGTAGGCAGAGAGAATGGACCGCCACACTACTCTATCCTGGCAAACCTCTCTAGCTTCCTCCACATTTATACAACGAGTCATACACGCACGTCGATTCCTCCGACTTCTAACATGACCAACCTTTAAAATTTGATTAATTTGGTCATGCCATGTTTTCCTCGGTCTGCCTCGACTTCGTACCCCATTTACATCATTAACGTATACTTTCTTAACCATTCTTTCTCCATCCATGCGTTCCATATGTCCGAACCAACGCAGCGATCCTTTCATAATTTTGTTCATAATACCTTCTTCCGCTCTACATTCCTTTCTTATATCAGCATTTGAGATTCTGTCGTATATCGTTCTACCACACATACGTCTTAAGGACCTCATCTCTACCGCATTTATTCTACTCTCATCCTTCTTCTGCCAGTTCCATGCTTCGCTTCCATACATTAGGGTTGGGACCAGAACTCCATTGTGAACGGCCGTTTTCGCTTTCATTGATAAATTTTTGTTTCCAATAACTATTTTTAAAGCTCCATTCACTTTGTTACCCGCACCAACCCTTCTTTCGACGTCACTATCCGTTCGGGCATCTGCTGTGAACATACTACCTAAATACACAAATTCCCTCACCTGTTCCAAGTTCTCTTCGTTCACACTTATATTACAAACTGTCATTTGCTCTTCCCTTTCGAAAACCATCACCTTTGACTTTCCGACATTCATCATTAAATCATTTGACTTGCATACCTCATTCATTCTCGACACCAAGATTTGTAATTCGTCCGCACTATCCGCAACGAGAACGGCATCGTCCGCGTAAAGCAGACAGTTTACAGATAAATCACTCATCTTAGCACCAGCATTTATACCTTTAAGTTCTTTCATACACTTGTCCATATACAGATTGAACAACCATGGAGACATCACGCAGCCCTGCTTAACACCCTTCGTGATATCAAACCAAGGCGTGATGTCTCCATTTACCCTAACACTGGCAGTGCTCCCTTCGTAGAGAGAAGCAACCGCCCGTATCAGTTTTGTGCTCACTCCGTATTCGGACAAGATTGACCACAGTTTATCTCTGTTCACTCGATCATAGGCTTTTTGCAAATCGACAAACGCACAGAAAAGCTTACGGTTTTTGGCCATAAACTTCTCCGCAAGCGTTCGAAGTGCAAAAATCTGATCCATACATCCTCTTCCGGTCATAAAAGCGCCTTGAACATCCCATACTCTTTCAGTCGTCGTCTTTTTTACTCTTTCTATTAAAATTCGGCCGTAGAGTTTACCAACGGCGCTTAACAGACTTATTGCCCGGTGATTTTCGCAGTCCATACGAGACCCCTTTCCCTTATATAGAGGCATGATAACAGCCCTCCTCCAGTCAAGCGGCGTATATCCTTCCTCTAAACACTGGTTAAAGAGTCTGTATAACCACGCTGCAACAACCGGCCCACCGTTTTTAATAAACTCCAAAGCGACACAATCATAACCAACAGCTTTTCCACCTTTCATACAGCTTACAGATTATACTATTTCGTTCAAACTTATTTCTGTCATATCTCTTTCGCTATTCGTACAACTCACATTTGTAACGCTCCATCTCATTGAACTCTCAGTCATTTCACTGCCATATACATCTTTAAAGTATTCCATCCATCTTCCTTGTATACTGTCAAAATCAGTAATCATTCTTCCCTCACAACTCAAAATTGCTTTCGCACAACCATTTTCGGGAGGATTCCGGGCCTTTTTGACTTTCTTCCAGAACATTTTTATGTTGCTCTGAAAGTGACTCGTCATCTTGAGACCGTCTTCCTCCTTCAGTTTATCCTTTTTCTCTCTCACTTTCAACTTGACATTCATCTTACAAACTTTGTATGCTTCTTTTGCTCTTTTATATTTCTCGCAATCTCTTTTATCCACAGATATCATATTTAACCATGCATCCTTCTTTTCTTTGACCAGAATTTTTACACAGTCATCCCACCAAGCATCTCCATTCCTTCTTCCTTGCACACATGTACCACATACCTCTTTCGCTGTTTCACATAGACTTTCTTTCAATTTGTTCCAGATCTCGTCTATACTTATAAATTCAGATTCTCGACCACTCAGCCTCTCATTCACTTTCGTCATATAACTCTCTTTTACGTCATCGATTTGGAGTTTTTCTATTTTAACTCTAGGTCACTGTTTTGTTCTTCTTGGTGCGCCAACCTCGGAACAGGTTTATCTTTGTCACCACCAAAAAATGGTCAGTTCCGAGTTCGGCCCCTCTGAACACTCTGGTATCTACAGTGTCCGTCCGTAATCTAGAGTCAACGATGACGTAATCGATAGTCGTCCTTTCATTCCCTCTCTCCCATGTATACTGATGGATCCTCTTATGATCAAACATCGTGTTTGACACAAAGAGGCTCCACTCCAGGCATACACCAAGCACTCTCCTTCCATTATCGTTCGTCCTACTATCACCATACTTACCGAGACATTCTTCATAACCAGTCCTTTGGATTCCTACCCATCCATTCAAATCTCCTGCTAAAATAATTCTTTCGTTCACGTTCTTACTCGCTGCTATCTCGTTTACACTATCCCAGAACTCATCTTTCACAGCTTCATCTTCGCTATTAACAGGAGCATACCCAATTATGAGTAATACTCTTGTCAATCCAATTTTGAAGCGGATCCACATCAGTCTAGGACTTATACATTCGTATCCTTTCATACATTCTACCATCCTTGGAGCTAGAATCGCTGCCACACCCTGACCTCCCCTTTGTTCTTGTGATACCCCTGACCATAAGATGAACTTATTATCATGCTCTCTAGATCCGCACTCTTTAACCATGCATTCAGTCACACACAAAATATCCAAACACTTGTTATTAAATTCATCGCACATCTCACTTAACTTCCCTTCCATACCTCCTCTAATATTCCAAGTACCAATGCGGCACTCCACTCTCCTCTGTTCGCCCCCAAAACTTTAGTATTATTGCTAGAAGCAAGACATATTTAATTATTTTGTTGTTTTTTTATGGCGAAAGATTATTTTGGATCATATATGAGCCAGTATGCGGTAAGGGGTTAAATTTATAAACTTCGACACCAATGTGAAATTTTGTTCATAAAAAAACAACTTACGTAAACAACATAGAAAGAAAATCAATAGTCTTGAACGTATGAAAATTGAATTTAGTAAAGTTGGTCGGAATTTCTTTACAATCGAGTTTTATTTTCTTGTGGCGTTATTACTGTGTGCTAGTTTTTTTTAGTGGCGTGAAAAATGGTGGCGCAGTGTCTCGCGGCAAGTTAGATGGACAAAGTTTTACGAGTTTTGTTCTACCCCGGGGTACTTACGCGGAGTTTAAGGGGATCGAGATGTAGTGCAGTGTTGTCCTCTTGGATATCGCTGAAGAACTTACTTAAGTACTTAATTTACTAACTAATCACGCCGTTTCCCCGGAGGGGTAGGCAGAGAGGATGGATCGCTACATTGTTCTATCCCGACATAACTCTCGCGCCTCTTCTACATTCACACATCGTGACATGCACGCTCGTCGATTGTTCCTACTTTGAACATGGCCGCCATTCAGTAATTGATTAATTTGGTCATGCCCAGTGGCGGTACTCCCATAGAAGCCCAGAAGCCCGGCTTGCATAAGAAATTTTGAATCAAACCCCCCAAATCTAAGTAATCATGCCCCCGTATAAACCAACAACCTATCAAATCACCTTCCAACAATGTACCCATCAGACGTAAGAGAAATAGCCACAAGAGCTGAAACTCTGTAAGCCAGAAGAGGTTTTGATTCAAAATTGAAAAAAAAGCAAGCCTGGCTTCTGAGCTTCTATGGGAGTACCGCCACTGGTCATGCCATGTCTTTCTTGGCCTTCCTCGACTTCTTTTTCCATTCACAGTACTTGTATATATCATTTTAACCATTCTTCCCTCATCCATTCGTTCCATATGTCTAAACCATCTTATTGACCCTTTCTTGATTTTATTTAACACGCATTCATACGCCTTACATTCCTTTCTTACTTCATCATTAGATATTCTATCATACATTGTTTTTCCGAACATCCTTCTCAATGACTTCATTTCTACGGAATTTATCCTACTTTCATCCTTCTTCCAAGCTTCACTTCCATACATACTTTCCATACATACTAGAACTCCATTGTACACTGCCATCTTTGCTTGAGTCAATATATTTCGATTTGCGGTAATGACTTTGAGTGCACCATTTCTTTTGTTTCCAGCTCCAACACTTCTTCCGATATCTTTATCCATTTTTCCATCTCGTGTAAACTTGCTTCCCAGGTAGACAAATTCGGTAACTTACTCTAATTTCTCACCGTTCGCACTTATGCCACAATCCGTTATACATTTTTCCATTTCAAATACCATGACTTTGACACGTTCATCACAAGGTCATGCTTATTGCATACTTCGTACATTATTGACTAAAAATACGTAAGTACTTAGGTACTTAGTAATTTTTATCAAGCTATAAAAATTTTAATTCAAAACACACTCTGAAGTTCAAATAAAGAACCCTATTTTGAAGCCATGTCATTGATTTTCAACTATTTTAAGTTTGGTTTAGTTAATTTTTTTTTAAATTTAAATGGTTTGATTGTATGACAATCGGATTCAGAAAACGCGAGTTCGATTCTGAACGTTCTTCATAAATGTTCTTATGGCACATTGAATGAAATGAATAGTCTTCTGTCTCCAGCAAGGGAAGGCATAAATAATGGACCGACACACTGTTTTCTCTTAACATACTTATGTCGATTCCTCAACATTCCTACATCGTGTCATTCACGCACGTCAATTTTTCAGACTCCTCACGTGGATAGATTTTCGTATGCAGAAAGGATAGACCGCCACACTTGTATATTCTAATATAATTATCTCGATTCCTCAACACTCATACATCGTGTCATGTAGCCACGTCGACCAACTCTTCACGCGTATACATTTTCGTATGCAGAAGGGATAGACCGCCACACTGTTTTTCCCTGAATTATTTCTGCCGCATCCACAATATTCATACACCATGTCATAAACAAACGTCGATTTCTCCGATTCCTCATGTGGCTGACAGTTAAAATTTAATTGATTTGATCGTGACACGTTTTCCTCGCTACATTCATAAAGTTGACATGTTCTTTCCATGTATTTAAATCAACCATCTTAATGAACATAAAATTATCTTTTATTTTGTCGAATCGCTTTTTACACCATTACAGCTCGAGCCAAAACGATGTAAAGAGCATAGCTATCATATTGATTCTCATGACATGTGATAGGTAGCTAATCTATTAGAATTTTATTGTCACGTGAATTCTTCACCAGACCAATGACAGTGTGATAATCACATTGCCATCGCCGGGAATCGAATCCGGAACCTTCGGTGCGGCAGTCAAAGCAGTTACTAATCGGCCACGAAGGTTGTCATAGGGAAATATACCAGACAAAAAATAGGAGCGATACATCCCCTTACTCTTCAGCCCATCTGCCTGCTCTTTTGGGGAAATGGTGTAAAAAATGGGCAAATCAGTGATGATTTTTTTTTAAAGTTATTAATAAAAATTAGCAACAATAGACATCAATCTGACAGTGATGGAAGAAATACAAAATAAATTAACTATGGACAAACCTTTTCGAGGGTATTCATGATTTCTATCCTCGTCTGTGACTCTGCGCTCCGCAGAGACCTGATGAGGATGTGGACCGTCTCTTCATACGACCTCCCCATCATCCTGCCAAGCTTTTCGTACATGCAACCGACGCAGCTTATCGCGGCCCTGCAGGAAGTAACAAAAACATAAACATCAACCATGGATCACAGACTACCTGATGCAAGTGAAATGGGGGTTTAAAATTAAACAAGACCATGGGTTCTCTTAAAAAAAATGCTATAAAAAAATTACAAGGATATATCGTGGGTATTCTGCGAAAAAGCACTAAGTCAAAATTACTACTTCTGAGATAATTGAAGTTCAAAGTTTGTAAGGATATAATAATTTTTATCTATACTAAACATTACTAAGCCACTTATGTATGGAAGCCAAGCATAGAACTGGCAAAAGAAGGATGAAAGTAGAATGAATGCAGTAGAAATGAGATCTCTTAGACGAATGTGTGGATACTCTGTGTATGATAGAGTGTCGAATGAAAATATAAGAAGTGAATGTGGTGCGAATGATGGTGTCATGAACAAAATAATGAAAGGATCATTAAGATGGTTCGGACATATGGAAAGAATGAATGAAGAAAGAATGGTAAAAAAATTATATGTTAATGATGTAAATGAAACCAGAAATAGAGGAAGACCGAGGAAAACGTGGCACGATCAAATAAATCAAATATTGAATGTCGGCCATGTGAGGAGTCAGAGAAATCGACGCGCGTGCATGACACGATGTATGAATGTTGAGGAAGCGAGAGAAATATGTCGGGAAAGAAAAGTGTGGCAGTCCATTATTTCTGCCTACCCCTTCGGGGAGACGGCGTGATGGTTAGTTAGTTAGTTAGTTTTTACTAAGCCACTTGGAAAAAATGGTATATTGATCTATTAACTACAGTTTATTTAATGGTTTAATAATAATAACTGTACTATCAGCACATTTATTTCAAAATAATAATGGATTGACATGACTTCGTGCATTTACGCTGATACATAATACCACAGTCAGGTATTCAAATTGAAGTCACATTGTACCTACTAAAGTCACTTTGTGAGAAACGTTTTTTTTTTTCTTTAATTAAAAAAAGTTATGCAATAATTTTATCTTATGTACAGTATCTATTATATTAGGTAAAATAATAATTTTACAAGGATTAATTGTATCTCAATAGAGACGAAGATGCAAATTGCTTTCTGGGAACAGAAGGTGGTGGCCGAGGCGCTTACAGGACTTATGACCTGTCATTGGTTGGGTTGAGCGATCGCTTCACGTTTAACAACATTCCCCATTCCGCCGTTATGACCACCACGTCTGACAAACTTTTTGGAACTTCTGTTCCCAGAAAGTAATTTGCATCTTCGTCTCTATTGAGATACAATTAATCCTTGTAAAATAAAAATAATTTATCCGCAATGGGTGAAATCCAGTATTTGTCAACAAGAATTTGTATACATTCAAAATGTTGTTGTAAAAATAATAATTGATAAGTAAAAATAATTATTTATATTAACATTATTATTTGTAATGTTCTTTTGGAAAAATGAATTAGACATAAAACGTGTTTTTACGTTTTCCGCACACAGTGTGCTAACAAGCTTATGATAGTGCAATTTAAATAACATAAACTTGAAACTCCGCCAGAGAATGATCAAATGCTATGTGTGATCTGTTTTATTGTATGAATGTAGAACGTGGACCTTGAAAGTCAACCAATGAACAGACTGGAAGCATTTGAAATGTGGCTCCATCGCCGAATGCTCAGAATTCCCTGGACAGACATGGTTAACAATACCGAAGTCCTGAGGCGAGCTAGAGTTGACAGCGAACTGTTATCAACTATCAAGGTTCGGAAATTTTCACATCTGAGTCATATACTGCGTGGGGAAAAGTACCACCTTCTCCAACTGATTGGAGGGGAAAATTGAGGGACGCCGAGGACCCGGAAGGAGACAAATGTCCTGACTGCGAAACGTGAGAGAGTGGACCGGTATGGAGAAGCTGTTCCGAACGGCGCAGGACAGGTACAGGTTCGCCAAGGTGATCGCTAACGTTGGGGGGACCCGTCAGGGCACTTGAAGAATAAGAAGTGCATTTTTACATGAAGTAACAACATTTAAAAATTACATTTATAAAAAGCGTGGGCATTGTGTGCGGAAACTGCGGTCTGACTCAATTAGTTGAACCATATAACAATTGTGTATTAGTGGAAATGGAATGCTAGTGGAACTCACAGCCTGGTGGGCAGGTAGCTGGGCGAGTCGTCCTTGTTTTTGAGGATGTCATTGCACTTGTTGACCGTGTCGAAGAGCAGGAAGGTGTCTCCGACGGAGAAAAGAGTCGCCAGGCAGCGAGCCAGTAGACGGCGTGTGGGCGGGCCTGGAGCACCGCCCCCGCCCTCCACCGCCAGCCCTGTAAGCTGCGCCACCAGCTTCTGTTGGCATCCCTTGATGTCCGACTGAAAAAAAAAACGCTCGTTATAATGATGCCGATTTGAATACACAATAATGAGTTTGTTACGATGAACAAAACTTGTTTTTTTTAGATGCCAGCGATTATCACAAAAAATCTGTGATCTTCTTCTTTTTCGTATCAATGGCAAGCTAGTTTTGCAGAGATAGCCCTAACTAAGGTCTCATCTTTCATATTTTTCTTGCCATTGTGGTGAAAGGTTTGGCCGACATTGTGTCATTTCTAGGGGCGCCGGGTGTTATAGAAACGCCACACGTGTAAATCAAATCAAATCAAATCAGTTTATTTTCTCAAAAGATATACAAACAACAATAATTATTGTTTAAGGCATCTATTGAGAACAGGCACTATTGAGTAGGCACCTTCCTTGCCCCTAGTTGAAAAAAAACATAAAAAACACAATACATAAAACTTCTTCAAGTCTATCGATAATTTATTGCATAAAAAATTAAAATAAAACTTTATTTATTTAATTTAATATTGATAGTATTTTTTTATTTAGCAGTTTTGTATCATTGTATGGAAGTGACATGTTTAACCTTACTGGGGCAATATCAAATGTCATTTTTAAGTCATAAATATGTAAAGATTTAATACGGACATTTTAATTAATGAAACCACCTGATGATTCAAAACCTTCGAAATACGTCGAGAATGATAGACTCAAAAATGGAAAAACCTATTTATTTAACAAAAAAAAACACAATTTAATATGGAGTTTTAGGATATTGTTTAAAAAACTATAAATATTTATATTAATAGTAAAATTATTCGTGGCCATTATAATAACGATAAAAAATAACTATTTAAAAGAACAGATAATATAAAAATTTCACGCCCGCCTTTTGCAAACTCAAATATCATAAATACATATTATTTTAACACAATAGTATTATGACCAAATAACAATAACGGAAAATTCTACGGAATTAATACAAATATAAGAAAAAAGGCAATTTACAGGAAAAGCTCGAATAAAAACTTTTCAGATACACTTTGCTCCAAGGCTACATTTGTTTTCCCCGTGATATTAGGGGTGGAGCAATAAAAGTGACAGTGTAGAATATATGCATGTAAATACAGGCTCAAAAGTCCTTGATATCGAGAGGAACGGATGCGCCAGCCATTACGTACCGAAGTACCGGAAGGAAGACAAAACATACCGGAAACTAGGAAAGGGATATAAAAGTAGTGCAGTAATCCGAGGGAAAAAAACAGAACCGGTAACCATTTTCTTTAAAAAAAAAAAAAAGTATTTAAAGATATTGATACCTAGTTACAACCCGTGAAAAATTCACGTAAAGAAGCAAACATTGTCTTCCTTTTAAAAACCTCGGTTCACTGTACAATCGTAATAACTGTACAGTGTCTAATGTATGGAAGCGAAGCATGGAACTGGCAGAAGAAGAATAAGAGCAGAATAAATGCGGTAGAGATGAGGTCCCTAATACGCATGTGTGGTAGAACGATATACGACAGAATCTCAAATGGTGATATAAGAAAGGAATGTAGAGCAGAAGGTATTATGAACAAAATTATGAAAGGATCGCTGCGTTGGTTCGGACATATGGAGGGCATGGTTAAGAAAGTATATGTTAACGGGTGGTGATCTAGGGGATAGAATGCTTGGCTTCTGATCAAGGAGACTTGGGTTCGAGCCTGGACACGACCAGATTCCTTCTTCATAATAATGAGCTATTTTCTGCTCACATTGAAGATTGTAAAATAAATTCTAATATCATTGATTTAAATCTTTGGTGTTAGTCTTTTTAATTAAAAAAAAAAAAACGATGTAAATGGAGTACTGGCCCCAGAACCAACCTTTCTCTGGTGATGCAGGTGGGAACAGCAATCAGTCTGCTGAACATAATCACCTAGAGATCGACGTCTTTCATATTAATGAACGTACGTTGAAATGAGAACACTGCGACCTATTGTGGGAAGAACCCTTAGAGATAGGATACCCAATGAAGAAATTCGCAAATCCTGCGAAATTGAAGACATAGCAAGATGGAGTTGGCAGAGAAGACAATTCTGGAGGGACCACATCGAGAGAATGGATCCAGTAAGAATTCCTAAGATCGTAATGCACGAGACTCCAGGGGGCCGTCGACCACCAGGACGACCAACAAAGAGATGGAGAGATGCTTGTCGTCTCCATCACAGGAAGAAAGTTGATATCCTGCATAAACAGATCGCAAGATCTACAATCAGAAGAAGACGTTGAGAAGCCAAATACTCTTGACTTTAGAGAGTATCTTGTCTTCCTAAAGTACGACCATCTATTATATTATGCGTTTCTGGTATTTTAGCTGTTCTCAAATGGATGGCTTAAATCATAAATGAATCGTGTTTTTCAGAAGTAGCACACATCCAAGTAACCTCAGCTTTACAGGACGGACAAAAAACTGTCTGGTACAATATTTTCCTACAATATATATATTTTTTCAATACACATTTGTATATTTTACCCCTATGACAAATGTGTATTGAAAAAAAAAATGTATTGTAGGAACATTTTGCACCAGACAGCTTTTTGTGCGTCCTGTAAAGTTGAGGTTACTTGGATGTGTGCTACTTCTGAAAAACACGATTCAAATATATTTGTAATATCTTTTGAGGAAATAAACTGATTTGATTTGAACATGGGTGAGTCTGTGTTTCACCAAAATATTCACAGATTTCTAACCATTCAGTGCACATTTTATAACCCGTCATTTGTATGTTGAAGCTAATGTCTCCAACCGGCCCTGGAGCGCGCCGCCCCGCCTATAATATGGAGTATGCGGACACGTGGAACGTATGGAAAACCGATAATACGCGGGACCTCGATAGTTTATACGGCGGTTCGTCAGGCCGAGGATTTGGGTAGGACCCGCCAGGTAACAGTCCCTGCCTAAATAAATCAAAGGCCAGCCCGGCTCTATTTCAAATTTCAAAAAACGTTCTGGAATCATTTCGCCCCATCGAATCTCTGAAACATTTGACCGGAATGCTACCACCGGCAAAGAGCTATAATTCAATAATTTTGGGCTGATCATTACTAACTAACTAACTAACTAACCATCATGCCGTCTCCCCGAAGGGGTAGGCAGAAAGAATGGACTGCCACACTTTTCTTTCCTGACATATTTCTCTTGCTTCAACATTCATACATCGTGTCATGCACGCGCGTCGATTTCTCTGACTCCTCACATGGCCGACATTCAATATTTGATTTATTTGATCGTGCCACGTTTTCCTCGGTCTTCCTCTAATTCTGGTTCCATTTACATCATTAACATATAATTTTTTGACTATTCTTTCTTCATTCATTCTTTCCATATGTTCAAACCATCTTAATGATCCTTTCATTTTTTTGTTCATGACACCATCATTCGCACCGCATCTGATCATTACTGATATTGAAAAAAAATATATCAATGAAGGTAAAAATGGCCGTTCATAATGGAGTTGTAGTACCAACTCTAATGTATGGAGTGAAGCATGGAACTGACAGAAGAAGAATGAGAGCAGAATAAATGCGGTAGAGATAAAAGATCAGACAGAAGTGTGATAAAATGGTGTATGACAGAATTTCAAATTGAATCATCAAAAGGAATATAGAGCGAAAGAAATTATTATGACCAACATTATATATTAAAATTATGAGCTAGAAACAGAGGATGGCCTAGAAAAACGTGGCACGATCAAACCAATCAAATATTAAATGTCGGTCATGATGTATGAATGTAGAGAAAGCAAGATAATTATATCAGAAAGAACAGTATAGCGGTCTATGATTTGTGCCAACCCCTCCGAAGAGACGGCGGGATGGTTAATTAGTTAGTTAGTTAACATTATATAAGGATCACTGCTTGTGTTGGACCCATGGAACGCATGAATGAAAATTGGATTATGGACGTCTTCATTACAGTACCAATATCGATATCATGTCTGAATAGATCACATGGGGTACATAAAGAAGAAGAAATATTAGCATCGGACGATTGCTCTTGTGCTCCTTGATTGTATATGCAATTTCAAATTGATATCTTTAATATTTGAAGGCTAGTTATTACGAATGATCTTAATAGTTTAAACTTGGACTTGGACTTGGATCTTCTGGCTTACAGAGGTTCAGCTCATGTGGCTATTCCTCTTACGTCTGATGGGAACATTGTTGGAAGGTGATTTGGTGGGTTGTTAGTTTATTCGGGGGCATGATTTGTGTGGCCCGGAGTGTTCCTCTGAAGGAGAATCGATTTTGGGCGCTTGTGGCGGCTGGAAGTGTTTGGGTCGTAATTAGAGAGTTCTTTTATTGTGGGGTTGGGATGTGAAGGGAGTCCTTTGTAAAAACGTTCGGCAAGTTTCAGAATGAATTCATCTATCATCGGGATTCCCGATTCTAGGTGCAGTTGTGTAATCCTGGTCCATGAAGGCGCACCAAGCGATAAACGGATAGCCTTATTTTGCAGGATTTGGAGTTTTTGTATGTGACTCGAAGCTGCATAGCCCCAGATTGGGGCTGCATAAGTGAAGATCGGCCTTATAACCGTTTTGTATATCAGGAGTTTATTGTCGATGCTTAGTTTAATGTTTCTAGCTAACATTGGGTAGAGGGCTGAGATTGCTTTTGACGCGGCTTTGACTTTATTTGTAATGTGTGGCCTCCATGTCAGCTTAGAATCCAAGGTAACCCCAAGGTATTTGATTGTTTTGGTCCAAGGAACGTCTTGGCCGAACATTTTTATGTTGGGAATGTTTGGAGGAATGGGTCTTTTACTGAAAAGGGTCGCTGCGCTTTTACTCGGATTGATGGTAATGCGCCAGTTTCTGCACCACACCTCTAGCACATCGGCCTGTTTTTGCACCCTGCGGGTCGCGAGAAGCGGCCTTTTAGCACTGGAGATGATGCCTGTATCGTCAGCGAATTGGGCAATGTGGGAATAGTTTAAATACACAACAAATAAACATACAAATTATTTAATTTATTATTACATATAGTATATTGAACGAAGGCACCTATTTATAAACACTTGGAGTTTTCCAATAACGTCCGCGCTAGATTTCCAAGTCTCAAATCCGTACAGCAGTACGCTTTTAACGCTACTGTTGAATATTTGCAGCATGAGCTTTCTCGAAATGATACTGCAACGCCATACAGGGCGAAGTATTCAAGATCTATTGACCCCAAACAGTGTCAAATGCCATTCTCTGGACCATGGCAGGCGAGAAGCCAATTAGAGAACAAGTCGCTAGACGCAAATGACTGTGGATCGGTCACACCCTGAGACGGAACGCAGCCTGCATCGCTCAGGGCGCAAAAGACTGGTCCCATATGGGGGGAAAGAGGAAGCTAGGCAGACATAGAGCCACCTGAAGAAGAACCCTACAGGACGAGGTTAAAGCAGCAGGCCTTACTTGGGATGATGTTAGGCATCAGGCATGCGATAGAGTCGGGTGGAGAAGGTTCCTTGAGGCCCTATGCACCACGGAGGTGTGACAGGATAAGAAGAAGAAGACAGTTTATAATGATTGGAATAAAAACCCAGTGTGAACGCTCATTTTTACTTTCATTTACTGAAACTAAAAACAACTTCATTTAAAATAATAATTAAATAAAATTATGTTTCTTAAAAAAAAGGTGGAAAAAAACATCGTTATAGTTATTTAATTACTTTTTATTTTATTTTGCGTAATATCTGTTTCTCAAAGATTTTAGCTAACTTATTATTTACTAACTGTAAGATAAAATAAAAACCTAAAAATAGAGCACTCACATTGATAAAAGCATTACCGTGTAATAAAATTTAAAATTTAATAAACGAATATTGCTAAACACGATATCGGACAGGGGGCGGCATCTACCGTTGTTGGCATAAATTAAAATCCGGGAAATAAATAAGAAAAGTAATAAAATATTCAATAACATGACCCTTTCTGGGGAGCTGCCGACCCTCCCGCTCTAGGGGGATGCCAAAATTCAATGATACGGTAAATAGTACAACGGTGTATAGGCGCTCGAGGAGGGGTGGTGGAAATAGGGAAAGGGGTATCTAATCCAATGCGGTCGATACTCAAATCGATACCTATATAAATAACTATAGATATTGAAAATAAAAAGAAAATGTAAAATATCTCTTCTATGTTCGCCATACTTTGTGTTGTAGATGTTTTATTTGCCTTTTTCTTTTTTATATATTCTGTATATACAACACTAACATTTAAAAGAAATTAAAATTACATAGCCTAAGAGACAGAGTCAGAAACGATACAGTGAGAGAAAAAACAAAGGCCACTGACATCGTCCACCGGGTGGCGACTCTAAAATGGCAATGGGCGGGTCACGTAGCCAGAAGCTCAGATGAAAAATGGACAAGAAGACTGCAGTCTTGGAGACCGTGGACGGCGAAGAGAAGTGCAGGGCGACCGCAACTACGGTGGAAGGACGATCTAAACAGACACGTCGGAATAATCTGGATGCAGTCTGCACAGGACAGAATGACATGGAATCAAATGGAGGAGGCCTTTGTCCAGAAGTGGACAGGAATAGGCCGAGGAAGAAGAAGAAGAAAATTACATATCAGACATGTTTCGGACAACCGGTCCTTCCTCAGTGATATTATAAAGATACATATTTAATGAAATGGATAAATATAAAATCATGTAAAATCCCTAAAGAAATGGATAAATATGAAATCATGCCTGTAAACTGTAAACCTAATCTGTAAGCTATCCGTTTCCAGCTTGCCCAAAAGGAATGCTGTGGAATAGTGCCACTGATAGCTATCAAACTCCCTCATGTAGATACCACAGAAATCTTATGTCGATACTTGTACCTCGATACTGAAACCCTATTTATAGAGCGAAGAATTCGATAACCACTCGCAAAGGCGAGCCGGAATCATGGGGTAAACTAAGGAATAAAATGAAAATACAAGAAAGATGGGTAAACTTTAAATTTTATCTATGGAATGCGGTCTGCTTTAGGATTATGTTACTCTCTTAGCTATGGTACATCTGAGCTGGAGATTTTATACACACGCATAGAGAAAGTATAAACTATAAATCGGTACCAATTTTATTAGATAAAGCTAATTCTAAAATACAGAATGTGGGGGCCTGCCGAAACTGGTCTAAACTAGAAGAACAATTGAATGAAACCTAAATGTCTTCTATATACGCCATACTTTGTGTTGTTATGATGGTTTATTTATATTTTTCTTTTTATACATTTTGACATGTTTCGGACAAACAGTCATTCTTCAGTAAAGATACATATTTATAAAAATATTATAAAATTGTTGTTGTTTACATGATCTGACAGATGTTAACATAACATCCGAAACATGTCTATATAATTTTATTTTTTTAATATCAGTGTTGTATAATATATACAAAGTGTATAAAAAAAGAAAAATAGAAAGAAACCTCAATGTTTAATATTTTTAGAAAATTGTTAAAACTTTGTTGATTTTCATTATTTACAATAAACTTCTACAAAGAGATTTAAATAATTAAATAAATATGTATCAAAAAATAAACTGAATAAAATACTTTTTTTATAAACACTTTATTTTTGAGTAAGGAGCGCCAACCGGTTTCACCCTGTAACGAGTTTCATCAGGGCTATACACAAACGTTTGTTTGTGTATAGTACTGATGTCCTGTCGACACAAACGTCACAAAAGTTTGTGTATAGCCCTGATGAAGTTCGTTACAGAGTGAAACTAGTTGGCGTTACTTACTAAAAAATAAAGTGGTTTTATACAAAGTGTTATATTCAATTTTTAAATATATCAAAACAGGAAGTATAAGTTTTAATATATTGTTTAAACATTGTATTATATTATATAACAAAACATGCATTAACACCGTCGAATTCAATAATTACGATTTTTAAAAGAATTAAAACACTGTTTTTTCTACTTTGGAGACAATTTGTCACATGTTTGAGGAAACATCCCTTTATTATTATATTTCCAAACCAGAGACAAAATATCTCATTAATATATGTTAACCCTTAATTGGACTGGAGGAAAACATTTATCATTTATTGACCCCTTATTTAGAGATTTTTAAACGGTGAATTCGACCTGCGTTTATCAGAAGTCTACTGCACTATAATTTGTATTGAAAAATTGTTAAATAAACAAACACAAAATGTCTTAAAACATTTAAAAATAGTTTGAGGATAGCAAATAAAGTCATAGCGAAGAGATCAGTCCTAGGATTTTTTTTCAGTATACAACAGGTCGTTCGAACACAATTACTGTATACAATTTGTTTTTAGCTATTATATTGATTCTCATGACATGTGATAGGTAGCCAATCTATCGCCATTTTACTGTCACGTGAATTTTATACCAAGCCAATGATAGTGTGACAATCACACCGCCATCGCCGAGAATCGAACCCGGGATCATCGGTATGGCAATCAGAGCTCTTACCACTCTGCCACAAAGTTTGACAATTGTTTTTTTTTTTTTTTTTTTTAATAAAAGACTAATACCAAGGATTTAAATCAATGATATTAGAATTTAGTTTTACAATCTTCGATGTGAGCAGAAAAAAGCTCATTATTATGAAGAAGGAATCTGGTCGTGTCCAGGCTTGAACCCAAGTCCCCTGGATCAGGAGCCAAGCGTTCTATCCCCTAGACCACCACCCAAATATTAAAATTGCTCAAATACCTGTATTATTCAAATGTTTTTACAATTCGAATGCTTTTAGTGTTCGAATGTTTTTACAATTCGAATGTTTTAACTATTTAAATGTTTTTACAATTCATGTTTTTACAATTAAAACGTTTTTACTATTGAAATATAAATCCACCCCACAAAGTGAAGACGAATATAGAAGAAACATTGATCATATGTAGCCAAAACTGGAATCGTTTAACGATATCTTCACTAATGATATTTAATTTGAAAATATGCGAGAAAATTTGAATATGGTGAGAATGTTAAAGGTTCATTCCAATTTTCAAATTCAAATTAGTCGTTCGAGCGATCCGTTTAAGCATACTCCTCAACTCACATTTCCCGTCTCGCAATCGAAACTTTAGTTTGTGTTTTGGAATGATAAAATATTATTAATAACGCGTGTGAACTCCGCGCGTCCATATAAAGTTACTTTTTAAGGGGTGATACGCTGTTAGGATTTTCAATAAAAAAATATTTAAATAAATATTTTCGTAATGAACACATTCGTCGCCCCAGAGCAATAGTGAGGTAAACCAGTGCCATCTTGACAATATAACAAGCCGTAATGTTCCTTTGATATTGTTTATGGTTTGACTTGGTGGAGGCCTTGCACTTATTTGAGTCTCCTAGTATTATGACGAATTTTTATGAATTAAAACAATGTTTTTTTCCACTTTCTTCCCGAAAGGGTAGGCAGAAAGAATGTACTGCCACACTTTTCTTTCCTGACACATTTCTCTCGCTTCCTTAACATTCATACATCGTGTCATGCACGCGCGTCGATTTCTCTGACTCCTCACGTGCTCGACATTCAATATTTGATTTATTTGATCGTGACACGTTTTCCTCGGTCTTCCTCTATTTCTCGTTCCAATTACATCGTTCACATATATTTTTGTAACATTATTTCTTCATTCATTCTTTCCATTTGTCCTAACCATCTTAATGATCCTTTGATAATTTTGTTCATAACACCATCATTCGCACCGCATTCACTTCTTATATTTTCATTCGACCCTCTATCATACACAGAGTATTCATACATTCGTCTAAGAGATCTAATTTCTACTGCATTTATTCTACATTCATCCTTCTTTTGCCAGTTCCATGCTTCGCTTCCTTACATAAGGGTCGGTAGAAGAACACCATTGTGCATAATCTAATCTAGATATATCTTGGTCACCGCAAGACGCCTTTTTTAGAGCTTCCGAAGATCGGCAATAACAGCTTAAAAAATATATATTTAAAAAAAATAATAATAATAAAGACAAAAGTTACCACAATATGTAAAGGCTGTTTTTTTTAGAGGTATACAATACATATTCAATATGAAAAAAAAAACACATTAAAATAATCTGAATGTCTATGATATTGGCTTTATTTAATAGATAATTTTATGCCACTATTATTTAAATATGATTTCGGGCATATGAGCGCCACGGCTAGCTCGAATGAAGCGTAATCGTGAAATCCAATTTTCGACAATTGATTTTGTGGATGCGTATTATCCACTACAGTGTACGTGGTGCGAAAACGATCCATAATCTTCCGAATAACTTGTTCGGATGGACGATTATGTCGACCGTAAAAGGGACGTAGTGCACGATAAGTTTGGCGAACCGAACTATGATTTTAAAAATAAATTTGCACAATTTGCAAGCGCTGTTCTGACGTCAGTCTATTCATGGAGAAATGGCAAAACGTACTGACTACAAATCAACTATCAACTGTCAAATTGACAGTCTGTGGAAACAATGTTGCCAGTTTAAAAACCAAACCTCTAAAAAAACACACCATATATACATTTTAAAGTTAATAAATTTAAACGTCTTTCCAGGGAAAAATCTTGAAGATCGCTTTTTTTCAACCTCCTGACTACGTATAACCCCTTAAATCACATTGACTTTGAAAGGGATCTGTGCCTAGAAAGAAGAAGGTATAATTTGCTAAGAATACAATACCCACTGAATTCTAAAGGAGAAATAATTGTATGTAAGTTGATACCTTCATATCATCCATGACAGCTTTGTAGAATATTTATAAGGAATTCTATTTGTTATAACAATATAAATATCACGTACGAAACGTGAAGTCCTTTGCGAAATGGACACAATGTATTGCCTAAGAAAGACCGTAATTTTCGTAGCAAATTAGATAAAAAAAATATATCTGTACCTGAGAGACATAATGTCTTAAGTGAATTTTAGGCCGACGTGAGTTGCTGTCGTGTCAGATTTTCATTCGTATCTTCGTATCATCCATGACAGCTTTGTAGAATATTTATAAGGAATTCTATTTGTGTTATAATAATATAAATATCACATGATAAACGTGAAATCCTTTGCAAAATGGACACAATATCCTCAGAAAGGCCTCAGAATGGACACAATATCCTCCACAATGGCCTCAGAAAGGGCGCAAATTCCAAAGCAAATTAGGTAAAACAAAAATATCTGTACACAAGAGCCATAATGTCTTAAGTGAATTTTAGGCTGAAGTGAGTTACAGTCATGTCAGATTTTTATTATTTTATATCTATAAGATATGGTTTATAGTGACGTTTCACAATAAAAGTTCATATATTATTTTATATACAATATATACAAAACACTGTTTTCAAATCAATGAAATGAAATGAAATCAGTTTAATTCTTAAATATATTACAAATAAAAATCGAAGGCATCTATTGAGAACAGGTAAAATATAATATATAATACCAGGAACGCATGAGAGATGGTTTAACTCTAGGAATACAAGATACTAAGTCAAGAGTATTTGTCTTCTGAACGTACACATACCATGTAATATCAGATATTTAGAAACATTTATTTTCAAAAAGCTTTAAATTTATAATTTATTTATTTCATGTTTTGTCTTATAAGGGTAATTTTTTTTAATTAGAACAATATAGTAATAAAAAAAACACAAATCAAGAGTATTTGTCTTCTGAACGTACTTTCACTAATATGAAAGACGTCGATTTTAGCGTAAACTTGAGTCAGAGAATTCTGCGGAGGATATTCGCTTCGAAGCAGTCTAATCTCGTATCATCAAGTTTGGTCAGTTTTCATTGGTGTAATTAATGGTCGAGGGATCGATTGGCAGAGGACGACCTCGCCAAGAGTACCTAGACCAGATTTGCCGAGATATGGGCTTCACCTCTTATGCGGAGTTGAATAGAGTTGCCGAGGACCGAGCGGAGTGGAAGAGGAGATGCGTCGCCTTGCTGCAGACAGATTGAGACTAGATTGATACCAGAGAAGAAGAATTAAATGGCTTATGAAAATCATGTTACACCACTGAAAACTGCGTTCATATATTTCCATAAATTGAAATCCGAACAGAACTCGGTAAAACGGCGATGGGAATTTTGAAGAAGTGAAATAATAAACAACGGTGAAACGAAACAAGGGCCGCAGATGTGGAAATGGAACATTGAATTTATGGCCGTCAGATTATTACTAAACTTTCGGACGGAATTAATATGACACATCGACTTCTGGGCGAGGCGAGATGCTGGGACGGGGGTATAAATCATAACCAGGTTATTCTAAAACATTTTAAATTGCCACAGAAACAACAGTACCTACCGCAAATACAAACAAAAAATGCTTTCAGAACATTCAGACAAAAGAGGCGGAATGAAGAAAGATTTTATTATTATAACTAACTAACTAACCCATATAAAAAGTCTCATATAACACAACATCTCAAAGAACTTCACTGGCTTAAAAGTCCAGAAAGAATCCAGTATAAACTCTGCTGGACAGTCTTCAAAGCGCTACATGGAATGGCACCAAGTCATATATCTGAACTCTGTATAACGGACAGCCTAAATTCAAGGAAATCCACACTTCGCTCGGCGAACTCCTCAGCAATAGGAAGATTAGTTGAAGATTACAGGGGAAAAACAAGGAAAGTCAGTTAAAATTCAAACTAAATGTAATAATGCCATCTAGCGGCATTTGTACGTATCTATCCACAGTAAAGTTTTCATATTCAAAAATCATTTGTGTCATCGACTATGGCCAGATAATCGATTGCTAATTGCTAAGAAATATATAGACTTTGATTAGCTTCATTCTCAATTTATTCAAATTAACCTTCTACTGATATTCCTTGTTTTTCCCCTGTAGTTGAGCCGAAGCGTTGCCCCAGTACAAATTTCGGGGATCGAGCGATCGCGGTAGCCGGTCCATCAGCTTGGAACAATCTCCCTTCACACCTCAGATGCATAAATGATCCGACAGATTTCAGATCTAAATTGAAAACCCATCTTTTTCATATTTCATACCCAATTTAAACATTTATACTTTGTTCTACTATACTTTTTAACCGATCGCTTTTTAAGCAGTCACATTTAGATTTTTAGATTTAAAACACTTCTTAATGCGCCCTTGAGGTGATTACTTCACAAAAACAACCCTTTAAAAGTAAGCATATTATTATTATTATTAACTAATCATCCCGCCCTCTCCCCGAAGGGGTAGGCAGAAATAGACTGCCACACTTTTCTTTCCTGACACATCCCTCTCGCTTCCGCAACATTCATACATCGTGTAATGTACGCGCGTCGATATCTCTGAATCCTCACGTGGCCGACATTCAATATTTGATTTATTTGATCGTGCCACGTTTTCCTTGGTCTTCCTCTATTTCTAGTTCCATTTACATCGTTAACATATATATTTTTTACCATTCTTTCTTCATTCATTCTTTCCGTATGTCCAAACCATGAAATAATTGTGAAGAAAGTAGACGTTAATGATGTTAAATGGAGTACGGAGTCGAGGTAGACCGAGGAAAACATGGCATGACCAAATTAAGTTTTAAAGGTTGGCCATGTTAGAAGTCGGAAGAATCGACGTGCGTGTATGACTCACTGTATGAATGTGGAGGAATCTAGAGAGGTGTGCCAGGATAGAGTTGTGTGGCGGTCCATTCTTTGTGCCTACCCTTAGGGGAAACGGCGTGATGGTTTGTTTGCTTGTAGCACATTTATTCAACATTCATAATTGCCTTGTCAGTTCTAATTATCCTACACTCGCAGCATTATCAGCTTTTAACTGACTTGTCCCAAAATGACGATATATTGCCAAGAATTTACGACTCATGACGCAGGCGGTGCAAATATATGCTATGTTTACCTCGGGGGATGGGGGTTGGGCTAACAGAGGGCGGATCGCCCGTGATTTCTGATCTTTAACCTAGAAAGAGTGTAATTCTGGGGTAGTAAAAAGTGCAAGTACAAGAGAATATATTCTACTAATATACGGTGTTCCAAAACAAGATACATATATTTTATTTTATTTATTTAATATATTAAAAAGAAAAACGATTGGTTTACAGTAGCGAGCACAGAAATCTTTCCACACTGAAAATATCGTCGTTTTTTTGTAATTATATATATTTTTTTGTGATTCCTTGATAGCTATTCAGTCCAAGTGATTAATCAACACTATTTAGAGATGATCTGCAAGAAAAGTGCTTTTTTAGGGATAAAAAAATGTTTCTTCTTAATTTTAGAGTTAATTTGTAGATTTTCGATTTTTTGCCACAAAAATTAAAAATGCTCACATAATTTAAATAAACACATATTTATTTCAAATAAAATTACATAGGTATATAACACTAACAATTATCAAAAACCAACAAAATCAGTACTTTGTTCCTCCTTCTCTTTTTTTTAAATAACTGCTTCAATACATTTAGGCATGGCAACTCTAAAATTAAGAAGAAAAAAATTTTTGATCCCTAAAAAGGCACTTTTCTTGCAGATCATCTTTAAACAGTGTTGCTTAATAATTTGGACTGAAAAGCTATCAAGGAATCACAAAAAAAAATTATATAATTACAAAAAAAAACGATATTTTCAGTGTGGAAAGATTTCTGTGCTCGCTACTGTATATGGATACATTAAAAAAATTATATCTTAAGGTCCATTTACACTGGACAGTTATCAGCCGATACCGACACGTCACGATACAAATAGCCTTGAATCTCACCGACTCGTTATCTCAAATGCTATAGTAAAATCGCTATCGGGGGTTGCCGAAGAAAGCACCTACCTACATAAAATTGACCTAATAAAAATTATTAATATTTTCAGGATGTGTTGGGAGTGTGAAAGGAGGGTTAAGGACTGTAATCGCTGTTTGTTACCCGAAATCAATAAATAAATAAAAAGTAAATTTATAAGAAATTGAAGCTTTTTCATTATTTAAAAAAAACTTGTATACAACAGGTCGTTTGAACCCAATTAATTTTTTTAGCTATTATATTGATTCTTGTGACATGTGATAGGTAGCCAATCTATCGCCATTTTATTGTCACGTGATTTCTACACCAGACCAAAGACATTGTGACAATCACACTGCCATCGCCGGGAATCGAACTCGGGACCTTCGGTATGGAAGTCAGAGCTCTTACCACTCTGCCACGAAGGTCGTTTTAACTGGTTGATAGGTAAATTTTGAATTTAGAACCGTACAGCGAGTGTTAAGATCGTTTAAATGGCGGGAGACATCAACATATTAAAATAAAGATAGTTTAATCCTCTATACTGCGGCAGTGAAGATTCCGGTGGACTCCACAAAGGGGAGGGAGGGCAAAAAGTTAGACTATTAATCAAGAGACCTCCCTCGGGAAGTCTTCCCCGGCCAGAGGAAGCCGGAAGGATGAGATCTCTTGGCTTAGTGCTCTTAAGTAGCGGCCTCTTGAGGGCGCAATGTTAAGTACTATTCATAATTATTTCCTCCCTCGCTTTAAAATATTTTATAATCATATTTTAATGATAAAATATTTTTAAATACTTTTATACAGTAGAGTCTCGATTATCAGACCTAAACCGGCCGCGGCAAGGTCGGATAACACGGAAAATGATAAAAACGACATTGAAAATGTGTTAATTTTATTTGCACATCGAAAACTTTTCAAATGTGTACATGTAACATAACTGAATGTAACGAACTAAAACATCAAAATGCACTTACGGCAAAGTAATAAAACATGTTTTACAGTAGGTACATACTCATATACAATTCAGTGAACTACGAAACTAAACTTAAGTTTGGATTAAAAGATCCGTGATTGTCTTTTTCTGGCCGCCAAATCTCGCAGACGCCTCAGAAGTAAAAGTCGCCTGGCGCGCGAATATAATGCGTGCAGTCGGGTAAAGGAACGGGGCATTGCCCCGGTAGGTCGGATAACTCGGAAGGTCGGATAACCGAAGGTCGAATAACCGAGACTCTACTGTACTAAGAGTAAAAAATACAAATAATTTTTATTTGAAGCGAAACCGATTGATTCGATAAATCAAAATATAGTGGTGTAAAAGATGGCAGTGCACAATGTAGTTCTAGTGCCGACCCTTATGTATGAAAGTGAAACTTGGAGTTGGCAGAAGAAGGATGAAAGTAGGATAAATGCAGTAGAAATGAGGTCACTAAGAAAGATGTGCGGAAAAACAATGTATGATAGAATATTTAATAATGAAGTAAGAAAGGAATGTAAAGCGGGTGAATGCGTGATGAATAAAATCAAGAAAGGGTCACTGAGATGGTTAGAACATATGGAACGAATGGATAAGAATGGTTAAAATGATATTTACAAGTAGTGTGAATGGAAAAAGATGTCGACGAAGACCAAGGAAGACATGGCATGACCAAATTAATTGATTACTGAAAGGCGGCCATGTTCGAAGTAGGAACAATCGACGAGCGTGCATGTCACGATGTGTGAATGTAGAAGAGGCCCGAAAGTTATGTCAGGATAGAACAGTTTGATGGTCCATCCTCGTTGTTTGTTAGTTAGTTAGTTTTAAGGGGTGTATAAAAAGGTTTTAAATTATTTCTAATAATGCTACACTACGAATTAAATGTTTCATACAAAAGTATATTTAAAAAAAATTAATAACAACAACAAATCATCACGCCGTTTCCCTGTAGGGGTGGGGAAAGAGAATGGACCGCCACACTTATCTTTCCTGACACACCTCTCTAGATTCCTCAACATTCATACAACGAGTCATACACGCACGTTGATTCTTCCGACTTCTAACATGACAAACCTTTTAAAATCAATTAATTTGCCTATGCCGTGTTTTCCTCGGTCTGCCTCGACTCCGTACCCCATTTACATCATTAACGTATACTTCCTTAACCATTCTTTCTCCATCCATGGGCTCTATATGTCCGAACCAACGCAGCGATCCTTTAATAATTTTATTCATAATATACGTACCTTCTTCCGCTCTACATTCATTTCTTGTATCAACATTTGAGATTCTGTCGTATATCGTTCTACCACACATACGTCTTAGGGACCTCATCTTTACCGCATTTATTCTGCTCTCATCTTTCTTCTGCCAGTTCCATGCTTCGCTTCTCTACATAAGGGTTAGGACCAGAACTCCATTGTGGTCGGTAATTTTCGCTTTCATTGATAAATTATTATTTCCAAAAACAATTTTTAAAGCTCCATTCACTTTTGTAACCACACCAACCCTTTTTTCGACGTCACTATCCGTTCGACCATCCGCTGTGAACATGCTTCCTAAACACACAAATTCATTCACCTGCTCCAAATTCTCTTCGTTCACACTTATGTTACAAACTGTCATTTGCACTTCTCTTTTAAAAACCATCACAACCATACAAACTGTTTGTTTATAGTACTGAGGAAGCTTGCTACAACCGATTACTAGATTATTTCACCTGCCACTGTGTAGAACCCAATTTACCTAAGGTTATGCCCGTGGGCAGGGCAATAATCCTTCTTAACCGCATCTCTTCGGATGTGGACATCTTCCACGATAGTGAGGCTACCCTCAGAAAACATCTATCTCTTAAATAATGTGTTGTTCTTCTTATTGTTTCTAATTACTTAATTGGTCTTAATTTTTTAATTTTCTCGTCTTTTTGTCTTTGTTTATATTGTAATTTTTAAATTTCATAATTGTATATACTGTTTAAAATAGTTTTTTGGTGTTTTTGTATCCTACCTGTATAGTCATAAGCGCTTTGGTTATATACTGTAATGTTTATGATTTAATTTTTTTTTAAATTGAAATAACTCTGAAACCGGTTGGCCCTACTTACTCAAATAAAGTGGTTAATACATGATTTATACATCGCACCGTGAGTGTAAAACCGACTTAAGTGCAAATATACATTTTGAAGATATGGGAGTTTAAAGACTTCATATTGCTTGGAAAAACTGTTTTTTTTTTAATAAACCAATGATTTTCGGTTAATAGGTATATTACTATAAACCGAAAATCTTTGGTTTATTTAAAAAAACAGTTTTTCCAAGCAATATGAAGTCTTTAAACTCCCATATCTCCAAAATGTATATTTGCACTTAAGTCGGTTTTACACTCACGGTGCGATATGTACTAAGTGATAGTGTTTTAATTTTATTTTCAAATATGTCAAACCACCAAGTAATCGCTTCGTATCAAAGTTTAAAAAAAATATGTTTTGTCTGTGTGAAAGCACGGTAAACTACCACATTTAAAGTCCAAATAGCATCCCAAGAACCAGCAAAAATGTTACAATTTGCTGCAAACCATTCCTTTGGATTTAAGCTAGCGAGAGAAGTGTGAAAAATTACATGTATCACTTGACATAAGATCATCCATCACATCCACGAAACGCCAATCTATGAGATAACCCAACACGTATTCCGGTGGTTGCGTTATCCGGAATTATTTATCATCCCAATTACAGCATCCCCCAGCAGAGACAACAATACTTGTCGCGATACCGCATTAGTCATTTCCTCGTTTTACATATGCGGTGAATGTTATAAGGGTGACTTGTGCGGATTAAATTACCACCGAGGTCAGAACAGAGAGCCTTTTCAACCCTTTCAACCCCTTGACAGACCGGTACAGCTATCACATTTCTAATGCGTAATATTTACTATTCAAAGAAGACTCTTAAATGCAACAGAAATTAGATATCTCAAACGAATGTGTGATTAAACTGTAGATTAAATATTACTAACTGCAACATAGGCTAACTAACTAACTAACCATCACGCCGCCTCATCGAAAGGGTAGGCAGAAAGAATGGACTGCCACACATTAACCGATGCGGCACTCCATCCTCCTCTTTTCGCCCCGCGGGGAAACGCAGTGTGAAGGGTTACGAACCTCATCGCCACCAATAGGCATCTCCCGCGCACACTTCGATCGTCCAATATCCACAAAATAAATCTAAAACAAATAATATAAAATAAAATAACAAAATAAAAATAATTTAACACAAAATGTTCTTTTTAGATGGTGCATATATTGTCTATTTAATTTAGGTTCCACGTATTCACCGTTTTATTTTTAATTAACAGTAATTAAGCACTTAAAACAAACCAACACCAGCAAGAACTTTTAAATTATATTGAAGAAATTATTCAAAATGTCATTGGAACAAATGAAAAAATTATTTTTACACCTGTCAAAATTCTTTATATAAACGAAAAAACTTGTGTAATTTTAACATCAAAACAGTACAAACTTATTACGGCAACATAGATTATTTCACCTGCCACAGTGTGGAAACAATCTACCTAAGGTAATGCCCGTGGGCAGGGCAATAATCCTTCTAAACCGCATCTCTTCGGATGTGGACATCTTCCATGATAGTGAAGCTACCCTCAGAAAGCATCTATCTCTTATATGTATAATGTATTTAATTGATATTTGCTTCTCTTCTTTTTCATATTGTTTTTTTTCACTTTATTTTTTTTAAATATCGCACGCATAATAAAACACTGGCTTAACTAAAAAAAGCAAGTTTTGCTCAATCTAACATAAGTCGGTGTATTAACAAAAACAGTCGAAAAACACGTACGAATGGATAGTGTTAACATTGTGAACGATTATCGTACGTACGAATGGATAGCGTTAACATTGTGAAAAATAGATGGATAGCGTTAACACAAGCCTCTGTCTAATGTCAACTCAATTATGACCTAAACCATAATCGGTCAGTTTACTTATAAGCGTGCGATATATAATTTATTTTCTTACTACAATATATTCTCTTGATTTTCTTAATTACAAATTGCTGTTAAATTGTTATTGTAATCATAAACGAAATGGGACGAATTATTCTGAAATGTTTGTAATTTTTAAATAAATTGAATTGAATTAACCGTCTCTCCAGAAGGCAGGCAGAAATAATGTACCGCCACATTCTTCTGTCTTGATATACTTCTCTCGATTCCTCTAGGGCTATAATAGGGCGTTTTCTTGATAGAATTATTTAATTTTTCGTTAATACCGAATAAGAAAGAAATCAAATTTAAATGTAACATAACTAACTAACTAACTAACTAACTAACCATCACGCCGTCTCCCGAAGGGGTAGGCAGAAAGAATGGACTGCCACACATTTCTTTCCTGACATATTTCTCTCGCTTCCTCAACATTCATACATCGTGTCATGCACGCGCGTCGATTTCTCTGACTCCTCACATGGCCGACATTCAATATTTGATTTATTTGATCGTGCCACGTTTTCCTCTATTTCTGGTTCCATTTACATCATTAACATATAATTTTTTTACCATTCTTTCTTCATTCATTCTTTCCATATGTCCAAACCATCTTAATGATCCTTTCATTATTTTGTTCATGACACCATCATTCGCACCGCATTCACTTCTTATATTTTCATTCGGCACTCTATCATACACAGATTATCCACACATTCTTCTAAGAGATCTCATTTCTACTGCATTTATTCTACTTTCATCCTTCTTTTGCCAGTTCTATGCTTCGCTTCCATACATACATTTCGCTTCCAAATGTAACATTGATTTGATTAAATGTGTAAAAGCTTAATAATAATAATAACAAAATTGTGTTCTTGTGCCGACCCTAATTGGCACAAGAACACAATTTTGTTATTATTATTAAACTTTTACACATTTAATCAAATCAATGTTACATTTAAATTTGATTTCTTTCTTATTGTATGAAAATGAAGCATGGAACTGGCAAAAGAAGGATGAAAGTATAATAATGTAGGAGTAGTAGTAATGCAGTAGAAATGAGAAATAGAGAGTTTCAAATGTAAATATAAGAAGTAAGTGCGAAGGCGTTATGGACAAAAAAATTAAAGGATCATTAAGATAATTTGGACACAAGGTAATAATGAATGGTTAAGAAAATTAAAAAGAGAGGAAGACCGAGGAAAACGTGGCACGATCAAATCAATCAAATATTCAAAGTCGGCCACGTGAGGAGTCGGAAATATTGACGTGCGTGCATGAAACGATGCATGAATGTTGAGGAAGCGAGTGAAGGATGTCAGGAACAGTATGGCGGTTCATTCTTTCTACCTAATACTTAGAGGAGATTTCATTTCAATTAATTAATTTGAATAAAAATCACAAAAATTACAGGCATACAATTGATCGTTTACAATTGCATAATTAGAATTTATAAGAGAAGCATTAAAAAAACTAAAGATTAAGAATTAGAAAGAATCATAACGTTGATATTGCATCCCTGAGGCAAATCACACTATTACGAAATATGTCAACCTCCGAGGCGACCCGATTAAGCAATAAGATTGCCCTATCCACAGGCTTAAACCTTTGGCAGGTTGGTTCTGTAGCGTGGCAAATAAAATAATCTGTGCTGTCATTGACGAAGGTAATTTTCAGGGACAAATAGACCTACATCACTCAGGACATCCGAGTTATGTATACGGCCGCCAATTAACTGAGAGAAGTGAAATACCAAGTGGATATTCCTCCTTCTCTCCAATGATTGGTAGCTTAGTATACCTAGCAAGAATTCAGTCGGAAAGAGCCACGGGCAATAACCGCACTCCCTGAGGTAAAGCGCAAAAAAATCTGCACTCGCTCAACCATCAGAAAATATCAGATCTCATGCGGTGACCAAATAATGGAATCATATTACTTCTTACCAGGGAATTATATAACAAATTTAATTGTATCTCAATAGAGACGAAGACGCAAACTGAATATGGATGATAAAGGTGTTTATAGGACTTATGACCTGTCATTGGTTGGGTTAAGCGCACGCTTTATGTAATTACAACATTCCCCATTCCACCTTTGTTATGATCATGCATGACAAATTTTTGGAAGATGTATATATACTTCAAAATCCATACTTATCTTTACGTGTCAGTTTCAATTATCCATCTATGTAGATTTGGTTGCACTTGTGAATACATTCAAGATTAACTTATACAACCGACCCACTAACGCCATCTATGGAGAATGATTTTCAGCATTTAGCAAACTACCTTATCAACACAATGCGAAGGCTGTAGCCCATAAACGCATTGTTTTAGAAGTCGCCAGGAGTATTATTCCATTCTAATTGCCAAATAGTTGACCAGAATAATTACAAATATTTTTGTGAATGTATACTTATACTTGTATACGAAATTCTGACAGAATTTCGTATACAAGTATAAGTATACATTCACAAAAATAATTATATAACACCCGAAGTGCCTGAATGTTGGAAAATATTTTGGCATTCCTAAAATCAAATACAAGCATTAAAATATAAATTTTACATAAATCTGAATACGGAGTGATCACAAAACTGATACGGGCGGTTGCTTCTCTCTACGAAGAAAGCACTGCCAGTGTTAGGGTGAATGGGGACATCACGCCTTGGTTTGATATCAAGAAGGGTGTTAAGCAGGGCTGCGTGATGTTTCCATGGTTGTTCAATCTGAATGTAAAGACGTAGGTACGTGTATGTGTGGTAGAACGATATAGGTACGACAGAATCTCAAATGCTGTTATAAGATAGGAATGTAGAGCAGAAGAAGGTATTATGAACAAAATTATGAAAAGATCGCTGCGTTGGTTCGGACACATGGAACGCACGGATTGAGAAAGAATGGTTAAGAAAGTATACGTTAATGATGTAAATGGGGTACGGAGTCGAGGCAGACCGAGGAAAACATGGTAGGTCATGTTAGAAGTCGGAGGAATCGACGTGCGTGTATGACTCGTTGTATGAATGTGGAGGAAACTAAAGGTTTGCCAGGATAGAGTAGTGTGGCGGTCTATTCTCTCTGCCTACCCCTGCGGGGAAACGGCGTGATGGTTTGTTTGTTTGTTTTGTTTTTTACATGAAGCAACTATGTGAAGATTGAACGATAATTGAGCATCGAACAGAACACCGAGATCCTTGGATGTAGAGGCTCTTTCAAGCTGTACTCCGTCCATAAGATAGCGAAAGTATAATGTTTTCGATGCTCGTCGTCAAAGCACTTGAAGACGTTGAAGAATCATTTGTTAAATAGTCCATTGTTTTGGCCGAAACACTATGATACCTTAACATTTTAAACTATTAAATTAAATAACTTTGTTTTTTGTATCACAATTGTATTTTATTTTAAGCGACAGCTGTTTCATCAATCTATGTTGACATCATCAGGTGTTACAATAATATATCAAAAAACAGCTGTAGAAATGAAACAGCTGTCGCGTAAAATGAAATACAATTGTTATACAAAAAACAAAGTCATTTAATTTAACAGTTTAAAATAATTTGTGATGTTTACTCCATTGGGTTATGCTCTGAATGTCACACTGAAGCTTCAAGCAATCTGAGGGAGTCTGTATTTCTGAGAAAAATTTTGTGTCATCAGCAAATAACAGAAAATTCGAAAATGGAAATGGCGTGGTGGTTAGTTAGAAAAGTAGATTCTTAAGAAAATGTGATTTATTAATATTTTTTCTGCTTCCATTGAGACGTTGTCTTATTTACAATATGGCTTTGTGTTAAGATGAGACTAATTCAGGTCTAAAAGGTTTCATATAAGATATAATAAATATGTAATTTTGTTTTCCATTATATAACGTATGTTTTGTCGGTCCGAGTTAATGGTAAAAGCCTTTTTCACTAAGCGCGTGAAATATAATTATTAAGATTTATGAAAGAAAAGAAAATGGGTCTCACAAGATATATAGAAACATCAGACAAACTAACTAACCATTACGCCCCCTCTGGAGGGGTAGGCAGAGAGGATGGACCGCCAGACTGTTCTATCCTGACATAATGATATGATGTTGCTTCACAAAATCATTCACTTCAAAATAGACAACTCCGAACTTCTTAGTAAATTATTACTGAATACCCCTATACTTCACACAAGACACTGCGAACCAAATATTCCACCTTCCTGCTTATCGGACTAACTATGCTCAGAGTGCGGCGGTGTACCGGACGTGCGACATGCACAATAAGTGCTTTAGTAACATCGATGTGTTCCATCTTAATGAAAGTGATTTTAAAAAAATGTTTGGAGCAACCCTTCGGGGCGAATGAAATTAATTACTCTATTTTTTTTTCTTTTCTTGTCTTTTTCTTTTTTTTACATTTTAAAATTATATTTCATTTTTAATTATTCATTATTACTAATACTACTAGTTTTCTCTTTATCTTATCAAAGTGTTACTTTATTTTTCTTATATATTTAACCTTATGTCAGTTGTTATATAATATTTGTGGTAGCATGTAATTGGACTTATTTTGTTGTCTCTGTGTGTTTATACTCATATACTGTAATTGCTGTTTGTTACCCTCAATAATAAAAAATTAAATTAAAATTACTCTCGCGCATTTTCTACATTCAAATACCGTGACATGAACGCTTGACGATTGTTAGTATAGTAAAATTTCAATTATCCGAACTCCGAATAACTGAATCGCTTTCGGAATTAAGACAGAAACGTACTGCGACTCGCAAAATAATGATTCTGTCTACGCGCGCTATTGTCCTTCCCTCCGCGAAGCCATGACTTTCATTTACAGTACGTATGTACATACCGCGAGAGCCATGTTAGAAATAAGCCTAAGAGACAGTCAGAAACGATACGGTGAGAGAAAAAACAAAGGTCACTGACATCATCCACCGGGTAGCGACCCTTGAGTGGCAATGGTCATGTAGTCAGAAGCTCGGACGAAAAATGGATAAGAACACTGCTAACTTGGAGATCGTGTACGGCAAAGAGAAGTACATGGCGACCGCAACTACGGTGGAAGGATGACCTGAACAGACATTTCGGAATAACCTGGATGCAGTCTGCACAAGACAGAGTGACGTGGAAACAAATGGTGGAGGCCCTTTGTCTAGGAGGAGTGGACGGGAATGGTCTGAAGAAGAAGAGAAGAAGATGTACATACTGTACTAATGCACTTGTAACTACACTTAACATGTAAACGTGTTGCCTTTTCATTTAATTAATTAAAAGCTCTTATTCTTAAAAAATTGCTTTTTTTACCCATTTTCAACATACATACAGTATTTAATTAAAATAGACCCTTTTTCGGAAAAAATCCAATTATTCGAATTTTTTATTATCCAAATGGGGTCCGATTCCACATTGGTTCGGATAATTTGAATTCTACTGTATTTCGAACACGGTCGTCTTTCAGTATTGCTCCAATTTCTCGCCGTTCTTACTCTTTCTGTGACCTCATCTCTACCGCATTTATTGTATACAGTTACCAACATTTTTAATAACTTTTTGAAAACATTGTATTTTCACACCACTTTTTGCACATTTCAAAAACATGCTTCGGAATACGGACGCCCTTCCTCAGTGTAGATATAACAGGATAATTAAAAAAAAAGCATGTTCCCTAATTTTTTTCTGTCTTTATTTAGTATCATGGCGCTAGTGTAGATTGAAATAAAAAATGTGATGTGCTGCGCAGCATTCTAGCATATATACATCTTCCATAAATTTGTCAGGCGTGGTGGTCGTAAGAAGGGCGGAATGGGGAATGTTGTTAAACATAAAGCGATCGCTTAACCCTACCAATGACAGGTCATAAGTCCTGTAAGCGCCTCGACCACCGTATTCTGTTCCCAGAAAACAATTTACATCTTCGTCTCTATTGAGATACAATTAATCCTTATAAAAAAATAATTTATCCGCAATGAGTAAAATCCAGTATTTGTCTACAAGTATTTGTATACATTCAAAAGGTTGTATAAGTACCGATTTTGTTTCATTATACTATTGAAATTTCTACACTAAAAGGCGGGCCACACTGTTTTAAACAAGCTCTCCACATCGGTCTCCACCGGCGCACAGACGCCGAATTCGACAATTTAGGGGGAAAAAAATAATTTGATGTCAAAAAGATTTTTTTTAAATAAAAGCATTTCTAAAATATTACAATTTATTTTATTCAAATATTATTGAGGAAAAATACTATAACAAATCATTAAAAATAGGTATTATATGCATTATGAACGTAAACAAAACGGGCAATTTATATAAGAAAAAAATGTGACAGGAAAAACGCATTTTATAAACAAATTATTTTCATTAAATTACTTCTGTATCACTGTCCTCATAATCGTGCACTGTTATTAATTGTGGTAGGTTTAACAAATTTAAAACTTCTTTTGAAAGAGGACGACTTTTCCCAAGCGGAAGTTTCCGGAAACTTGAAATTACGGGATCAGGTGAAACCCATAATCTATTTATTAGGTCCGTATTAGTGTTTATTCTCGAGGTCTTTCTTGTGTGAAATTTCCTAAATGTCTTCCAATCTTTCTGGCGTATTTCTTGTACGTCCTCTGTAACTGTATGATCTAATAAAGTTTGTAATTTTATTTCTGCAAATGTTTCAGTAACTATCGTAGATTCTTCTCTATCCGGATAGCACCCTTGTTTAGCCTTCAATGTTGAGTCATAGCTCGGGTAAATGTTTGCATTTCGTTTTTTAGCATCTCTTTGTAATGTTGTGTATTGTTCTTTTGTTAGCTTCCAATCAATAATCAACGCTAAAGATTCTTCTGCAGTATATGGTTTTAAGACAACATTCGGCGTTAATGATTTCTTCATTTTTCCAAGTCTCTTTGGAGTAACATTTGTCGCCATTTTGACAATGTCTGCACTCATACGATTTCCAGACATGCGTAAGCTTAATTGCGTTGCATACGACAGTTCTTGTGCTGTTCTTTTTTCAACAAGATCCACTACTTTTCTTCGTTTCATTTTCGAACAGCTAGCATCAAATATTTTTTTAGGACGTCCGCGTCCAGATCCACGAGAGATTGAAGGTATTGCCAACGAAATTTCTTGATATGCTCAATTGTTTTATCAAGCCAGCTTGAATTTTTCCTAGTAAATACCGGAAGAAAATATTTACTTTCTTTCCAATTAAATAAAAATTTTTGAACAGTCCATTTAATTTGAGACAAAATACTCCGCTCACAGTTTTTGGAACATGTAGCGTACTCTAATTTTGTTTTTATGTAATTTATTAAATATTTGACACATTTACTATGTGCCTGTTGTAAAAAAATGCCATTTTTTAACTCTAAAAATAGCTCCATGCGAGTTATATTTAATCTTCCGCTCGAACGACCCAAACTGGCGCCTGGAGAGATAAAAGATAAAATCAATTATAATGTATGAAGAAAGGGTTGTAAAGGGTTATGATTTTAATGTTACTTTATAGTAGATAGTACAAAGAATACATATATAACAATTATATCGTGGACAATGGCGCTTTTTTTTTTTTGAAGTCCAAATTATCGCGGAAAAAGGTTAAAAAATCATAGATTTTATGCATATTTTTTAAGCGTCTACTTTAAATGATAAAATTGTAAATCAAAACTAAATAAATATATAATAAAATAGTACATACCTTCAACAACATTATTCATTTTGAAAATTTTTATCTTTTTTCACACAGAACTAAAAAAACGACTTTCACTTCGGAAAAAAGTACGCTACTATTTGAAATTTGGATGACCGGCGAGACAATTCGCGTGGTTCCCGCTGTTTACAACCTCGCCAATTATTACAGACGCTAGTTTCATGTTTTTTTTGTTTTGATTTATAAGTTCTAGACAGTTTTTAATAAAGATATGTACTTTTTTCTTAATTAAAAAAATCATTAAAAATTTCTTTTCTTCCCCATACATTTCCAATTTCGGCGTCTGTGCGGCGGTTTAAAACTGTGTAGACACTTGTTTGAAACCAAAATTCGTTTGACCTTCAACAAACTTTGTGGACGGACGCGCGTTTAAACACGCATTCCACGTGTGGAGAGCTTGTTTACAACAGTGTGTGGACGCTACACCAACCGTGGGCTCCACAGCTCCCCACCAAGGTCACCCCTGTGGAGAGTTTGTTTCAAACAGTGTGGCCCGCCTTTAAGGAAGGGCGTCTGTGTCCCGAAACATGTTTGTGAAAAGTGCAAGAAGGTGTTTTGAAAATACGAGTACACTATTCAATTATTTTTTATTCAAATGTGAATCTATAATACAAAATGATTGCGAATATAGGAGAAATATCAACATATACAGGGTGTCCCAGATGTCAACGTCAAGTCGGAAACATATAATAGGGGCAAGTCATTCTAAGTAAAGGGCAGAAAGTAACATTTTCTTCCAAGCTGGAGCAGTACGCTTTAAATTTTAAACAACAATTTACAGAAGCATTATTTAGGAGGACAAAATAAAAATAAAATTGATAAAAAGTAAAGATTTGTAGACACAGGAGTTAAAATACCATCACAGGTGTTGATTTCCTCGATTTTTTTTAAATGCCTATAATTTTAAAAATACATTTTTCTCAAAACTAGAATGACTCATCTGGGACACTCTGTATATTATATTATTTTAATGATTATACCTAAATTAAAGGTATAATAATTTCAGGACATTTTAAGAAAAATAATCTCAATCAACCGAAGGTCCCGGCGATGGCACTCTCTTTGGTCTGATGTAGAATTCACGTGACAATAAAATGGCGATATATTAGCTACCTATCACATGTCGTTAGAATCGATATGATAGCTATGCCCTTTACATCGATTTGGTAATGTAAAAAACCGTTTAACAAAATCATAAGAATAATAATAATAGAAAACTGAAATTCCATCGCAATAAGATGGCGTTAGTTAGCTATACTCGTATAAAATCGAATGATATAGAATTCGAATTTGACATTTGAAATGAGAACGCAAAGTCTTCTAGATGTACATTGTTGTAAAATATTTGAATTCGTAATGAGACCGAATCAGTCGCTCTCCCTTGTTTCAGAAGAAACAAGACGGGGTGGTACCTACGCAAAATAAGGTAAATAAAATTGGGCATAAAATTAATGGGGTTGCCAGCGGGGAAATAAATTTGCCTTCGGTAATAATATCTTACCGTAAATTATCCGAGGGTAATTATTTTGTCTTTATTTTCACCTGCGTAGCAAATGAGGCTTCGGTTAACCTCGCTTTTAGTAGGCATGTGTTAAATATAATAGATAAGTATAGTGCGAGTAGTTAAATTGTTGCGTTAATGTTTAAAATATATGCGCAAACCTGTATAGTTTTAATTAAGTTACTATTCTAATACGGTTTGCTTTCTATTATCTTGAATGAGATGGCGTTATTTTTTAACTACTTGCATTTGGTGTGAAATGAATAATGAATAAATAAAGCAGTGAATATGGTGTAATAAAAGGTATTAAAATTATAAGATCCTACTGGAATTCTATAAATCTAAACAAAAAGATTTATATTTTTTTGTACCTGCCCTTATTTGTGTTAGAGAAGCATAGAGCTGACAAAAGAAGAATGAAAGTAGAATAGATGTAGTAGAAAAGAGATCTCTTAAGCTTTAATACATTTTTTTGGGGTTTTATTACAAAAAAATATTCAATTTATTGTTTCTTGTTTATTGACCGAGGAAAACGTGGCACGATCAAATAAATCAAATATTGAATGTCGACCATGTGAGGAGTCAGAGAAATCGATGCGCGTGCATGACACGATGTATGTTGTAATGTTGAGGAAGCGAGAGAAATATGTCAGGAAAGAAAAGTGTGGCAGTCCATTCTTTCTGCCTACCCCTTCGGGGAGACGGCGTGATGGTTAGTTAGCTTTTGAATAATGATGTAAAACTCCATATTCAATAAATAATGCGAATGAAAGCGGCCTTTTCATAGGTATTAATTAGAAATGTTGTGTAATTAATACGAATGAAAACATCTGTTTTCTAAAAAAAATTATGCGAATGACATTTTTCGACTGTCAAAGGCATTATCAAATGTCTTTTGACAAAGTTGACTTAAAATGTAATAAAACTTCTAGAAAACAGGCGTTTTCATTCGTATTAATTATTTAATATGGAGTTTTACATCATTGTTCAAGAAACAATGAATAGAAATGTTGTACAATATTTTTTAAACTATGCAAACGACACGAACTTTATGACAGATGTAAAAATTATTTCTTTCGAACGTTTATATTTTTGTTATAAAATTTTTTTTGAATTGACGTTCGAAAAAAAACATTTTAACATCTGTCAAAAACGACCACATTCATGAAAACATTGTTAAAATATGTATATTGTATGTACAAAACACTGATGAAGGGCTTCTGTGTCTGAAACATTTTGGTTTTAAATAAATATAAAAAAAACATGTTGTTTAAAAAACATTGTTAAATGAATCCGCAACACAAAGGCGAATATAGAGAAAGAAATATTGTATTTTAAATAACACAAAAGAAAAGAAGAGAGCACCGTATACGAGTAGAGTGCAATACATTTTAATATTAACTCTAATGACTTAGGTATACCCATCCATTTGGGCATCTTAAATAATTGAACCGCTTACAGCGCTATATGCACACGAAGCGACAAGTTCTACGACTCCACTGCGGTTTGGTCTACGATGTAGCGTCCCCAGGGCTACGAAACGCTACACCGGAGTAATGGAAGCGCTCTTAGCTTTCCGTGTGACAAGATCTATTAGATACTACCTTAGACGTAGCGATAACGGACGACGGGCAAAACGGAAAACCTAAATGCATTCAAAATAAAACACTTTGGCAATACATTTAATGGATTGAAAAATGTATAAAGCATTTACACAGAAAACATCTAATCCACGTTTATTTATGTTAATTTATATTATTAGTTTTAACAAACTAACTAACTTACCACCACGCCGTCTCTCCAGAGGAGTAGGCAGAATAGATGGACCGTTACACTGTCCTTTTCTGATATGCTTCCCTTATTTCCTCAACATTCATACATACAATTCTCAGACTCGACGAGCGTGCATGTTACGATGTATGAATGAAGAGGAAGCTCGAAAGGAATGTCAGGACAGAGTAGAATGGCGGTCCATCCTCTCTGGCTACCCCTCCGGAAAAAAACACCGTGATAATGAGTGAAGTAGTTAGTAAATCAATTTGTTATATTATATAATTTTATATCTATAAATTTATTATGAATTAAAACACCGTTTTTTCCACTTTTGAGTTTATTTTTCTCGGCATGTTTCGAAGGCTTACTACACCTTCATCATCGGGAGAACGATATAAACTAGGAGTTTATATCGTTCTCCCGATGAAGGTGTAAGCCTTCGAAACATGTTGAGAAAAATAAACTAAAAAGTGGAAAAAAGTGTTCTAATTCTAAAAAAATCTTCGTCATTATGGAATTATACAGCGTTTACGCCTTAAATTTATCTAAGATCTATAAATTTAAAATGTCTAACCAAAAAATGAGTGCTTCTTTTGAAAATTTTATATTCAATTGTAGTATTCGTTTTTTAAATATTGTAATAAATGCTTCTACATCAATTATCACTTAGATATTTTATCGTACGACGCCTAGTTAATATAAATGATAGCCGAATTGCGTCTATAATTATTTGATCAAGTATTTACATTCACGTCGCAGGGACAACATCTAACTCACCATTAATTACCCGAAAAGCACCTGAGATAAACAACAGCTGTTCTGCTCATCTCCAGGCGGGTAGGAGGCTGAGAACCGCAGAGTAAATAAATAATTACTCGAGTAATAATGTGTATCCACCGCAATACACTGTAATATAGTTGGCTGTTTAGTGGCGACTAGTAGAAATATTAATACATATGTAGGGTCGAAGCACCAGTATTTGACCGCCCCCCAGTAAATGACCGTTGGTTAATAAAACAATATATAATAATAATTGCTCTATGTGTCCAGTCAAAAAACTTTATGCCCAAGAAACTATGACAAAAGAGGTAGGCAGAGACGACTGTTGGTAAGAAACAAAACTATCAGTTTTGAACTGTGCCTTGTCAAACGGTAAAAGTGCGTCTTCCCGTTGTTGTTCTGAGATTGTTAGTAGTTTTTTTATAAGGAAAAGTGTGATAAGTGTTTTTTTTTAATGTTATTTATTATGCAATCCTTTGAATATTTACATATTTTTATATGTTAGGGTGTTTCATAATGTGACAGTGTAACAAAATCTATGTATTGTTTCAATATAACCTGAAGTGGTCAATTACTGGTGATTGTGCTATTTTATTAGAGAAATATTAATTTTAATAGTAATACTCATATTTCAATAAAACAAGTTAGAGAATTTAGAGAAGTCAGTGTATTTTTTATTGTTTTATTTTATTTTGTACACTGAAATAATGAAATTAATGCCTTAAATGTGGATTTCAGTACAAGCTGAACCTTAAACGGCCATTCATTGGTGCTTTGACCCTATAACCTATATGTATATGTATAACCTATGTATGACCTAGGTAATAAAAATAGAATTATTTCAAGTAAATCAAAGTAAGCAGTACATTATGGAGTTCTAGTGCCAACCCTTGTGTATGGAAGTGAAACTTGGAGCTGGCAAAACAATGATGAAAGTAGGATAAATGCCGTAGAAACGCGTTAGTTATGTCAGGATAGAATATTGTGGCGATTCATCCTCTCTGCCTACCCCTCCGGAGAAACGACGTGATGGTTATTTAGTTAGTTCAGAACTCATCACTGAAAATAAAAATGTATTCTCTGAAGTAAAGATGCCAGTACACAATGGAGTTCTAGTGCCAACCCTTATGTATTGAAGTAAAGCTCACATAAATCAGGATAAATGACATAGAAATGAGATCACTAAGAAGAATGTACGGGAAAACGATATATGATAAAATACCGAACGACGAAATAAGAAAGAAATGTAAGGCAGATGATTGCATCATAAGTAAAATGAAAAAAGAATGATGATTTGGACATATGGAATGAATGGACGAGACAAGAAAGGTTAAAATGTTGTATACAAGCAGTGTGAGTGGAAAGAGAAGTCGTGGAAGACCAAGGAAAGCATGGCATGACCAAATTAATCAAATACCGAAAGGTGGTAAAATTCGAAGTCGGAAAAATCGACGAACGTGCATGTTACGATGTATGAATGTGGAGAAAGCAAGAGAGGTATGTCAGGACAGAACGGTATGGCGGTCTGTCCTCTATGCCTACCCCTCCGGGGAAACGGCGTGATGGTTAGTTAGTTTTTAACCTAGATAATAGTAAGGTATATTTGAGTATAAACAATAATCAATATTTAATACGAATTAAAGTCTGTATTCTAGAAGTTTTATTATATTTTATGTGAATGACATGTTTCAACTTCCAAAGATATTATCAAACGGACATTTGAAAATGCCTTAGAAAGGCGAAACATGTCATCCCCATAAATTATATTAAAACACTTATAAAACGTTTTCATTCGTATGAATTATTTAATATAGAGTTTTCCACCATTGTTCAAGAAACAATAAATTTGAAACGTGTCGAGAAATAACGTATTTCATACGACTTAGGGACCTCATCTCTACCGCATTTATTCTCCTCTCATCTTTCTTCTGTCAGATCCAAGCTTCGAATCCATGTTGGAATCGTAACTTAAAGAAAATAATTTAAAATGTTTGAATTATATCAAATTTGACAGTGCAAAGCTGAGTTCCTAGTTCCAATAATCAGATGATTTCTCATTGTTTAGTCGCTGGTTTTACGCTGGAAGAGAGCGCGAGCTTTCTCCGCCGTTCGGTCTTAAAAGCTTGCATAAATTTCCCCAATAATCTTTCAGCCGAGCTTCGTAAAGCGAGATATGAATATTCATACTGTGAAATGTGGAGTCCCCGCGAAATGGCGCTAGGCAGCGTTTAGAAGGAAAAAAAAGAGGCTCCATTATGCTAAAGATGTTCAAAATGTGCTGTTTATCATTCATCTATTTACCAGATTAAATCTAGAACACCTGCTCTCAAATGGTTTGCTTAAAACTATAAAGGATGGAATTTAAACTTCGAATCATAAATTAAAATAATGTTTTTGTTACCAGAGGTCACCAAGAATACATAATTTAGCTGTAGAGAATCAGATCATAGAACATGTCAAAACCTTCAGATATATAGGCATAGATCTGGATGGAGGGGTTGATCTCCAAGAAGAAATACAAGCCCAAGTCAACAAGGCAGCTGCAATCTCCGGTGCTCTAAAACCCACGATATAGAAAAATAAAAACATGGTCATTAAGAGTAAGGATGACGATTTATAAAGTACGCATAAGACCAATGATAACATATGGCGTTGAGGCAAAATCGGACACAGTCAAGTTTTGAGGACTTCCAAAATAGAGACACTGAAGATGACAGCAGGTAAGACACTAAGAGTTCGCGTGAGGAACATATGTGAGGCTGAATATATTATAAGATGGAGTAGACAACGAAGGGATCAAATCAAATCAAAATCAATTCATTTCATCAATAGACATTAAAAATGATTTTTTAAGGCATCTATTGAGAACATGTAAAATAATATATTGTCTATAGTATACTACCAGAAACGCATGAGAGATGGTTCGACATTATAAAGACAAGATACTCTCCAGAATTAAGAGTAATTGCCTTCTGAACGTCTTTTCACTAATATGAGACCGCGTTCAGCAGATTGATTGCTCTTCCCACCGGTGTCACCAGAGGTAGATTGGTTCTGGCGACCGGTAGGTAAAACAATCTATGCTGTCGCTGCCGGAGATATCTATCAAGGACAAAAAGTGGAACACCCTCCAGCACGGCCAAGTTCTCGAAATATCCCCTGAGTAATCTAAAGAAATGGGTTATGAGATGCCTATCTCTTCGAAGCTGCAGAGAGTTGGTCCCAAGCTTTCCCAAAAGAAATGCCGTGGGATAGAGCCACGGATAGCTACCATACTCCCTCATGTAGAAATACCTCAGATTTTTTTCCTGAACCCTCTCCAGCGTAACGGAATATATCGCCTCGTGAGGAAGGACTGGTACGGTCATGTTCAAAGAATGGACGCCACCAGAATCCCCTATATTGCACTTCATAATCGGTCTCACGGAACTCGTACTCGTGGGAGGCCTCCTTAAACAAGGAAGGTCAGCTAGGAATTCACCTCAAAGGAGGAGCAACCCTCTGGAGAACAGACCACATGGTCTTTTAAAAAAAAGTAATAAATTACAATTATGAATAAGACCCCCTAAACGATTTCTTCATAATAAATGTATACCATAGTTTAGTATTTAAAATCTGGCAAGCAGGTAGACGCCCACCTTGCCAGAGATAAAATGTAAAAGGCCGAGTCCTACGCAAAAAGTCCGAGGTCGCGTTAAAAAAAAGTACCTAAGCACACGACCCAATAAACGGACGGAAGTGAAAATAAATTGAAAGGGCGACATCTAATAAATTGTCAATTAAGCAAGTTATGCGAAATATAATTTACATTTTAATTAAAGGCGGAAAGGAAAACTCAAACACAGTGAGACTGGGAAGAGGGAACGAACTTAATAATAGTAACGAAGTCTAGTGAAGGGTGTAGACTCGCGATTTAAATAATGGAACGATTTGAATTTAGAACGGATACAATAATTTGAATAGCAAAAAAATGAACAAATAAAAAAGTAGAATAAATTAAATAATTGATTTGTTTGATATGATTGACTGAGATTTAAAACAACTAACAAATATTTCGTAAAAAAAATTGTACCCCTCGATATTTCTCACAGAAATTACATTCGATTTCAACACTCTTGAAACACGTCGAATAATCTTTCTAGATAAGCGTTTTTTTTAAACTATTATCCGGAGGTATTTATAATCCAGAAATACTGACAGAACTAAATCTATACGCTCCCTACAGCTAAGGGGGCATATCTTATTTAATGCCCCAAATTGCGCACAGAGGCGCTTCAAAGTTCTCCTGTATTGAAAGCGAATCGTGTTTTTAATGAGGTGGCAAAGGAGATAAACCTCTTTAGATGCAATTAATTGCAACAACAAAGAGAAAACTGTAATATTTCTGTTCACATGGTTCTATGTATTATATATTTCATTAGGTAATTGTTTTCTCCCTTTACGTCGATATGGCTCGCGCTATAATGATGTAAAGAGCTTTTCAACAAAATAGTAATAATAAAATAATGATTTTGACAGGAATTTTTTTTTCATTTGTTCCAATGACAATTTGAATAATTTCTTCAATATTATTTTAAAGTTCTTGCTGGTGTTAGTTTGTTGCAAGTGCCTAATTACAGTTAATTTAAAAAAACGGTGGATACGTGGAACATAAATTAAATAGACAAAATGTGCACCATCTAAAAATAATATTGTGTTAAATTATTTTTATTTTGTTATTTCATTTTATATCATTGTATTTTATATTAATTGTTTTAGATTTATTTTGTGGATGTTTTACGATCGAAGTGTGCGCGGGAGATGCCTATTGGTGGCGAAGTGTGTTCGCAACCCATCACACCGCGTCTCCCGCGGGGCGGAAAGAGAAGGATAGAGTGCAGCACCGGTTAAAGTGTGACAGTCCATTCTTTCTGCCCACCCTTTCGGGGAGACGGCGTGATGGTTAGTTAGTTTTAGAAAAAAAAGACTTCTAAATAAAAGAAATATGTAAAATATTATTATAAAAAACGAGTTAATGAGTAATATATTTACATACGTATTAATTAAAAATTACAAAGATATGTTTTCGAAAACTAATTAAATGAATAAAGTGGATAGCTGTTTTTTATTTTATTTTTAGTATTAGTTTTGATATGGAGACCATAGGAAGAGAAAAGAGGTATCAGTCTACCCCAGAAAAGATGGGCTGACGACATAATTCCAGTTAGAGGAAGAATATGGGAAAGACTCTTGCAAGACAGAAAAAAATGACAATTTGGGAGGCCTATATCCAGCAGTGGAGAGATTGCTAGAGAAAAGAAGAAGATAATTTGACACATATTTCTTCTTCTTATTTTAATAGATCTGACGATCTGTGACACAGAAATCATATCTCGTGGGCGGTGTCCGGAGGGGATTTCATAAGCGGCTGTATATGCAAGTCTGACACCATCCATTCGGGCAACATGGTCCCTCCAGTATCTTCTTCTGGATCTACTCCACTGAACGATATCCTCTATTTCGCAGGTTTTTCTTATGTCTACGTTGCGGACGCGATCTCGGAGGGTTTTTCCAGTAATTGATCTTAGGACCTTCATCTCCGATGTTCTTAGTAGTCCCTTGGTTCGCACAGTATCAGCCCGCGTCTCTACAGCGTACGTCATGATAGGTCGCACGCATGTTTTATAGATCTATAAAACATGCGTGCGATACATATTTGTCTTATTGAAAGAAAACAAAAATAAAGATAATTAATAAAACATGACATTATAATGAAGATAATTCGACGAATAGGGTTTAAAAAAGTTAAAAAAATAAACAATTAAATCAAACAAATTATTGTTCCATCCCTAATAATAATTACTAACACAAACTAATGGTTCAGATACTTTCCGCCCTCGGAGGTGGCGCCGTGATCAATTTTGTTGACACACGTTATTATAGGGAGAACTTCGCAATAAAAAGGATAGTACGCTTTTTGGTCGTCGGCCAAGAAACTCCGATGTTTTCTATCTGTTTTCGTTTCATTGAAAAATTTTAGGGAAAGGTACAGAATTCCGAACTGCATTTAAAAAAGAATATGGCTACAGGGTATTTAGAAAACTACAGAATTTCATTGGTTGTCATTCCCATAAAATAAAATAAAACTTCTAAAAAATAGATGTATTCATAAGTATAATTAATTAATACGAATGAAAACGCCTGTCTTCTAGGAGTTTTATTATATTTTAGATGGAATTACATGTTTCGCCCTTCTACGGCATTATCAAATGGACATTTGGACATATATTAATGCCTTAGAAGGGCGAATGTCATTCCATCTAAATTATTATAAAACTCCTAGAAGACAGACATTTTCATACATATTAATTATTTAATATGGAGTTTTACATCATTGTTCAAGATACAGGATTTTTTTTTGCTATTGTTGTTATTTTTTATAAAAGAAATACTTTAATATCTTGCGTATTGAATTCAATGTAATATTAAGTACACAATTAAATCTGACGTTCCTTACGTCTCCAGGGAGGCATTTTTATGCTCCGTATTAAAAAATAAATTTCATATTTATTATTTAATACGGAGTTTTATATCAAAGTTCAAAAATCACCAAGCAATAGGCGTTCTTTTATTTCTAACATTCCCGAATCACATTCAATTTTTAGTAGATTTTATTTAAGCCATATTGAAATATTGTTGACAAAATATCATATTTAGTTTTAAAAGTTATTTTTTCGGATATACAATATATACCAATATACTCGTATACCTTGAAACGAAAAGTCTATGAAGCCAATGTTCTGCCAGTTGGTACTTAAAATCTTGAAACTGTCACATTGTCCAAACAAAGTGCGGATAAACTACGAGTGACCCAAAGAGTCATGGAAAGAGCCATGTTAGGAATAAGCTTAAGAGACAAGAGTCAGAAACGATACGGTGAGAGAAAAAACAAAGGTCACTGACATCATCCACCGGGTGGCGACTCTAAAATGGCAATGGGCAGGTCATGTAGCCAGAAGCTCAGATGAAAAATGGACAAGAAGACTGCTGACTGTGCAGGGCGAAGACTGCTGACTGATAAGTGCAGGGCGACCGCAACTACGGTAGAAGGATGATGTGAACAGACACGTCGGAATAACCTGGATGCAGTCTGCACAAGACAGAGTGACATGGAGGCGAATGGAGGAGGCCTTTGTCCTGGAGTGAGCAGGAATAGGCTGAGGAAGAGAAAGAAGAAGAATATATACCAGTGGGTCGTCGTCAAACACACTTATTTTACAGTGTTTAACCATTATAAGCAAACATAAAATTCCCTTTCATCGCTACGTGGCATATTCTTCGTGGACGCATTTTGAATAAACAAACTAACAAACAAAATTATCATAGACTTGGGACTTGGATCTTCTGGCTTACAGAGGTTCAGCTCATGTGGCTATTCCTCTTACGTCTGATGGGAACATTGTCGGAAGGCGATTTGGTGGGTTGTTAGTTTATGCGGGGGCATGATTTGTGTGGCCCTGAGTGTTCCTCTGAAGGAGGATCGATTTTGGGCGCTTGTGGCGGCTGGGGTTGTTTGGTTCGTAATTTGAGAGGTCTTTTATTGTGGGGTTAGGATGTGAAAGGATATCTTTCATGTTAGTGAAAGTACGTTCAGAAGGCAAATACTCTTAATTCTGGAGAGTATTCTGTCTTCCTAATGTTGAACCATCTCTTATGCGTTTCTGGCAGTATACTATACATAATATATTATTTTACCTGTTCTCAATAGATGCCTTAAAAATAAATTTTGTAATGTCTGTTGATGAAATAAACTGATTTGATTTGATTTGATTTGAAGGGAGTCCTTTGTAAAAACGTTCGGCAAGTTTCAGAATGAATTCATCTATCATCGGGATTCCCGATTCAATGTGCAGTTGTGTGATCCAGCAATACTTGATTATATAAGTAGTCATGATTATAACACACTCGTGATTTCGAGACTCTTTAATCTGACTAACAAGCAAAGAAATATAACACTTATGGAAGGTTTTATTTTGTTAATAGTATATGGCACCATTTAGCTGCATTCGGAATACTTGTGTGCATTTTGGAACACCGTGAAAAGTATACATTGCGGGTACAGACTGATCACGAAGTTTGCACTACATTTTTAAATATATTGATGCGGTCTATGCTCTAAATGCGCCGTAAAGCGAAAACTTTACTATCCGAACGCAGTTAAAATGTGGAGAGACGAACGGAAAGGTGCTTTAAAGGTCAAAAGCGCTTCTACTGCGGGGGAACGCCGCGGGCACAATTTGTGAAACACTGGAAAGGGTATTAAATACACGAAAGGAAGTTATTAACAACAACTCTAACTTTATTTACATCGAATTCTGTTAACCAAACATCTCTTAAGAGTAGCAGACATGAGAACATTGCGACCTATTGTGGGGATAACCCTTAGAGATAGGATAATTTTATGCTATGATTGTTTAAATATGATTTTTCCTTCGGCTTGTTGTCGCATTGCTATGCTGACGACCAGCAAATATACCTACTCTTTCTGTGACCTAAAACAGTCAGCAACTGCTTCTTTCATCTAAGGCAATTAAGATCCATAAAAAGAAATATTCCCATTGACAGTTTTAAAACATTAATTAATTCCTTCGTCGTGTCCCGACTAGATTACTGCAATGGTGTCTACGCCAACATCCCCAAACAGCAAACAAATAAACTGCAGTCTGCATTCAATGCAGCAGCAAGACTGATAAGGGGTGTGCCAAAGAGTTGTCACATAACACAGCATCTTAAGGAGCTCCAATGGCTGAAATGTCCAGAAAGGATACAATACAAGCTCTGCTGGACGGTCTATAAGGCGTTGCATGGAATGGCACCAGCTTATATATCTGAACTCTGCATCAACGAGAACCTGAATGCTAGACAGTCTACATTGCGATCAGCTAAGTCTTCTGCGATCGGTAGATTGACTGTGCCAAAACGCTGTCCAAGCACAAACTTTGGCGACCGAGCTTTCGCGGTAGCCGGTTCTTTAGCCAGGAACAATCTTCCAACAGACCTTAAGTGCATTGAGAATCAGAGTTTAGATCGAGACTGGTACGAGTTTAGACGAGAAGGGCTGATCGACTTCGTCAGGTGCAGCCCTCATACTAAATATGTTTATTATTTTTGTTATTATTATTATTATTATTATTATTATTATCTAGTTGATAAAACGGAGCATCTTCTACAGCGCCCTTGAGATGAGTAATTCATAAAAATGGCTCTCTATAAATTATCCAATTTATATTATTATATTATGAGCAATTGGGTAAAATGGCAAAACGTACTGACTACAAATAGACTATCAACTGTCAAATTGACAGTCTGTAGAAACAATGTTGCCAGTTTAAAAACCAAACCTCTAAAAAAAAACTATATTTTATGGGAATGACATGTTTTGCCTCATTATTAAATGATATTTTAATATATTTGATAATGACTTAGCAAGGCGAAATATGTCTTATTCTGCTTCTTTCTCTTAGTTAAGGTCGAATGACCTGTTTGTGACGGTGGGCTGGTCTGGGATGATGATGTCCGGCCATTTCTCAATCTCTTTGGCGGCCTTCCTGGTAATCTATTGCCGTTTGGGTTCTCATCTTTAACAACTTTTGCAATTCTTGTATTCTCCATGCGGTCCACGCGGTCTCTTTAAAAGCGCTGTCTGCTTCTTCCCCATCTTACTACGTCCTCAAAACCACAGACAGACCTCATCGTTTCATTTCTGATCCGATCTCTGAGGGTTTTGCCTGCGATGGAGCGTAGGGTTCGCATTTCTGCTACTCTATGAAGGTTCTTAGTTCTATTGGTATCGGCTCTGACCTCTATTCCATACGTCATGATGGGTCGAAATATGTTACTCCCATATCTCCCTCTGGTTTCAATCCTAAGATTGGTTTGCAGCAATTTCTTCTATTCTTCTCTTCCATTCTTCCCTATCTTGTGGGGCTCTTTTGAAATCTGCATATGATGAGCAGCGCACGTCCACCAACAGGTCCTCCAGGTACTCTCGGCGTGGGCGTCCCCTAGATTTTGTCACTCCCATAAAATAAAATAAAGAACCTATAAAATATACGTTTTTATTGGTATAAATTTTTTAATATAGAGTTTTACATGATGATTCTGATTATGACCTGTGATAGGTAGCTAGTCCATTACAATTTTATTGTTCCGTGAATTCTACTATACCTATGACAGCGTGTGAATTTCTATTTTAATCACAATATTAACCCGGGACCTTCGTTATGTCAGTCTTAGCCGTTAGTTTACAGGTATGCTTATAATATCAGAAATGCGTTATTATTAAAGCTTCTCAGTAGTGCAATTTGATTTGTGTTCTGCAGTAAAAATAAATAGCAACATAAATATCCACATTTTTTCTAATGAACCGGTACAATTTATGGTTTTCGGGGATTCAAAATGGACGCCATTGTTGGTTTCAGGAAATAATGTCAATGCGGCGTAAAAATTCACTAAACAATAAAGTGAAAAATGTGTCAGATAATGCCAAGGCGCCAGAGGCGGCGGGAGGGCTGAATGCCACGCCAGGGCCGGAGGAGAGGGAAAGGGCACGGCTGGTGCAAATGTTAATGGGGATAGCGATATGGATCACTACAAATGGACAAGCATATATAGGCAATTATGTTTAACGTGTACAGGTTAACAATACGTTTAAAGTATAATAAAAACGATAGAAGAGATATTTCAGATGAAACTAACTAACCATCACGCCGTCTCCCCGAAAGGGTAGGCAGAAAGAATGAACGGTCACACTTTTACTGATGCGGCACTCCATCCTTCTCTTTTCGTCCCGCGGAAGACGCGGTGTGATGGGTTGCGAACCTCATCGCCACCAATAGGCATCTCCCGCGCACACTTCGATCGTCCAACACCCACAAAATAAATCTAAAACAAATAATATAAAATACAATGATATAAAATAAAATAACAAAATAAAAATAATTTAACACAAAAAGTTCTTTTTAGATGGTGCACATATTGTCTATTTAATTTATGTTCCACGTATCCACCGTTTTTTTTTTTAATTTAGCACATACTGTAATAACACATGATGTTTTTTTTCGATGTTGTACATGTTGAAATGGACGATCCGGACTTTTGCGTCTCAAATGAATGTGTATTAAAACTTTTTAAATAACGAACGTTGAACGTTTCCCGAACAGAACACCCATTTTGATAAAACAATGCACGAGTTGATTTGCACGAGTTGATGAACGCTATATCCGCCCATGGTGATTTGGCAAAACTGAATAAATGACAGCCAATTTGACAGATGTCGCTTCAACAATATGGCCGCTATCAACTGTCAAAGTTCGGAAGTCCCTATTAGAAGACCCTTTATTGTAACCGGGTGGTGGTCTAGGGAACAGAACGCTCGACTCCTGATCCGGGGGACTTGTGATCAAGTCTGGACAAGATCCGATTCCTTCTACATAGTGGAACGTGTCATTCCCATAAATTATAATAAAATTTCTAGAAAACAGACGTTTTAATTAGTATTTATTATTTATTCAGGCTGCGAAACCTGGACTCTGAAAGTGAATGGAAGCGTTCGAGATGTGGATATACCGCAGAATGCTCCGTATACCGTGGACCGATAGGGTCAGTAATACAGACGTACTACAGAGAGCCAGAGCCAATATAGAGCTGTTGTCAAGTGTGAAAATTAGAAAGGGCTCATGTGCTAAGCGGAGAAAAATACCACCTCCTTCGACTGATATTAATGGGTTAAGTGGAGGGACGTTGGGGAGTTGTTAGAAGGCAGTTGTCCTGGTTGCAGAGGATCAAAGAGTGGACAGGAATAACAAGAATTCAGAACCTGTTCCAAGTGGTGCAGAAAAGAGATGCCTTTGCTGTAGTGATCGCTAACGTTGGGGAGACCTGACACGGCACCGAAAGAAGAAGAAGAAATGTTTTATTTAATTGCTTAAAAATTAAGGTGCGACTTATAGTCTGTAAAATACGGTATACTTATATATCGGCGGGTGCCATTTAACAGTCCACAGTTTGAAAAGCCCAGATTTAATGAAAAATATTTTTAGAAACAGCGTGTTTTTGAACATTTATTCGTCACGCTCTCTGTATCCTTAGTAAAGAATAATATTCCCGATTTAATTTTCATTGTCTCTGTTGCGAGATTAAGGACGTGTTTTGTTATTTTCCATTGTGAATTTCCTGGAATGGACTATATTGTTAATTCGCCACCGAAGATAATCCTACATTTAATAATTCAGAAAATTCCTTTTGGCGAATTTGGAAATGTGGGGTGATCATTCTTGGGAGAGTCAAATATTTATACAGACAAAGCGTACATTGTATTTTGCCTTAACTTCATTTCCCTACGCTAGAAAGGGGACCCAGTTCTGCGCGTTCTTAACAAGATACATGTTTAAGTTTGTACTTTGTACTGCCAACCTTTGTTCATATTACCATGGTCACCGAAAACCCAGTTTCGCTCTAACAAATGAGAAGTTAGTCCTTGTTTAATCACTAGCTGTCCCTTGTATCCGACAAAGACTGTCCTTCACGGTTGTGGGTTCTCATGTGACTAAAGAGTCCAATACTGGACCCACACATATTCGAGCATTAAGACATTGGTAGTGGAATCCCCCACCGTCTCTCAATGGTTTCTCCTTTCGTCTCCTCCTCCTATCTGTGGTGCTTCAAAGACTTGCGTTTCTTAATGTGCTGTTATTGTCCATCTAGGCGTGTCTTCTGCAGTCTTTTCCCAGCTTTAAATCAATAACTTCAAGCAAAAATGTACTCTAAAATTGGACCAGAGCTCGATTATTAAGGTCTACATTCGTCTGTACTACGAAAATTATCTAACTAACTAACTAACTTACCATCACGCCATCTCCCCGGAGGGGTAGGCAGAAAGAATGGAACGCCACACTGTTCTGTCCTGACATACGTCTCTCGATTCCTCTACATTCATACATCTTGTCATGCACGCACGTCGATTTTTCCGACTCCTCACGTGACCGACATTCAATATTTGATTGATTTGATCGTGCCACGTTTTCCTCGGCCTTCCTCTATTCCTAGCTCCGTTCACGCCGTTTACATATACCTTCTTTACCATTCTGTCTTCACTCATTCTTTCCATGTGTCCAAATCATTTTAATGACCCTTTCCTTATTTTGTTCATAACACTTTCATTCGCACCACATTCACTTCTTATAATTGCATTTGTCACTCTATCATAAACAGATTTGCCACACATACGTCTTAGAGATCTCATTTCTACTGCATTTATTCTACTTTCATCCTTCTTTTGCCAGTTCCATGCTTCACTTCCATACATAACGAAAATTATCAATTAATTTATTAATTTATAAAGTGAATGAGAGCTCGATTCGTAACAAAAGTATGCCTTTAACCACCGCCGGATTCTATTAAATCAATTCTGAAAGTTTTAGTACTTATTTACTTTGTTTTGGAGATATACAGAAAATTAAAAAACCACTACATATTCAGACAAAAATGGTATCACGAAAACAACACCGCCCAACACTGCCCCATTCGTAGAATTGTGTTTAAATTAAACTGCTAATACAAAACATTACGTTTACAAATTACAAAACGCAATTCAAAGAAATCCTGTGCCGTCATGTCGGTTACGTTAGACAGAACAAAGAAAATGAAATTTATTTAATACGGATGTAAAAAATATACAAAGAAAATTGAACGTAGTTTATATCGTGCTTTGAGCTCCACATATTACATTTTGTCATGATTTTAAAGAACCATAAACTAACGTATCGCGATCAAACAGTTTAAAAAAAATACAAAAAATGTGATTTGATAAATCCTTAGTTCCTTGATGCATGGTTTCTTAGTCACATGGTTTCTTAGTCACATGGTTTCTTAGTCTTATCATATAAAATAATAAGTAGGTTTCAGATACGTTATTTAGTGTGTTTTCATTGGTGATCCCTGCGTTGTTTCGGACATATGGAGCGCATGGATGGGGAAAGAATGGTTAAGAAAGTATACGTTAACGATGTAAACGGAGTACGGAGTCGATGTACACCGAGGAAAACATGACACGACCGAATCAATAAAATTTTAAAGATTATCCATGTTAGAAGTCGGAAGAATCGACGTGCGTGTATGACTCGTCGTATGAATGTGAAGAAAGCTAGAGAGGTTTGTCAGGATAGAGTAGTGTTGCGGTCCATTCTCTTTGCCTACCCCTGCAGGGAAACGGCGTGATGGTTTGTTTGTTTGTTTAGAGATTCAGATTTTATACATATGTTGAAGTAAAGCATGAAACTAGCAGGAGGGAAAGGGCATGCCTGGTGCAAATGTTAATGGGGATGGCGATATGGATCACTACATACGGTCAAGCATACCTATATAGGCAATTAGTTATAGTAATGTTAGAAGTCGGAAAAATCTACATGCGTGTATGACTCGTTGTCTGAATGTGAAAAAAGCTGGAGATGTGTCAGGATAGAGTAGTGTGGCGGTCCATTATCTCAGCCTACCCCTGCGGGGAAACGGCGTGATGGTGTGATGTGTTGTTGTTTTCATTGTGAAAAAGACTATTTAAAAAAAAAATTGTTACATTTGATGTCCTAGCAATGTTAAACATGTCATTCCCAAAAAAGTAATAAAACTTCTAGAAAACCTCCGTTTTCTACTAAAACAAAGGGTTTAATTTACTAAGTGTTTATTTTTTTCTCGAATACTAACGAAAAATTGTTGATAATTGCAAAGTACTAATATATTTAAGCCTTATGTCCGTCACACGTTGCAATGCCTATTTCTGTTCTGTTCCCATAAATCAATTTACATCTTCGTCTCTATAGAGATACAATTAATCCTTATAAAATAAAATATGATTTTCATTGTGAAAATCCAGTGTTTGTAAACGAACCGAAATGATTCCGGAAGGGGGGGGGGATGTTTCAATTTATTATCTTATAAAAGGTTTTTTAAACAATTATCGAAGCCTAGTTGAATCATTCGATCCTGCAAGTCATCATTCCGGCCAAGAGACCAGCGTTAGTTTTTCGGGAATTTGATCCTGGGCCACATAATGGAGGCGGTGTGTGCGGGAATATGAGTGTGCAAGATTTACAGGGCCGGCCGCCGCTGGCGCCCCCTGAGGGCCCGGGGAACTAAATTGGGTTAGTTCCCCTTAATTCGATCTGAGAATTGTTTGCCGGCAACTCCGCCCGCCACCTGATCAGCAAAATGCCAATTTAATAGGATAACGAGAAATTGGGTAATGAATATCGTGTTAGCTGGAAAACGAGATCTCAGCCACTCTGAAAATCGCTAACAAGATGAAAATAAAAAAGTTTTTTTTTAATTGCAAAAAAATACCTACCTAACTAGCCATCATGCCCTCTCTCCGAAGGGGTAGGCAGAAATAACGGACTTGCACAGTTTTCTTTCCTGATATATTTCTCTCACTTCCTCAACATATCCCGACAGATATCTCCGACAGCGCCAGCATAGATTGTTTTACCTACCCGCCGCCAGAACCAACCTGCCTCTCGCGACACCGGTGGGGAGCAATCAATCTGCTGAACGCGGTCTCCTCGGAGATCGACGTCTTTGATATCAGTGAAAGTACGTTCAGAAGGCAAATACTCTTAATTCTGGAGAGTATCCTGTCTTCCTAATGTTGAACCATCTGTCATGCGTTTCTGGTAGTATACTATACATAGTATATTATTTTACCAATAGATGCCTTAAAAATTAATTTTGTAATATCTGTTGATGAAATAAACTGTAATATCTGTTGATGAAATAAACTGATAAACATTCATAAATCGTGTCATACACGCGCGACGATTTCTCTGACTCCTCACATGGCCGACATTTCATATTTGATTTATTTGATCGTGCCACGTTTTCCTCGGTCTTCCTCTATTTATAGTTTTATTTACATCGTTAACAAATAATTTTTTTACTATTATTTCTTCATTCATTCTTTTCATGTGTGCAAACCATCTTACTGATCCTTTCATTATTTTGTTCCTAACACCATCGTTCGCACCGCATTCACTTCTTATATTTTCATTCGATACTCTATCATACACAGGGTATCGGCACATTCGTCTAAGAGATCTCATTTCCACTGCATTTATTCTATTTTCATCCTTCTTTTGCCAGTTCCATGCTTCGCTTCCATACATAAGGGTCGGTAGAAGAACACCATTGTGCACTGCCATTCTAGCTTTTTTGGACAGGTTTTTGTTTGCGATGACAACTTTAAGTGCACCGTTGACTTTGTTGCCTGCCCCAACCCTTCTTTCAATATCCCTCTCCACTCTCTTGTGAACATACTACCTAAATACACGAACTAATCTACTTGCTCTAATTTTTCACCATTCACGCTAATGTTGCAGACTGTCATGATTTCTTCTTTTTCAAAAATCATTGAAATAATTTAATATTGAAAAAAAAACTCTAATTAATTAAATCTTTAGAAAACACGTTATTTTGGTTCTTCTTCTTCTTATTGTAGATCTTGCGATCTGTTTATGCAAGAAATCAACTTTTTTCCTGTGATGAAGACGACCAGACTTCTCTCCATCTTTTTGATGGTCGTCCTGGTGGTCGAAGGCACTCTAGAGTCTCGTGCATCACGATATTAGGAATCCTCGCTGGATCCATCCTTACGATGTGGTTCCCCCAGAATCGTCTTATCTGCCTACTCCATATCACAATGTCATCAATTTAATAACAAAAGTTCTCGTAATATTAAATCATAGGTTCAAAAACATTTCTGGATCAGTAAAAAAGATCTTGAAGAAAGAAAAAATCTAACGCCTCCTATCAAGCAGCGCTGGTTCGCAGTAATTTGGAGTACTGCTTCATTATTTGGGATCCCAGAGAAAAAACAGCCATATTGGAACTAAAAAGGATCCAGAAACGATTTTTGAGATATTTATATCCTTTTTGTACCTTTCACTATTTCTCACAGGAATGTTGGATTCCAACCCTCTTGAAACAAGTCGAATGATCTATCTAGGTATGTAACTATTATCTGGAGGTATTTACAATATAATGACGACCTTCGTGGTCAAGTGGTCAAATCGGCGAGGGCAGTGTGATTGTCACACTGTCTTTGGTCTGGCGTAGAATTCACGTGACAATAAAATGGCGATAGATTAGCTACCTAGCACATGTTACCAGAATCACTATGATAGCTTTAATATCCTTTACATCGATTTGGCTCGTGCTGTCATGATGTAAAGAGCGACTCAACAAAATGATAATAATCCAGGAATACCGAAAGAACTAAATCTATACGTTCCCCACAGCCATAGTAGAGCAAGGGGACATATCCTATGTTATGACCCAAATTGCCTCACAGAAGCACTTCGAACTTCTCCTGTATTGAAAGCGATTTCGTTTTTAAAATGAGGTGGCAAAGGAGATAGACCTCTTTGGATGCAATTATAGCGAATTCGTGAATACCCTTACGATAATATCGACAAGAAATAACTGTCAGACCACAATATATGGAACGTTCTGCGGTACATACATATACAGAAACATAATAATGAATTTTTATTCCTTTGGACAAAACAATAAAGAAAAAAGTTAATTAATAACTGAACACTTTCCCCTTTCAAAGCGGTCAATTTGAGATTAAATTCCATGATATCGATTTTGTGTTTCTTCTATACACAGGGGCTTTTAAAAAATTATGTTAATTTTGTATTCGAGTTGTGTGTGGGTGGGGGGGAGGGATTAAACGAAAAAAGGGGGGGGGGGATGGAAGCGATTGTTGGAGGAAATCAGAATTCGAAAATCGCTGATCATGTAAACCTGATATACGAGTATAGGGTGTTTTTTTAGAGGTTTGGTTTTTAAACTGGCAACATTGTTTCTACAGACTGTCAATTTGACAGTTGACAGTTGATTTGTAGTCAGTACGTTTTGTCATTTTACCATGAATACACTGACGTCAAAACAGAGCTTGTAAATTATGCAAATTTATTTTGAAAATCATGGTTCGGTTCGCCAAACTTATCGTGCACTACGTCCATTTTACGTTCGACATAATCGTCTATCCGAGCGAGTTATTCGGAAGACAATGGATCGGTATCGCACCACGTACACTCTAGTGAATAATACGCATCCACAAAGACGACAATTGTCGAAAATTGGATTTCACGATTGCGCTTCATTCGAGCTAGCCGTGACCTCATATGCCTGAAATCATATTTAAACAATAATGGCATATAATTATATATTAAATAAAGCCAATATCATAGACATTAACAATATTTTAATGTGTTTTTATTTATTTTGAATATGACATGTAGGTATTGTGTTGTGTACCTCTAAAAAAACAACCTATACTAGTAGAACTAATAGAAATGATCTGAATCGTATCTGGCAAAAGCGATCGGAAAAAAATATTACGAAAAAAGCTTTTAAATTGATTTTATATTGTACAGATATTCGGATTTTATATATGTGGATGTGAAGCATGTAACTAGCAGGAGGTAAAGGGCACGACTGCACAGACGCCGAATTCGACAATTTAGGGGGAAAAAAATAATTTGATGTCAAAAAGATTTTTTTTGATTAAAAGCATTTCTAAAATATTACAATTTATTTTATTCAAATATTATTGAGGAAAAATACTATATCAAATCATTAAAAATAGGTATTATATGCATTATGAACGTAAACAAAACGGGTAATTTATGTAAGAAAAAAATGTGACAGGAAAAACGCATTTTATAAACAAATTATTTTCATTAAATTACTTCTGTATCACTGTCCTCATAATCGTGCACAGTTATTAATTGTGGTAGACTTAACAAATTTAAAACTTCTTTTGAAAGAGGACGACTTTTCCCAAGCGGAAGTTTCCGGAAACTTGAAATTACGGGATCAGATGAAACCCATAATCTATTTATTAGGTCCGTATTAGTGTTTATTCTCGAGGTCTTTCTTGTGTGGAATTTCCTAAATGTCTTCCAATCTTTCTGACGTATTTCTTGTAAGTCCTCTGTAACTGTATGATCTAAAAAAGTTTGTAATTTTATTTCTGCAAATGTTTCAGTAACTATCGTAGATTCTTCTCTTTCCGGATAGCACCCTTGTTTAGCCTTCAATGTTGAGTCATAGCTCGGGTAAATGTTTGCATTTCGTTTTTTAGCATCTCTTTGTAATGTTGTGTATTGTTCTTTGTAAGCTTCCAATCAATAATCAACGCTAAAGCTTCTTCTGCAGTATATGGTTTTAAGACAACATTCGGCGTTAATGATTTCTTCATTTTTCCTAGTCTCTTTGGAGTAACATTTGTCGCCATTTTGACAATATCTGCACTCATATGATTTCCAGACATGCGTAAGCTTAATTGCGTTGCATACGACAGTTCTTGTGCTGTTCTTTTTTCAACAAGATCCACTACTTTTCTTCGTTACATTTTCGAAGAGCTAGCATCAAACATTTTTTTAGGACGTCCGCGTCCAGATCCACGAGAGATTGAAGGTATTGCCAACGAAATTTCTTGATATGCTCAATTGTTTTATCAAGCCAGCTTGAATTTTTTCTAGTAAATACCGGAAGAAAATATTTACTTTCTTTCCAATTAAATAATATTTTTTGAACAGTCCATTTAATTTGAGACAAAATATTCTGCTCACAGTTTTTGGAACATGTAGCGTACTCTAATTTTGTTTTTATGTAATTTATTAAATATTTGACACATTTATTATGTGCCTGTTGTAAAAAAATAACCATTTTTAACTCTTAAAATAGCTCCATGCGAGTTATATTTAATCTTCCGCTCGAACGACCCAAACTGGCACCTGGAGAGACAAAAGATAAAATCAATTATAATGTATGAAGAAAGGGTTGTAAAGGGTTACGATTTTAATGTTACTTTATAGTAGATAGTACAAAGAATACATATATAACAATTATATCGTGGACAATGGCGCTTTTTTTTTTTTGAAGTCCAAATTATCGCGGAAAAAGGTTAAAAAATCATAGATTTTATGCATATTTTTTAAGCGTCTACTTTAAATGATAAAATTTTAAATCAAAACTAAATAAATATATAATAAAATAGTACATACCTTCAACAAATTTATTCATTTTGAAATTTTTTATCTTTTTTCACACAGAACTAAAAAAACGACTTTCACTTCGGAAAAAAGTACGCTACTATTTGAAATTTGGATGACCGGCGAAACAATTCGCGTGGTTCCCACTGTTTACAACCTTGCCAATTATTACAGACGCTAGTTTAATGTTTTTTTTTGTTTTGATTTATAAGTTCTAGACAGTTTTTAATAAAGATATATACTTTTTTCTAAATTAAACAAATCATTAAAAATTTCTTTTCTTCCCCATACATTTCCAATTTCGGCGTCTGTGGACTGGTGCAAATGTTAATATGGATAGCGATATGGATCACTACAAACAGAAAAGCATATAAAGGCAATTATTTTAACGTGTTAAGGTAAACAATACGCCATCAGAATATGAAAATCATTTAAAAAAATAGAATAACGATTTTGAAATTTCTTATGTATCAAAGTGAAGCATGGGACTGACAAAAAAATTATGAAAGTAGAATAAATGCAGTAGAAATGAAATCTCTTAGACGAATGTGTGATAAAATCTGTATATAATGGAGTGTCGAATTAACTAACTAACTAACTAACCATCACGCCGTCTCCCCGAAAGGGTAGGCAGAAAGAATGGACTGTCACACTTTTACTGATGCGGCACTCCATCCTTCTCTTTTCGCCCCGCGGGAGACGCGGTGTGATGGGTTGCGAACCTCATCGCCACCAATAGGCATCTCCCGCGCACACTTAATGGACAAAAATCAGAAAGTCTCAAAAATTAATAAGCTAAAAAATACTTAAAAATATGATTTGAAAGAAGAATGTGTGTTACGTGTAAACCTTTTATAAATTAATATCTGATGAAAATAAAAATGGAGACGAAAGTACACGTCAAATATATAAATGGAGGAAGACAGATAAAAACATGTCATAAACAAATCAATCAATTCATAAATGTCGGCCATGTTAAATTGACACGATTGTCTATGGCACGATGTATGTGTGTATAGTAGAATTTAAATGTAATATTTGTATAAAACGCTTAACATTTTTTTTTTGTCGAATTAAAATATATAAATAAGTGAATGCAGTGCGAATGAAAGTGTTATGAAAAAAATAATGAAAGGTATATTAAGATGGTTTAGACACATGGAAATAAATGAAGAAAGAATGGTAAAAAAGTGTATACTCTGCCTACACTTCCAAGGAACGGAGTGATGGTTTTTCAAATCAAATCAAATCAGTTTATTTCATCAATAGACATTACAAAATAAATTTTAAATGCATCTATTGAGAAAAGGCAGAGAACCAGAAACGCATGAGAGATGGTTCGACATTAGGAAGACAGGATACTCTCCAGAATTAAGAGTATTTGCCTTCTGAACGTACTTTTTGTTGTTATAATAATTAGAATTAGCTATTTCCATGGAGTTTAACATCATTATTCAAGAATTTTTTTAAACAATACAGCGAAACAGCTGTCGCGGCGTTCTCCAAAATATGTAAAATTAAAAAAAATTTGATATTATAATATTGTTGTAAACAGTTAATAATGTTAAAGTATCATAAAACGTTATCCAACGCTCACCCGAAGCTGTTGTAGCGAGGTAGGGAGAAATAATGGACCGCCACACTGTTCTGTCCTGACATACTTCTGTCGATTCCTCTTTATTCATACATCTCGTCATGGACGCACGTCGATTTTTCCGACTTCTCACGTGACCGTCATTTAATATTTGATTGATTTGATCGTACCACGTTTTCCTCGGTCTTCCTCTATTTCTAGCTCCATTTACGTCGTTCACATATACCATCTTCACCATTCTGTCTTCACTCATTCTTTCCATATGTCCAAACCAGCTTAACGACCCTTTCATTGTTTTGTTCATAACACTTTCATTCGCACTGCTTTCGCTCATTATATTTGCATTTGACAGTTTATCATATACAGATTTACCACACATTCGTCTCAGAGATCTCATTTCTACTGCATTAATTCTACTTAAGAGTATTGGAGTAAATTAAGAAAACGGTCCAATCCAGCGACGTTAAGTGCAATAATTTTTTGGCAAACAAATTTATTATCATATTTTCCAGGGGAGTGTGTCCAAAATAAGAAGTGTTTTAGGAAAAGTTTCAACTAAGGGAAGAGTTTGAAACTTTGATAAATTCCATTGCGTTTCACTGGGCAATATTTCAGCCGAAAATCTCCACGATATCCCGAGATTTCTTCCTAGCATAATCAGTGGCGGCTTAATATTAGTTTGCGTAGAAAGAAAATATTTTTGCAAATTTACTACGTTATATTTTAAGAAAAACAATGTATGATAGATACCTAATAATGAAGTTAGAAAGGAACGTAAGGCGGATATATGCGTCTTAAATAAAATTAAGACAGGATCAATAAGGTGGTTGTGCATATGGAACGAATTGATGAGGGAAGAATGATTAAAAAGATATATACAAGTAGTGAAAAAAACATTGAGTTATTATATTATGTGCTAAATTAAAAAAAACGGTGGATTCGTGGAACATAAATTAAATAGTCAATCAAATCTAATAAGAACATTTTGTGTTAAATTATTTTTATTTTGTTATTTTATTTTATATGATTGTATTTTATATTATTTGTTTTAGATTTATTTTGTAGGTGTTGGACGATCGAAGTGTGCGCGGGAGATGCCTTTTGGTGGCGATGAGGTTCGCAACCCATCACACCGCGTCTCCCGCGGGGCGAAAAGAGAAGGATGGAGTGCCGCATCAGTAAAAGTGTGACAGTCCATTCTTTCTGCCTACCCTTTCGGGCAGACGGCGTAATGGTTAGTTAGTTTTTTAGTTATACAAGTAGTGTGAATAGAAAAATAAGTCGGGGAAGGCCAAGGAAGACATGACATGACCAAATTAATCAATTACTGAAAGGCGGCCATGTTCGAAGTAGGAACAATCGGCAAGCGTGCATGTCACGATATATAATAATAATAAATTGGACAATTTATAGAGCGCCATTTTTATGAATTTCTCACCTCAGGGGCGCTGTTGAAAATGCTGCGTTTTATTAACAAATAAATAATAATAATTGAAATATTCCTGATGTTCAACAAATACTGCCCTGTCTGGCTATATGTCCAGCCCACTGTCACTTCAATTAAGCTGTACGATCCGTGATGTCGGAAACTTTGGTTCGGTATCTAATTTCTTCATTTCGTATTTTGTCTCGGAGACTCACGCAGAGCATTTGCCTCCCTATGGATCGTTGTGTGCTTTTTATATTGTGGACATTTTTCGCTGTGAGGGTGGTTGTCTCACACACATTTATGTTCTTCTTTCTTCTTTGCTAGCCTTCTTCCCTCCACTGCTGGATATAGGCCTCTTCCAATTTCTTCTACTCGTCTCTATCCTGCCCCCTTTGTATACAAGATTTTCCAACCCTTTTGACAATATCATGGGTCCATCTCATCGGTGGCCTTCCGACACTTCGCCTATTTTCCGATGGTCTCCAACTGAGTATTCTGGGTGCCCATCTGTTGACACCCTGTCTAGCGAAGTGTCCAGCCCATTGCCATTTCAATTTTGCCACTCGGTCCATGACGTCAGCAACCCTGGTGCGGCATCTGATTTCTTCATTCCTTATGCGGTCTCGCAAGCTCACACCAAGTATCTGTATTTCCATGGACCTCTGTGTACACTGGAGCCTGTGGACACTTTTTGCTGTAAAAGTTGTCGTCTCTAGTCCGTATATCATCATGGGCCGTATACACATGTCGTAGACCTTTCTTTCGAGACAAACCGGTATTTCCATTTATGTTATGTAATAAAATAATTAAATTTATGTTATGTAATAAAAATAATAAAATTATTAATTCATATAAATAATAAAAATATTTACATTTATGTTATGTAATAAAAATCTGTAAACCGATAGATGAACCGAGCCGCCCCTGGTTTTCAACGTTGAAAAATATTTTCAGCGAGATCTAAAAGTTTCGCCGAACTTCAACTGATACCAAGTTTTTATTATAAATTTGATACACATATTACACGTACTAAGCATTTCAAATATATTATATATAAAAAAAAAAAAACAAGAATATCGAAAATAACATTCTGATATAGGAAGACCGAGTAATACTTGGCACGATCAAGTAAATCAAATATTGAATGTCGGCCACGTGAGGAGTCAGAGAAATGGACGCACGTGCATGACACGATGCATGAATGCTGAGGAAGCGAGAGAAATATGTCAGGAAAATTAAAGTGTGGCAGTCCATTCTTTCTGCCTACCCCTTCGGGAAGACGGCTTGATGATTAGTTAGTTAGTCATAACAAGTATTAAAATAGACACAACAACAAACCATCACGCCGTTTCTCCGCAGGGGTAGGCAGATAGAAATGGACCGCCACATTACTCTATCCTGACATACCTCTCTAGATTGCTCCACATTCATAAAGCGAGTCATACACACACGTCGATTCTTCCGGCTTCTGACATGACCAACCTTTAAAATTTGATTAATCTGGTCATGCCAAGTTTTCCTCGGTCTACCTCGACTCCGTACTCCAAAAAGAGACACAAAATAATATTAAAAGGAGAAGTGTGAAGCGAGAGAGAACTCCATCGTCATGGCTGCCAAGGCCACGAGAGCACGAGCAGATGTGGAATTGGGGAAGTAAAATAAAAGGATCCCTTAAACATAGGACAAGGAGAAAGCTACAGGAAGAAACCTATTACTATAATAAAAACAAAAACTGGGATATATGTTAAACCGAGAGAGATGGATGTATGAGAACTCTTGGGTATACCACTATTCGGAAAGTTTCATGATAAGCGTTACCTTTTGAGCAGCGACCAACACCTTGTCCAGGAAGCGAAGCCATTCGAATATGAAGAGGGGTCTCTTGGCGGCCGGGATCTGCTGCAGGGCCTCCTCGTTCAGGGTCAAAGAGTGAGACAACTCCATCATCATGGCTGCCAAGGCCGCCTGCCTGTAGACAAAAAAGACTTCATTAAATAATTATACTAAGCCAACGCACATCAACGCACTGTCAGTTAAAATTCAAAATAAATGTAATAATGCCATCTAGCGGCATTTGTACGTATCTATCCACAATACAATTTTCATATTCAAAAATCATGTGTGTCATCGACTATGGCCAGATAATCGATTGCTAATTGCTAAGAAATATATAGACTTTAAATAGCTTTATTCTCAATTTATTCAAATTAACCTTCTACTGACATTCCTTGTTTTTCCCCTGTAGTCTTCAATTGTACATGAGAACGTGTGTGATATATTCGAAAGGTTACCAAAGGAGAAGAGAATCTCCAGACAGCCTACTTATGGTCATGCCAGAAGCATGGACTATCGGAATTCTTAATAGAATTGCTTTAAATGCAAACAATGCTAAATGATTTTGAATTGATATTAATATAACATATAATTGTCATACAAATTTACAATACAATCAAGTGCATAATTCACGTGACAATACAATGGCGATAGATTAGCTACCTATCACATGTCACGAGAACCAATATGATAGCTATACCCTTTATATCGATTTAGCTCGCGCTATAATGATGTAAAGAGCTTCTTCTTTCCCCTCGCCTGTTCCCGTTACTCGGGGTCGGCTTTTCTTATCATTTGGCGCAGGTATATCTTTCGTAGGCAGCTTCCTCCTCATGGCCTAGGGCCTTCATATCCCTCTGCACATTCGTCAGCGAGGTAGTTTGAGGTCTTCCTCTCCCTCTCCTACTAGTCATGGAAAGACACTTTTTCACAACATGGTCGTGAGGTATCCTACCATCGTAACCTTGTTTCTGACAACTTTTATTTTATAGGGGCTACCTTGAAACTTCCCTTCGTTGCGCACCTTGTCTTTCAATGTGACTCTTCCCGACCACCGCAGCATGCGCATTTCTGTTGTATGGAGTTTTTGTTCATGGATCTTTTTAGCTGGCCATACTTCCGTATAGTAATGTCGGCCGGATAGCTGTTTTATAAATCTTGCCCTCCTTATTGGCATTTTCGGATCACACAGAATTCCAGTAAGCGTACGCCATTTATTCCATCCAGATATTGTTCGGTTGGTTATGTCCGCTTCAATAATGATGTAAAGAGCGATTCAAATAATAGTAATAATAATACTATGTCGGAATTATCATTTAACAAAGACTAAAACAAAACTTAACAATGCGGAAAAATGTTATACTTTTGTATATCACGTGTACGTCTATGTATAATAATATATAAGAGAGACCACGCCGAGAGGGTGGAAACAGCTAGGATACCCAAGATCGTGTTGCAGGAGACTCCGTCGACCACCAGGACAACCACCAACGAGATGCAGAGTATGATGTTTTTTTTTTTTATATTGGTGTATAAGCGAGGAACACGAAGAAGATGTCATGTATATATTCAATTTAATACAAATACCAGCTGATGTTTATACCGGCTGATAGTGGGTCAATGTGTTGTGTGTTGTAATCGATTTGACTAGGAGATACTCGCATTTATTTTGTTATCGCGGGAACATTACGCGGAACAGAACACTTGCGCAACAGGCATATGCCCACAGAAATACGAAAACTATTAGAGAAATTCTTGGATTCGTCTGTTTTCAAACGCAAGCTTAAAATAGCATTTATAATATGCTTAAATTATTTCACTATGTGTTCCAAAGCGCCTCAGATAAGCTGCAACTAATTTTCTCCAATGCTGGGGACCAACATACTGCAGCTTCCAAAAGATGGGCATCTCATAACCTATTTCTTTAGATTAATCAGGGGATATTTCGATAATTCGGCCGTGCTGGAGGTCTTTTGGTATTTTTGTCCCTGATAGATAGATCCCTCGAAGATCGACGTCTTTCATATTAGTGAAAGTATGTTCCAAAGACAAATACTCTTGACTTTCGAGAGTATCTTGTCTTCCGAATGTCGAACCATCTCTCATGCGTTTCTGGTATTATATTGTATATACAAGTATTATATTTTACCTGTACTCAAGCCTTAAACATTAATATTATTTGTAATGTCTGTTGATATAATAAACTGATTTGACTTAATTTTAAATTAAATGGGCAATGTATAGACAAACAAACAAACTTACGGGAGTAGGCATAGAGCATGAACCGCCACAGGACTGTCTTCTGACATACCTGTCTGGCTTCCACCACATTCGCACAGCGGGTCTTACACGCACGTCGATTCATTCGACTACTAGCATGGCCGACCTCTAAAATTTGATTATTTTGGTCATGCCATATTTTCCACGGTGATCTTCGACTCCGTAATTCATTTACATCGTCAGCATAAACTACTTTCAGGATTCTTTCTCCATCTATGTGTTCCATATTGACGACCTTCGTGGCCGAGTGGTAGTTGATGGGAGAACTCATTTCATGTATTGTGTATGATGAGGTGTCTAATGAAAACATAAGAGGGTGAATGCAGTGCGAATGAAATTGTTACGAACAAAACAATGACAGAATTATTAAGATGATTTGCACACATGGAAAGAATGAATTAAAAAAGAATGGTAGAGAAAGTATATGTTAACGATGTTAATGGAATTAGAAATCAAATATTGAATGTCGGCAACGTAATAAGTTGGAGACTGCATGACACTATGAATTAATGTTGAAGAATTGAGAGAAGTATATCAGAAAAGAACAGTGTGAGACAGCGTGATGGTTAGTTATTTCATTTTTTGAATGTATACAAATATTAGGTCCTTACATATGAAATTGGCGTTTTGCCGTACTGGCAACTTTGATCTCAAATATCTTCTCTTTGGTCAGGAATTCCAAATTCAAATTTATACAGCTATTTACTCAAGTATTTGTGTTTCGAAAATTATAATTCATTTGTTTTTTCCTCAATTGTTTTTTTTCTTTGCGTCACTCAGTTTACAAAATGAAAAACTTGAAATATCGCGTTATTTACGAGTACGAGTTCCACCGTGGCACCAGTGCTGCAGAAACGGCTCGAAGGATTAATGATGTGTATGGCGACGGTGCCGCAAAAGAAAACACAGTGCGTTTTTGATTCCAACGTTTTTGTTCTGGAAATTTCGACCTGCAGAACAAGCCCCGTGGACGGCCGGAGACCAAAGTTGATAATGAAGAATTGAAGGCTATTGTGGAAGCGGATCCATCGCAAACCACGTCCGAGTTAGCTGCAGGCTGCGGTGTTAGTGATAAAACTGTTTTAATCCACTTGAAGCAAATTGGGAAGGTGAAAAAGCTTGAAAGGTGGGTATCTCACGAATTGAGTGAAGCAAATCAACAAACGCGCGTTGACTGCTGCGTTGCATTACTCAACCGGCACAATAATTAAGAGATTTAGAATCGAATCATTACCTGTGATGAAAAGTGGATCCTGTATGATAATCGGAAGCGCTCATCGCAATGGCTGAACCCTGCCGAACCAGCCAAACCATGCCCCAAGCGAAAATTGACTGCAAAAAATTTACTTGTGAGCGTTTGGTGGACTAGTGCTGGTGTCGTTCACTACAGCTTTCTTAAATCTGGCCAGACGATTACGGCAGATGTCTATTGTCAGTAACTGCAAACCATGATGGAAAAGCTAGCTGCTAAACAACCGAGGCTGGTTAATCGCTCTAGGCCACTGTTGCTTCATGATAACGCTAGACCACACACTGCACAACAGACGGCTACCAAATTAGAAGAGCTTCAATTGGAATGTCTAAGACATCCACCGTACTCTCCGGACCTTGCCCCAACAGATTACTATTTTTTCGAAATTTGGATAACTTCTTGCAAGGGAAAAAATTCAACTCCGATGGGGCAGTCCAAACCGACTTCAAAGATTTTATTGATTCCCGTCCGAATGTTTTTTTTAGTAAAGGGATCGATGAACTACCTATGAGATGGCAAAAGTGCATAGATAGCAATGATTAAATAAATATATTATACTTTGATACTTTGATTAAATAAATATATTATATTTAAAAAAAATTAACTTTATGTTCCTCCCATACAAAACGCCAATTTCATATGTAAGGACCTAATACTTGTACACGAATACTGGATTTCACCCATTGCGGGTTATCAATTCAAGAATTAATTGTATCTAAATAGAGACGAAGATGCAAATTGGAAACAGAATATGGTTGATCAAGGTGTTTACAGGACTTATGACCTGTCATTGGTTGGGTTAAGTGCACGCTTTATGTAATACAACATTCCCCATTCCACCTTCCTTCTTATGATCACCATGCCTGACAAACTTTTTTTTGGAAGTTGTATATATGTTAATCTCCAAGACTACTCTTCACGTGGAAGTTTAGACAATCTACATACTAACGCCATTTATGAAGATTTGTGTTTATTAAGCATTAAGGAGAACATTTTTTTAACACAATGTGAAAGGCTACCCCGCCATTAGCGCATTGTTAGAAGCCGCCAGGAGATGTCACTCCTATCTACTCGTATATGCCAAACTTATTTAGTAAATACTCATACGTTACAACACCAACATATTAGAAAACGTCTATATTTCAAAATACACCATTTCTGAATCGCAGTATGCGCTACCAAGTTTTTTAATTGGCATATTAGCCGAATGGGTGTTGCTAGTTGACTTTATTCGATGGAGGTAGTTAGGTATTATATTAGTTAGTTATGGAATGAGAGCAACACATTATGCAAGAACTTATAACACGGCTCGTGTCTATGGCGGTACACACTCGATACGAGCACCACGTGTGATAGTGGCAGTTATGCCGTTATGACATCAAGTAAATGGTTATACTTGCGTGTGTGATATTACGAAATAAGTGGCAAGGCGTATCACGAAATGGCTAAAAGTCAACAGAATTAATTATTTAACTCCAAAAAAGCTAATGAAAGCAATAGTGTTCTTGTACCGAACCTTATGTATGGAAGTGAAGCTGGGAACTGGGAAAAAAAGAATGAAATTAGAAAAAATGCAGTTGAAAAGAGATCTCTTAGAATAAATCTGTATATGATAGAGGTCTAATGCTAATATAAGAAGGGAATGCAGTGCGAAAAAAAGTGTTATAAACAAAATAATGAAAGAAAGAAGATGTTTTGGACACATGGAAAGAATGAATGAAAAATAATGGTAATGATGTATACGAGTATGTAAATGACGCAAACGGAACTAGAAATAGAGATAGACCGAGGAAAACTTAGCATGACAAAATATTAAATGTCGCCACGTAAGGAGTCGGAGAAATCGATGTGCGTGCATGACACGATGTATGAATGTTGAGAAAGGGAGAGAAGTGTGTCAGAAAAAAACAATGTGGCGAGTGTATGTTTATTGATTCATTGATATTCTAGGAAGACACTGATATAATCAAAAATTATTTTTTTGTTTTTTGAATGTATACAAATACTTGTAGACATATACTGGATTTTACCCATTACCGGTGTATTAAACATTTAGAATTAATTGTATCTCAATAGACACGACTTACATGGCCAACATTCAATATTTAATTTATTTGATCGTGACACGTTTTCCTTGGTCTTCCTCTATTTCTGGTTTCATTTACATCGTTGACATATAATTTTTTTTTTACCATTCTTTCTTCATTCATTCTTTCCATACGTCCAAACCATCTTAATGATCCTTTCATTATATTGTTCATAAAACCATCATTCGCACCGTATTCACTTCTTATATTTTCATTCGACACTATCATACACGGAGTATTCACACATTCGTCTAAGAGATCTCATTTCTAATGCATTTATTCTACTTTCATCCTTCTTTTGCCAGTTCCAAGCTTCGCTTCCATACATAAGGGTCGGTAGAAGAACACCATTGTGCACTGCCATTCTAGCTTTTTTGGATATGTTTTTGTTTGCGATGACAACTTCAAGTGCACCATCACTTTGTTGCCTCTCCCAATCCTTCTTTCAATATCCCTTTCCACTTTCAATATCTTTTGTAAACATACTACCCAAATACACAAACTCATCTACTTGCTCCAAATTTTCACCATTCACGCTATGTTGCAGATTTCTTCTTTTTCAAAAATCATTGCCTTGGACTTATTCACATTCATCATCAGATAATTTCGCATGCATACCTCATACATACTATTCACATCTGTTTTCTATAAGTCTTTTTTGGATAGGCAAAACGTAATGACTAAAAATCAACTGTCAACTGTCAAATTGACAGTCTGTAGAAACAATGTTGCCAATTTAAAAACCAAACCTCTAAAAAAAAACACTCTATATAAATAAACTCAGTTCAGGTCACGAGAGAATATGGTCGGCACCTTCATAAGCCTAAATCAAAATATTCGATTAATCGATTAGTAATGTGATAATTAGTCCGATTAATCCCCACACTAATGGTGGGGGTACCTAGAAGCGGCACCAAAACAGGTCCCGATAACTCTCCGACACCTGCTTAGTTACAAAAGTTTAATTTGTTGTAAACTCGGCCTATCGCAGGGACGGAACTTTATTCAATTTTGACACTACGCTAGGAACATCCGCGAAGAGGCGACGTTATGCGAGGGAGCTTTTGTTATTTTATACATACTCGTAGATGTCACTGAAGTCGCTTTATTATTATTTTTTTTTTAAAACCCAATTGGGTTATATGGTTACATTTTCAGATCTTACTATTAATCATGTATTGTTTCAGATATTTTTTATATTGAGTTGTAGTGAGATTCCTTGTGTCTTTTGGTAGTTCTTTGTAAAGTTTCAGTCCATTGTTCAATATCATTGATTGACCTGTCTTAGTCGTGCAATTGGTAAGTGATATCTGTCACAATTCCTGGTCCAGTGTGTGTGTATGTCTGAATTTTTAGTTAATTTGTAGCTGCTGTCTGTTGTCTTTTCCATGGTCACTCTGTGAACAATTTTTAAGGTCTCATATTTGGTCAGGTCTGATATGTCCATTTGTTTTGTTTGTCTGTAAACTTGTATGGTTGGGGTAAGGTAGTCAATGTTATATGCTAATTTTATTATTTTATTTTGTTGTCTTTGGAGTCTGGAGATGTCCTTTTGGAATGAATTTGGAGTTGAATTTTTTTCTCTCTTAGATTGCATGAAATTAGAATTTTGACACAAGAAATGAATGAAGAAAGAAATGATGAAACAGCTGTCGCGTAAAATAAAATACAATTGTGATACAAAAAACAAATTCATTTAATTTATCAGTTTAAAATGTTAAGGTAGCATAGTGTTTCGGCCAAAACAGCTTTTGGCGTGATTAAACAAACAAAATAAAATGTCTAACAATATCCAGACAATTAATACGAATGAGAACGTCAGTTTTCTAGAAGTTTTAAACTGTTAAATTAAATGAATTTGTTTTTTGTATCACAATTGTATTTTATTTTACGCGACAGCTGTTTCATCAACCTATGTTGACATCATCAGGTGTTATTGTAACACCTGATGATGTCAACATATGTTGATGAAACAGCTGTCGCGTAAAATAAAATACAATTGTGATACAAAAAACAAATTCATTTAATTTATCAGTTTAAAATGTTAAGGTAGCATAAGGCCAAAACAATGGACTAGAAGTTTTATTATATTTTATGGGAATGACAAGCTTCGCCCTCTTGAGGCATTAACAAAGGTCCATGAACCATTCCCATAAAATATAATAATAAAACTTCTAGAAAACTGACCTTTTCATTCATATTAAGTATTTAATATGGAGTTTTACATCATTGTTCAAGAAACAATAAATAATATCCAGACACCCTCTCAGATGCAAACCGGTAGTAGACGATAGACCTATTGAGCAGGTCATGAAGTTCAGATATCTAGGTTTGGAGAAATCTAGTTGCTGCGAACTGAATAATGAAGTTAAAGAACAGACTAATAAAGCAGCTGTTATCTCCGGATGCCTGAGGGACACTGTTTGGGACAATAAGCATACGCTAGTGGAAAGCAAAGTTAGGATTTATAAAACATGTATTAGGCCCATAATGACTTACGGAATCGAAGCAAGAGCAGACATTGTCAGAACCAAACATTTTCTAAGAGTAGCAGAAATGAAAACATTGCGACCTATCGTGGGTAGAATCCTTAGAGATAGGATACCCAACGAAGACATTCGCAGATCCTACAAAATTGATGACATAGTGAGATGGAGTAAGCAGAGAAGACGATTCTGGAGGGACCATATCATGATGCACAAGACTCCAGATGGTCGTCGACTATCAGGACGACCACCAAAGAGATGGAAAGAAGGCTGGACGTCATAATCACAGGAAAAAAAATTGGTATCCTGTATAAACAGATCGCAAGATCTACAATAATAGGTAGGAGAAGAATAAACTAAAATAAATATATTAGGATAGAATATTGAACGACGAAATAAGCGAGTAATGTAAGGCAAATGAGTATATCCCAAGTAAAAATAAAATAAAAGCAAATGGCAAGACATAGGAAATTGATTTCGGGATGGGATTTTGCAGGATTATAGTACCCCTCAAGAGTCGTCCATAGTCAAAGCAAAAAAACCCAATGGTCAGCTAAATTCTAGAAAAAGCCTTTAAATTGTTTACTGTTGCTTATACAATAGAAATTTCGGCACTAGTTTCAGAAGATAGACGGTCAAGCGGTTAGCTTGAGACCGGGCGTACTCCGGTTCAAATCCCGTGTCATGCACTATCATTCCAATTTAATTTGTTCGTTTCCAATTAATGTTCACTTTCTCCAATTTACCGGATTCGAATGTTCAGTGACGGAATAAGTATCGGATATTGATTACAGTGGCGGTACTTCCATAGAAGCCCAGAAGCCCGGCTTGCGTAAGAAATTTTGAATAAAACCTCCCAAATCTAAGTAATCGTGCCCTCGTATAAACCAACAACCCACCAAATCACCTTCCAACAATGTTTCCATCAGATGTAAGGGGAATATCCACAAGAGCTGTACCCTCTATAAGCCTGAAGATGTTTTGATACAAAATTTCTGGGCTTCAATGGGAGTACCGCCACTGATTGACGTTCTGAATGCATTTTAAATCTTGAACCTCAGTTCTCAATTATTACGATAGATTGTCTATTGATAAGTGATGATTTGCCATATAAATAATCCCATTCAATGTTTTATGAAATGGTCCATGGGACATATAATATCAATATTAATGAGATAAATTGTTGAAACAAACAAACAAATTGAAAGCTATTATACCTGTATATACATATATTTATAACAATGGAAAATAAAAGTTTAAAACTACCGTCATTTATAAAAGCTAACGCTCTATCTGACTTGCAATGCTCATATAATTCCAGGAACTTTAACGAAATGGAAGTCAAAGAAGAATTCAATGTAAATAGTTGTTTATTTTTGTTCAGTTTGCGTTTTCGCCGCGTAAAGAAGGCATTTTTCTACGCGCGAAAATAAACCCGAAAGCAAATTCAATTTTTCACTCTAAGCAAAAGAAAATGGCGCGGGAAATAATAGGCACGAACTGTCCAAGAGTGGAACACAAATATTATACAATGTTAACATCTGAAGTGCTACACCTATTTCAGTTGCTTTGTCTTCGAGAAAAACGTGACATTTTTGTATAAATCTCAGATGCTTGAAACTGTAATTCAACTGGGCGAACGCTTACGATGGAATTCGCAAGAAAATATGTGTTCTCCAACTAATTAACTTACTCATCGTCTCCCCGAAAATGGACCGCATAGACCGCCACACTGTTCTTTCCTGACATACTTCTTCCGCTTCCTCAACATCGGGTGGTGGTCTAGGGCAGTGCTCCGCAACCTGTGTGCCGTGAGCCGGACGCAGGTGTGCCGCGGACAAATACTCGTACATAATGAAAAAATATTTAAGTTATAGTCGGAATTCATGAATTGCGAAAGATTTGAATTTTTCGTAAAAACAGTTCAAGAGACTTTGGTGACCTTTTTTGTTTTTTTTTAGATCATTCGTGAAAAATCGGTCGCCGCCGATTTCTACTGGCCGGAAGTTGTCAGCGACCAATGATTTTTAGTAGGATTCGTGAAAATCGGACGTTGGATCTTTCGGGTCCGATTTCTACTAGCCGGAAGTCGCTGATGAGCTAAAAAAAATAGGTCACCAGCGTCTCCTGAGCTGATTGACGCCCACGTCCAGACCGAATTTGAGCTTTTGGTGTGCCGCGGAATTCTAGGAAGAACTTATGGGTGCCGTAGGTGAGAAAAGATTGCGGAGCACTGGGGCACAGAACGCTCGTCTCTTGATCCAAGGGACATGGTTTCAATCCTGGACATGACCCGATTCCTTTTTCATAATAATGAGATATTTTCTGCTCATACTGAAAATTGTAAAAAAATTCTAATACCATTGAGTTAAATCCTTGGTCTTTAAAAAAACATTCATATATCGTGTCATGCACGCACGTCGATTTCTCTGACTCCTCATGTGGCCGACATTTAATATTTCATTGATTTAATTGTGCTACATTTTCCTCGGTAATCCTCTATATCTTGTGCCGTTTACATGGTTTACATATACTTTCTTTGCCATTCTTTCTTTCCACACATACAAACCAATTTATCGGCTCTTTCATTATTATTTTCATAATATTTTCATTCTCACTTCATTCACTTCTTATATTTGCATTTGAGACTCTAGAGAGACTATCATATACAGATTTATCACATATCCAACATGCCATTTGGGCCATTGATGTGGTAGTTTCCCGTTGCTTTGGATTTTTTTTACAGCAGGTTATAACTAACTAACCAACCATCACGCCGCCTCCCCGAAGGGGTTAGCAGAAAGAATGTACTGCCACAATTTAACTGATGCGGCACTCCATCCTTTTCTTTTGCACCCCCGCGGGAGACGCGGTGTGATAGGTTGCGAACCTCATCGCTGCCAATAGGCATCTCCCGCAGCAGGTTATTTTAACCCAATCACTGTTTACAATTTTTAGTCATTAATTCTCATGACATGTGATAAGTAGCTAATCTATCACCATTATATTGTCACGTGAATTCTATTGCCATCACCGGGAATCGAATCCGGGGCCTTCGGTGTGGCAGTCATGGCTCTTGCAACTCTGCCACGAAGGTCGTACAAGTTTTATACAATATATATTTTTTTAATGACACACATTCGTCCGAGAGAACATAAATTCACATAAACTACCCTTATTTATATTCGAAATAAAACAATACACCAAAAAAATGTTTTCTTGTATAGAGTGACATGTATGAAAATATAAGATACAAAAAAAAACATGGTCGAAATTAAACAAAACGCAGATCGTGTTCCGAATTCAAATACTTCCCACTTGTGTCCCTGTAAGCCCTATTTTACATTCTCGCAAATGCAGAGAGAATTATTCCATAAGATGTGATATTAGGGATGTATTCAGATATGGTTTTCAAGCAAGGACGAGGCAAGATTTATTAAATTAACCAACAAACCAGCACGCTGTCTCTCCGAAGGGGTGGACAGAAAGAATGGACTGCCACACTGTTATTTTCTGACATACTTCTCTAGATTCCTCAATATTCATATATTTTGTACGCAAGTCGATTAATCCGACTACTCACGTGGCCGACATATTTGATTTATTTGATCATGCCACGTTTTCCTCGGTCTTCCTCTACTTTTAATTCTATTTACAACGTTTACTTATAGTATTTTACCATTCTTACTTCATTCATTATTTCCATATCGCACGCTTAATAGAACACTGGCTTAACTCAAAAAAGCAAGTTTTGCTCAATCTGACATGAGTCGGAGTTTTAACAAAAACAGTCGAAAAACACGTACGAATGGACAGCGTTAATATTGTGAACGATTATCGTACTACGAATGGATAGCGTTAACATTGTGAAAAATAGATGGATAGCGTTAACACAAGCCTCTGTCTAATGTTAACTCAATTATGACCTAAACCATAATCGGTCAGTTTACTATTAAGCGTGCGATATCTCCAAACCATCTTAATCATCAGAAATCCCAATGTGCTCAGAGTCCTATACAACGCGTTGGTTCGAAGCAGACTCGAAATTAGTTATGTGATATGGAGTTCTCACGAGGCGAGATATTCCGTTAAGCTGGAAAGGGTTTAGAAAAAAATTCTGAGATATTTCTACATGAGGGAGTATGGTAGTTATCCGTGGCTCTATCCCACGGCTTTTTTTTTTGGGAATGCTCGGAACCAATTCTTTACAGCTTCGAATAGATGGGCATCTCATTACCCATTTCTTTAAATTAATCAGGGGATATTTCGAGAACTCGGCCGTGCTAGAGGGTGTTGGTCTTTTTGTCGCTGATAGATTTCTCCGTCAGCGACAGTACAGATTGTTTTACCTGCCGGCCACCAGAAGCAATCTGCCTCTGGTAACACCGGTGGGAAGAGGAATTAGTCTGCTGAACGCGCTCTCCTCGGAGATCGACGTCTTTCATATTCTTTATACAGGATACTTTCTAAAGTCAAGAGTATTTGTCTTCTGAACGTTCTTTCATGAATATGAAAGACGTCGATATCCGAAGCGATTGTGTTCAGCAGTTTGATTGCTCTCCCCACTGGCATCACCAGAGGCAGGTTGGTTCTGCATACTGGGAGATAAAACAGTATGTGATGACGCCGTCGAAGATAATCATCTGGAACATAAAGATGGATAATGATTTCATTTGTAAAAGAAATATAACACTTTAAAAGTGACATTTCATTCAAAATGCATCGACGAAGAATGTGCCGCATAGCGATGACAGATATACTCGTAGTAAGGTTACCTTAGCGGTCTAAGGGTTAATACGTTTAAAGATTGTGGATTATCGGGTCATTTACTAGATATAAAACAAATGAATTTCTGTTCTCAATTCAAAAATAACTCAACCCTTCCCCATGCCCTGGCATTACTCTAAACCGCCAAGGGCGAAACAACACGCATCGCCCTTTTTTCAATCAAGTATCTTTCCGCTCGTTTGATCCGTAAATGGATACATATCCCGGCCCAGATCTTAGTGGGTTTATTTCAAAAATGGTCTTGTTTCACAAGGGTAAAATTGGGAATGTTTTAGATAACAATATTCAGAAAATTTTATACAAAAAACAAAATATATTTGCTACTTTATCAGGTATCATACTAAGTGTCATTGTATCCGATTTCCGAAATACGTTTTTGTGATATATTATATTTTAAGAGTGTGATAAATCTCCTTAATGGGGCATACTCAAATATATACAGGTATCTCAAAAGAACATATAATATAATTAAGAAATAGAGGAAGACCGAGGAAAACGTGGCATGACACGATGTATGAATGTTGAGGAAGCGAGAGAAATATGTCAGGAAAGAAAAGTGTGGCAGTTCCTCAGGCCATTCTTTCTGCCTACCCCTTCGGGGAGACGGCGTGATGGTTAGTTAGTTAGTTAGTTAGTTAGTATTGGTTTGAACTCGAAACTACGAATACCATTTTCTCCGAATTTGAGATAACTAGTTACAGTATTGATCGTATGATTATGGTAATTCAACCTTTATTGTGCGGCTAGCTTCATTTGCAGTAAAAATATTAGTCTCGAACTGCGTCTGGCTATATTTACAGATAGATGTGACAGTTCAGTATTTTTCTTCAGCCTCCACTCTTGACAAAAGGCCCTCTCCATTCGATCTTTGTGGCCGAGTGGTAAGTGCATTGACAGCCACCCCGAAGGTTCCGGGTTCGATTCCCGGCGAGGGCAGTGTGATTGTCACACTGTCTTTGGTCTGGTGTAGAATTCACGTGACAATAAAATGGCGATAGATTAGCTACCTATCACATGTCACGAGAATCACTATGATAGCTATAATACCCTTTACATCGATTTGGCTCATGCTGTCATGATGTAAAGAGCGACTCTACAAAAAAAAATTAAAAATTAAAAAAAAAAATTCATGAATGTGAGATAATTTCATGAAAATAATATTTCATGAAAGTGAAATTTCATGAAAGTTTCCACGCCATTCGGTATCTTGCAGACTGCAACCAGATTATGCCGGCGTGTGGGTTTAGGGTTCAGGTCATCCTTCCACCGTAGTTGCGTTCGCCCTGCACTTCTCTTCACGGTCCATGGTCTTCAAGTCAGTAGTCTTTTTTTCCATTTTTCGACCGATCTTCTGGTGTGACCAGTAACCATTGTATTCAGTGACCATTGTATTTTTCTCTCTCATCGCATCGATTCTGTTTCTGTCTTTAAGAAATATTCCTTACATGGCTCTTTGAGTCTTAGTTTTTCGGCACTTTGTTTGGACAATGTTAGTTTTTTTACAACCGACAGCACACACGCTTCATATAGGGGAAATACGTACAAAATGACATAGGCATGAAATGACATTTTGAATATGGCCGCCTCTAGCCCGCAACTGATGACCGTATCACAAGACTCTAACGGCTTTTATCAACCTGCCAAAACGTGAACGCACGCATCTCATTCACCGCTATGTTTTTCGCTATATCACCTATTTGTGCAGAATTTATTTCAATCTTCAAAAGTTTGTTGTTGTTCTCGAATAACTTTATTCATAAAAAATATCCTCTTTGCATTAATTTTTTAATTTACTAACTAACTAACTAACTAACCATCACGCCGCCTCCCCGAAGGGGTAGGCAGAAAGAATGGACTGCCACACCTTTCTTTCCTGACATATTTCTCTCGCTTCCTCAACATTCATACATCGTGTCATGCACGCGCGTCGATTTCTCTGACTCCTCACATGGCCGACATTCAATATTTGATTTATTTGATCGTGCCACGTTTTCCTCGGTTTTCCTCTATTTCTGGTACCATTTACATCATTAACATATAATTTTTTACTATTCTTTCTTCATTCATTCTTTCCATATGTCCAAACCATCTTAATGATCCTTTCATTATTTTGTTCATGACACCATCATTCGCACCACATTCACTTCTTATATTTTCATTCGACACTCTATCATACACAGAATATCACACATTCGTCTAAGAGATCTCATTTCTACTGCATTTATTCTACTATCTATTTTTTTATTTAGTTTTTTTATAAGTGCCGCATCAGCAAAAGTGTGACAGTCCATTCTTTCTGCCTACCCTTTCGGGGAGACGGCGTGATGGTTAGTTAGTTAGTTAGTTATAAGGTGATATGGACAAAACGACATATGTAAACAACGGACAAAATGACATAGGTTTGTCATTTTGTCTATAAAGGCTTAGTAATGGTGAATAGAAGAAACGAAACGTTACTAAAACATCATTTGAAGATAGTAAAGAAGAAATTGTTCCTAATAAATCTTAAGATGATGAAGTGGACTGCGCAATCATATATTGAAACGATCATTTTTCCAGATCAAAGCCCGGAGAAGACTGGTTGCAGTGCTTAAATTGATCGCATTGGGCTCATACTTCTAACGATGACGTTCCTAAACGACCAAGTGTTTAATTTGTGATCTTTGTCAGTAATTTGAAAGGTTTTATGTGTATATCATTTTGTCCGTATATAATATGTCATTTTGTCAATAGCATGTGGACGACCTTCGTGGCAGAGTGGTTACGAGCTCTGACTTCCATGTTGAAGGTCCTGGGTTCGATTCCCGGCGATGGCAGTGTGATTGTTACACTGTCTGGTCTGGTGTAGAATTCACGTGACAATAAAATGGCGATAGATTGGCTACCTATCACATGTCACGAGAATCAATATAATAGCTAAAAAATAAAAATTGTACACAGTAATTGGGTCCAAACGACCTGTTGTGTACATAAAAAAATAAAATAATAAAAAAAAAAAAAAAAATTAAAAAAAAAAGGATTTTGGATGATCTCAGTTAAACTAAGATATGTTTTATTTCTATTTATTTATCTTTTAAATGTTTATTAGATTTCATAGGTAAAGAACTAAAGATGATTGGTGTAAAATATTACCATGCTGTGATTTACCAATAAATAGTAATGACCGAAATATAAAATAGTATGTCATTTTGTACGTATTTCCCCTACTTCTCTCTTTAAATTGATCGATACTTTTCGGTTTTTTAATATGTATTTAAATTTTAGCTCAGTTCATAATATAATAATATTATGTATAATTAAGTAGAAAGAAAATTCTTTATAAAACACGTACATATTTATATGAGCAGCAAATGTAGTCTGTCGTAGTTCGAAAACATTTTTTCGGACTGCAAATGTAGCCAGCCGCACCACTAGGGTTAACCTTGGCTTGTTGGAGTTTTCCAAACATCATTTTACCCCACACGACGAAAATAATTTTAGCGTCAGATTACCAGGGGTAAAAATTATATCCGGTATTATTTTCACCGGTTTCCGGATTAACAGGGTTCTGTTTACAGGGGTTCGGGAAACTAGATTTCTTCAAATAACACGTGAACGTAATTTGATACAACCAGGTAAGAGAAACCTTAAATTATTATGCAAAGATAAATGAAAATGCTTTTGAAGTGTGGTGCTACAGACGCATGGTGGGGGTCCATTGGTCGGAATACATCCAAAACAGCGAGGTAATGAGAAGGGCCGGAGTTACGAGTCAAATGCTCAAAAGGATTGCCCAGCAACGAGCAAACTGGATAGGCCATAACACCAGGCACCCGGGCATGCTTATTAGTAGCACAGATCAAATGGTCTAGGGCAGGAACTGCATAGGCCGCCCAAGGAACGCCTAAATGGACCAGGTGATAAGGGACATGCGCTGTGGCAGCTACACAGAGATGCAGAGACTGGCTGGAGACAGGATTGAGTGGAGGAAACGAGTGAAGCTTGTTGCAGACTAATCCTCAGGATTGTAACCATGAAGAGAAGAAATGAAAATTACACAACTGATTAATATTGGAAACTGTTAATTCTGTCTTACTTAATACTTAGGCGAAACGTGTCATTTTCATAAAAAAAACATAATAAAACTTCTAGAAAACCGGTGTATATATTCTTCTTCTTCTTCTTCCTCAGCCTATTCCCGTCCACTCCTGGACAAAGGCCTCCTCCATTAGCTTCCATGTCATTCTGTCTTGTGCAGACTGCATCCAGGTTATTCCGATGTGTCCGTTAAGATCATCCTTCCACCGTAGTTGCGGTCGCCCTGCACTTCTCTTCGCCGTCCACGGTCTCCAAGTCAGTAGTCTTCTTGTCCACTTTTCATCTGAGCTTCTGGCTACGTGACCTGCCCATTGCCATTTTAGAGTCGCCAACCGGTGGATGATGTCAGTGACCTTTGTTTTTTCTCTCACCGTATCGTTTCTGACTCTGTCTCTTAGGCTTATTCCTAACATGGCTCTTTCCATGGCTCTTCGGGTCACTCGTAGTTTCTCGGCACTTTGTTTGGACAATGTAACAGTTTCAAGACCATAAGTACCAACTGGCAGAACGCCGGCTTCGTAGACTTTTCGTTTCAGGTTGATCGGTATTTTCCGAAAGCTGCCCAGCTTAGTCCAATTCTTCTTAAAGGGAAGAAAATCTTTACTTCTGTTAATATCTCACGGGTTTCAACTAGTATATTGGTAATCTAAGAAACAATACGCGACAGGTTTCCAGGCAATTTCACTCTGCTGCATGTAAATAATAACTGTATTATATGTAGAGTAATACAGTTAAGTTACATTTGTGAGATAGGATTTCACTCAATCATTGTTCTCTGTGGCGGCTATCAGCACTAAACCAGGCCCGTCACCAGACACGAGCCATAAATCAATCAAGGTAACTGCTAAGGGGGGTGTTTATTTACCCCGGGGTCATGTAAGACCCCTTTTCAACCCCTAAATTACACGTCCAAAGTGCAAAGCCCCGTGCGCTGGGAAGATCCCGCTCCGGTGGCGAATATAAAGACGGTGGTGTAATTTTTAGATTACATGTGTAGAGAATTTAAAAGGCGCTCTCTTTACAAAAACAATTGAATTGATGGGGCGTGAAATTAAATAGTTACAAGCGTGTAAACAATTCATTAACCCTCCCTTCCCTGTGATGGGTATCTTCTGCACGTTACTTCTAATAACCATCAATATCTCTATACATTTAATTAATAAAAAGTTGAGATTTTAGGTATCCATCCATAATATATTTACGCATTGATTAAAAAAATAATTTTAATAATAATCAGAATACATCGGAGGTATTTTGTGAACATCGGAAACAGAATTCGTAGCGCTGCAATGTTCTCACTCTCGCCGTCCCGCCGCCGCCGACAGTCGCTTTCGGGCTTTCAACCAGAGCGGATCTATGCCCGTTCCGTGAGCGTTGCCAGATTGTTTTTTTTATGTTTTTAGCAATCAAAGCTCAATCATTATTATAATTTTTGACTTCAATTATATAAGGGGATAAGCTATGATTGTTCCTATTTTTCCGATTTAAAATCGCTAATTTTTTAACGCGTACTGACTACCCTACAACGGAACGCACGTTTTTATTTTAGCACCGTGAGGGAAAGGTTAATACGAGTATATAAACAAAAAAAAAATATACGTAATCCCACGGGGTTAAAATTCTATTAGATTTTTTAAAATACAACCTAAATCCTCTCTAGAACGGGTTACCCCAGTTGGGAGGTATTAAAACCATGTACTTGGTAAATGATCAATAAATTAATAAATAAAATCAGCCCGAAAAGTGTTCTGATAGTGTTCCGTGTCATACAAGTATTATATTTATTATTAAGTACCAACACAAAATTATATGTTAACGATGTAAATGGAACCGGAAATAGGGGAAGACCGAGGAAAACGTGTACGATCAAATAAATCATATATTGAATGTCGGCCATGTGAGGAGTCAGAGAAATCGACGCGCGTGCATGACACGATGTATGAATGTTGAGGAATCGAGAGAAATATTTCAGGAAAGAAAAGTGTGGCAGTCCATTCTTTCTGCCTACCCCTTCGGAGAGACGGCGTGATGGTTAGTTAGTTAGTTAGTACCAACAATTAATAAATCTTTAAAAAACGCACGTCTTTACAGACATTGAATGACATTATGTATGGAATAGAATTTCGGCAAAATGGCCGCCGTGGGCGTGGGTTCGCTGTAGGTGATGTATCCTGGCGGTCAAGGGCTTTTTCAATAGGGACGCTTGAGCTTTCGACAACGTAAAGCGGCCATTTTGGTAAAACGATAGATGTCAAATCAACACTTATTTAGTCTTGACATTACACCATGGAACACTACACGCTTCAACAACGCATTGAAATTGTTAAAATTTATTATCAAAATAAGGGATGTGTTCGCCAATTTATGGCTTTCATGGCCGTCCTGCAGAGTCCACAATACGTCGTTAAATGTATAAATTTGAGACTCTTGCGGCTTAAACTGGATGATATGGATACCGACATGTGGTTCCAACAATACGGCACTACGTAGCACACAGCGCACGCCACGATGGACATTTTGCACGTGCGATTAAAAATTTAGCGTCCCTATTGAAAGACCCTATACATGAATCAATATTATAAAGTCGTGAAATTACTATAATTTTAGATCATTAGTGTGAATGGTGAAAATTTGGAGCAAGTAGTTGAGTTCGTATATTTAGGTAGTATGTTTACAAGAGATGGGCGAGTGGAGAGGGATATTGAAAGAAGGGTTGGGGCAGGCAACAAAGTGAACGGTGCACTTAAAGTTGTCATCGCAAACAAAAACCTATCCAAAAAAGCTAGAATGGCAGTGCACAATGGTGTTCTTCTACCGACCCTTATGTATGGAAGCGAAGCATGGAACTGGCTAAAGAAGGATGAAAGTGGAATAAATACATTAGAAATGAGATCTCTTAGACGAATATGTGGATACTCTGTGTATGATAGAGTGTCGAATGAAAATATAAGAAGTGAATGCGGTGCGAATGATGGTGTCATGAACAAAATGATGAATGGATCATTAAGATGGTTTGGACATATGGAAAGAATGAATGAAGAAAGAATGGTAAAAAAAATTATATGTTAATGATGTAAATGGAACCAGAAATAGAGGAAGACCGAGGAAAACGTGGCACGATCAAATAAATCAAATATTGAATGTCGGCCATGTGGGAGTCAGAGAAATCGACGCGCGTGCATGACACGATGTATGAATGTTGAGGAAGCGAGAGAAATATGTCAGGAAAGAAAAGTGTGGCAGTCCATTCTTTCTGCCTACCCCTTCGGGGTCGCCGTGATGGTTAGTTAGTTAGTTAGTAAGTTTGATACGGAATTCTAAGAAATTATTACCGAAACAATAAGCGATTTGTAAATAGAACATAATAATTTTCAATCATAAACGGTATAGCCCATGACGTCAGAGAGTATGTTATGCACGGTCTGAAATTTGTTTACATTTCAGAATTTCTTTGGGTTCCGCAGAGAAAGATGGTTATTTTTTGTTTTGTTTAGAATGTTATAAAATTTACGATATAGAGAATTTATGATTTTGATGACACCATACGACATTTTCGATAAACATATTTTAAGAATAAAATCAGTTTTATTTTAACAAAAAAAGTGTGAAAGATATTACCTACATTTCGCAATCCTGCCATTTTCTGAACGGGGTACACTTTGAGAATCCCTCTTAATAACTTGTTGAGTTGTATCAAGGACTAGCGAAGCTTCATTTAACCTTGAAACACTTTGAAAAGTATGGATTTCAGAAATTATTTTCTTTGCGAATAAAAAAATCTAATGCAAAAAATACATATGAAATAAAATAGTTTCTTCAATTTTTAAATTTATTTTTCTCGTGATGTTTCTAAGGTACTTTCATTATCGGGAGAACGATTCAAACGATATAAATAAAAGTTTTCTCACAATAATGATGATTAATAATACATTTTAAATACTTTTACGTAATTAATCCACGTGATGAGTCGGAGAAATCGCCGAGTGTGCACGACACGATGTATAAATGTTGAGGAAACGAGAGAAGTATGTCTAAAAAAATTGAAACATGTGGTAAAAATAAACTCTTAACTGCGTTTAATTCATTTTATAAAAATATCATGGTGGAATTCCGTTGAAAATGCTTTAAATTATTTAAAAAGAAAATTATTGTCTTTGATAAATGTTTTACGTAATTAACTTCTCGGTTAAACAACTAATATTTAAATATAATAATAATAATAAAAGCTTGCAAAACGAAAAAAATCTATATATTTTAAAATTGTTCATTATAAGGCGTTAACACTGAAAATCCATAACGACGATCTTGATTTTTTTGTTGTAAATTTAAACACTTTTTTTTCATCTTTTGACTTTATTTATTTTTAAATCAATAAATGATTTGAAAAGTGATAATAAAATAAATATATGTTGCTTTTATACTTTAATATTAATGGGTATTATTACGAAAACACAAAGAAAATATCATAACAATAGAATCGTATCTGACATTTATCAATACGAATAAATGACACCATTTACAAAGTTCAAAGCGCAATTTATTATTGAAACAATGGTTTTCAGAGGGTTCGAGGCTTGAGGATACAAAGGGATATAAATATTAAATTGTATCGCACGAATGCGAAGTAAAACCATAACAGAGCATAAATCTTAAGTTAACAGACACAAATTTCATTATTCAGTAGTTAGTTACAAGTTAACTTGTACATACTTATTTTGATGCATCGAAGATGTGATATTAACCCCTTACCGCATACTGGCTCATATATGATCCAAAATAATCTTTCGCCATAAAAAAACAACAAAATAATAAAATGTCTTGCTTCTAGCAATAATACTAAAGTTTTATCTATGATCCGCGTTACTAGTTGTCAAACTTCTTGCTAGATGTCTCTGGTTGTACTAGATGTGCGTTCGACTGTTTCCAACTGTCGGTTTATGATTTTCTGTACAAACGTGATATTCAAAAGTTTTATTTTTTGTTTGTAAAACGCTATAAATAATTATATTACACTGGTTTACTATTATTTTCATTAGGTAAGTAATAAAATGATCACTTTCATATAAAATTATGGATAATATTGTGTAAAATCTAGGGATAAAAAGGGGACGACCTAGAAATATTTTTTTTGTATTTTATACAGGAAAAAATAATTTATTTGAAAAATAAAAAAATACGTGTCTTTTTTTTCATCTTTAACACATAATGTATTTTTTTACAAATTAAAAAAAAATCATGCAGTAAGGGGTTAATAATAACACATGGCGTTCATACAAGGTAGACACAGTCAGGACCAAACAAGTTATAAGGATATACTTAGGAAATTGTAAACAACTTTGGTTAATATTAAAAAATATATTTTAAAAAACATGACATGTTTCGGAGGATACCTCCCATCTTCAGGTGTAAAAATATAATAAAAACTAAACAAAGAAAGACTAATATAAAAACGCATTTAAAATTCGATAAAATAATTCAAATTTAAAAATTAACCTGGGCTATTTGTTATAAGTACGTATAATTATTTTTTTAACAGTTAGAACAAATAAATAATATTAAATAATAATACACGATGATAATATAAAAAATATAAAAATTGTAATTTAAAAAAAATGAAAAGATATAATTTATATATAAATTAATAAATGATTAATTTGCATTTGATTGGGAATGTGAGCTTGGGAGATTTAATGTAGACAAAGAATTGAAGGAGAAAGGAGTAAAAAAATTTCACCGACTTGATTTTTCAAAATTTTCAAGTTTGTTTAATTTATTGCTATTGTTAACTATGTGTAGAAATTTTGTCCTTTTTCTCCTTTCTCCTTAAATACTTTGTCTACATTTAACAATTAGTGGATTAAACAAAGTTATTTTCAATTTCCTATGGTATCAAGTATATTACTATGGAATTCCACAGTGTTAATGCTTTAGCGTTCAATAAGTTATACAGACAAACAAAACAATTGGGGCGAATCAGATCTGAACAAATTTGAAACCTTGAAAATTGTACACAGAGAGATCAAGATAGAGACATCAGAGAGTAGATACAAACTAACCAAAAACTAAGATATACACAGACACTGGACCAGAAACTGTAACAGATATCACTTCACGAATACACGAACTAAGACAGGACAATCAAAGATATTTTACAATGGACAAAAAATTTACAATGATCTACCAATATAAATATTAATTTGATAATGCCTTAGAAGGGCGAAACGTGTCATTCTCATAAAATATAATAAAACTTCTAGAAAACTGACCATTTCATTCGTATTAATTATTTAATATAGAGTTTTACACCATTGTTCAAGAAACAATAAATAAATTATAAAATTGTTTATCTAAAAAAAGTTTATGTTATATTTGAAAATAATATAAAACCATGTTAGATGTAAACAATATTATAACCCTTATAACCCAATTGGGATTTTTCCATTATAAAAAAGATACTGAGGATAATAGCAGGCTAGACACTAAGAGATCGCGTGAACGAACACCAGAATAAGAGAGATACGTGAGAGATCGCGTGATCGAACACCAGAATAAGAGAGATATGTGAGAAATCGCGTGATCGAACACCAGAATAAGAGAGATATGTGAGAGATCGCGTGATCGAACACCAAAATAAGATAGATATATGAGGCTGAGGATATTATAAGGTAGACAGCGAAGGAGGGACTAGTATAGTCATGCCTAAAAGTGGATACCACCAGACTCCCTTATATTGCACCACATCATCAATCTAACGAGTCTCGTCCTCGTGGAAGACCTCCTAAAAGATTGAAAGACAAACGGGAATCCAACTCAAAGGAAGAGCCACAGAATACACAGGTCAATAGCAAGGAAAAATAAGAAGAAGTGATATGATGGTTTTAAAAAAAGAACTAAAATGGCGCCATCTAAAAAAAAGTAAGATTATTCGAACTTACCTTCTCACCGGCTCCGGAGTCAACATGGCAGCGTTATTTTAATGGTTAAAACAAAACACAAACACCCATCACAATCTTTTGTTTACAGCAAACACAATTCCCGCCACAATCCGGCCAGATAAACAGTCTGAATATAGGCCACTCGGTCAGGTACTGACCATTTGTTTCGTACTAATATATGGGGCACTCACTTTGACGTCCTACTAAAATATACAATAAATAAGAATTTTTAAAAATAACAATTAAATAAAATGATGTTTCTTCTATATTCGCTATAATTTGTGTTGTAATTATTATTTATCTTTTTCTTTTTTTTATACAAAACTTACATTAAAAAATGAACTACAAGTCCTGGTGAATTGTACTCGTATGTATGAGGTATGCATGCGAAATGATCTGATGATGAATGTTAATAAGTCCAAGGTAATGATTTTTGAAAAGGAAGAAACCACGACAGTCTGCAACATTAGCGTGAATGGTGAAAACTTGGAGCAAGTAGTTGAGTTTGTGTTTTTAGGTAGTATGTTTACAAGAGATGGGAGAGTGGAGAGGGATATTGAAAGAAGGGTTGGGGCAGGCAACAAAGTGAATGGTGCACTTAAAGTTGTCATCGCAAACAAAAACCTATCCAAAAAAGCTAGAATGGCAGTGCACAATGGTGTTCTTCTACCGACCCTTATGTATGGAAGCGAAGCATGGAACTGGCAAAGGAAGGATGAAAGTAGAATAAATGCAGTAGAAATGAGATCTCTTAGACGAATGTGTGGATACTCTGTGTATGATAGAGTGTAGAATGAAAATATAAGAAGTGAATGCGGTGCGAATGATGGTGTCATGAACAAAATAATGAAAGGATCATTAAGATGGTTTGGACAAATGGAAAGAATGAATGAAGAAAGAATGGTAAAAAAATTATATGTTAATGATGTAAATGGAACCAGAAATAGAGGAAGACCGAGGAAAACGTAGTACGATCAAATAAATGAAATATTGAATGCCGACCATGTGAGGAGTCACAGAAATCGACGAGCGTGCATGATGCGATGTATGAATGTTGAGGAAGCGAGAGAAATATGTCAGGAAAGAAAAGTGTGGCAGTCCATTCTTTCTGCCTACCCCTTCGGGGTCGCCGTGATGGTTAGTTAGTTAGTTAGTAAGTTTAGTAAGTTTGATACGGAATTCTAAGAAATTATTACCGAAACAATAAGCGATTTGTAAATAGAACATAATAATTTTCAATCAAAAACGGTATAGCCCATGACGTCAGAGAGTATGTTATGCACGGTCTGAAATTTGTTTACATTTCAAAATTTCTTTGGGTTCCGCAGAGAAAGATGGTTATTTTTTGTTTTGTTTAGAATGTTATCAAATTTACGATATAGAGAATTTATGATTTTGATGACACCATACGACATTTTCGATAAACATATTTTAAGAATAAAATCAGTTTTATTTAAACAAAAAAAAGTGTGAAAGATATTACCTACATTTCGCAATCCTGCCATTTTCTGAACGGGGTACACTTTGAGAATCCCTCTTAATAACTTGTTGAGTTGTATCAAGGACTAGCGAAGCTTCATTTAACCTTGAAACACTTTGAAAAGTATGGATTTCAGAAATTATTTTCTTTACGAATAAAAAAATCTAATGCAAAAAATACATATGAAATAAAATAGTTCCTTCAATTTTAAAATTTATTTTTCTCGTGATGTTTCTAAGGTACTTTCATTATCGGGAGAACGATTCAAACGATATAAATAAAAGTTTTCTCACAATAATGATGATTAATAATACTTTTACGTAATTAATCCACGTGATGAGTCGGAGAAATCGACGAGTGTGCACGACACGATGTATAAATGTTGAGGAAACGAGAGAAGCATGTCTAAAAAATTTTGAAACATGTGGTAAAAATAAACTCTTAACTGCGTTTAATTCATTTTATAAAAATATCATGGTGGAATTCCGTTGAAAATGCTTTAAATTATTTAAAAAGAAAATTATTGTCTTTGATAAATGTTTTACGTAATTAACTTCTCGGGTTAAACAACTAATATTTAAATATAATAATAATAATAAAAAAAGCTTGCAAAACGAAAAAAATCTATATATTTTAAAATTGTTCATTATAAGGCGTTAACACTGAAAATCCATAACGACGATTTTTTTGTGGTAAGATTTAAACACTTTTTTTTTCCTCTTTTGACTTTATTTATTTTTAAATCAATAAATGATTTGAAAAAAGATAATAAAATAAATATATGTTGCTTTTATACTTTAATATTAATGGGTATTATTACGAAAACACAAAGAAAATATCATAACAATAGAATCGTATCTGACATTTATCAATACGAATAAATGACACCATTTACAAAGTTCAAAGCGCAATTTATTATTGAAACAATGGCTTTCAGAGGGTTCGAGGCTTGGGGATACAAAGGGATATAAATATTAAATTGTATCGCACGAATGCGAAGTAAAACCATAACAGAGCATAAATCTTAAGTTAACAGACACAAATTTCATTATTCAGTAGCTAGTTACAAGTTAACTTGTACATACTTATTTTGATGCATCGAAGATGTGATATTAACCCCTTACCGCATACTGGCTCATATATGATCCAAAATAATCTTTTGCCATAAAAAAACAACAAAATAATAAAATGTCTTGCTTCTAGCAATAATACTAAAGTTTTATCTATGATCCGCGTTACTAGTTGTCAAACTTCTTGCTAGATGTCTCTGGTTGTACTAGATGTGCGTTCGACTGTTTCCAACTGTCGGTTAATGATTTTCTATACAAACGTGATATTCAAAAGTTTTATTTTTTTGTTTGTAAAACGCTATAAATAATTATATTACACTGGTTTACTATTATTTTCATTAGGTAAGTAATAAAATGATCACTTTCATATAAAATTATGGATAATATTGTGTAAAATCTAGGGATAAAAAGGGGACGACCAAGAAATATTTTTTTGTATTTTATACAGGAAAAAAAAATTATTTGAAAAATAAAAAAATACGTGTCTTTCTTTTCATCTTTAACACATAATGTATTTTTTTACAAATTAAAAAAAAATCATGCAGTAAGGGGTTAATAATAACACATGGCGTTCATACAAGGTAGACACAGTCAGGACCAAACAAGTTATAAGGATATACTTAGGAAATTGTAAACAACTTTGGTTAATATTTTAAAAAATATTTTAAAAAACACGATATGTTTCGGAGGATACCTCCACCTTCAGGTGTAAAAATATAATAAAAACTAAACAAAGAAAGACTAATATAAAAACGCATTTATAATTCGATACAATAATTCAAATTTAAAAATTAACCTGGGCTATTTGATATAAGTACTAATAATATTTTTTTTAACAGTTAGAACTAATAAATAATATTAAATAATAATACTCGATGATAATATAAAAAATATAAAAATTGTAATTTAAAAAAAATTAAAAGATATAATTTATATATAAATTAATAAATGATTAATTTGCATTTGATTGGGAATGTGAGCTTGGGAGATTTAATGTAGACAAAGAATTTAAGGAGAAAGGAGTAAAAGGAGGAATCTGATTATTAATTATGTTTTCATCCAATTTCACCGACTTGATTTTTCAAAATTTTCAAGTTTGTTTAATTTATTGCTATTGTTAACTATGTGTAGAAATTTTGGCCTTTTTCTCCTTTCTCCTTAAATACTTGGTCTACATTTAATAATTAGTGGATTAAACAAAGTTATTTTCAATTTCCTATGGTATCAAGTATATTACAATGGAATTCCACAGTGTTAATGCTTTAGCGTTCAATAAGTTATAATGACTTCCAGATGATTTCTAATTTACAAGTATACAGACAAACAAAACAATTGGGACGAATCAAATCTGAACAAATTTGAAACCTTGAAAATTGTACACAGAGAGATCAAGATAGAGACATCAGAGAGTAGATACAAACTAACCAAAAACTGAGATATACACAGACACTGGACCAGAAACTGTAACAGATATCACTTCACGAATACACGAACTAAGACAGGACAATCAAGGATATTGTATAATGGACAAAAAATTTACAATGATCTACCAATATAAATATTAATTTGATAATGCCTTAGAAGGGCGAAACATGTCATTCCCATAAAATATAATAAAACTTCTAGAAAACTGACGTTTTCATTCGTATTAATTATTTAATATAGAGTTTTACACCATTGTTCAAGAAACAATAAATAAATTATAAAATTGTTTATCTAAAAAAAGTTTATGTATATTTGAAAAATAATATAAAACCATGTTAGATGTAAACAATATTATAACCCTTATAACCCAATTGGGATTTTTCCATTATAAAAAAGATACTGAGGATAATAGCAGGCTAGACACTAAGAGATCGCGTGAACGAACACCAGAATAAGAGAGATACGTGAGAGATCGCGTGATCGAACACCAGAATAAGAGAGATATGTGAGAGATCGCGTGATCGAACACCAGAATGAGAGAGATACGAGTATGTGAGACATCGCGTGATCGAACACCAGAATAAGAGAGATATGTGAGAGATCGCGTAATCGAACACCAGAATAAGAGAGATATGTGAGAAATCGCGTGATCGAACACCAGAATAAGAGAGATATGTGAGAGATCGCGTGATCGAACACCAGAATGAGAGAGATATGTGAGAGATCGCGTGATCGAACACCAGAATGAGAGAGATATGTGAGAGATCGCGTGATCGAACACCAGAATAAGAGAGATATGTGAGAGATCGCGTGATCGAACACCAGAATAAGAGAGATATGTGAGAGATCGCGTGATCGAACACCAAAATAAGATAGATATATGAGGCTGAGGATATTATAAGGTAGACAGCGAAGGAGGGACTAGTATAGTCATGCCTAAAAGTGGATACCACCAGACTCCCTTATATTCCACCACATCATCAATCTAACGAGTCTCGTCCTCGTGGAAGACCTCCTAAAAGATTGAAAGACAAATGGGAATCCAACTCAAAGGAAGAGCAACAGAATATATAGGTTTTAATAAAAGAACTAAAATGGCGCCATCTAAAAAAAAGTAAGATTATTCGAACTTACCTTCTCACCGGCTCCGGAGTCAACATGGCAGCGTTATTTTAATGGTTAAAACAAAACACAAACACCTATCACAATCTTTTGTTTACGGTAAACACAATTCCCGCCACAATCCGGCCAGATAAACAGTCAGAATATAGGCCACTCGGTCAGGTACTGACCATTTATTTCGTACTAATATATGGGGCACTCACTTTGACGTCCTACTAAAATATACAATAAATAAGAATTTTAAAAAATAATAATTAAATAAAATGATGTTTCTTCTATATTCGCTATAATTTGTGTTGTAATCATTATTTCTCTTTTTCTTTTTTTTATACAAAACTTACATTAAAAAATGAACTACAAGTCCTGGTGAATTGTATGTACTCGTATGAGGTATGCATGCGAAATGATCTGATGATGAATGTTAATAAGTCCAAGGTAATGATTATTGAAAAGGAAGAAACCACGACAGTCTGCAACATTAGCGTGAATGGTGAAAACTTGGAGCAAGTAGTTGAGTTTAAGTATTTAGGTAGTATGTTTACAAGAGATGGGAGAGTGGAGAGGGATATTGAAAGAAGGGTTGGGGCAGGCAACAAAGTGAATGGTGCACTTAAAGTTGTCATCGCAAACAAAAACCTATCCAAAAAAGCTAGAATGGCAGTGCACAATGGTGTTCTTCTACGTCAAGTCCAATCTTTGATTTATTCCCTTTGTTGTAAGTAATTACCTGAACCCCAACAAGAACATTAAGTAGAAATGAGATCTTAGACGAATGTGTGTGGATATTCTGTGTATGATAGAGTGTCGAATGAAAATATAAGAAGTGAAATGCAGTGCGAATGATGGTGTCATGAACAAAATAATGAAAGGATCATTAAGATGGTTTGGACATATGGAAAGAATGAATGAAGAAAGAATGGTAAAATTATATGTTAATGATGTAAATGGTACCAGAAATAGAGGAAGACCAAGGAAAACGTGGCACGATCAAATAAATCAAATATTGAATGTCGGCCATGTGAGGAGTCAGAGAAATCGACGCGGGTGCATGACACGATGTATGAATGTTGAGGAAGCGAGAGAAATATGTCAGGAAAGAAAGGTGTGGCAGTCCATTCTTTTTGCCTACCCCTTCGGGGAGACGGCGTGATGGTTAGTTAGTTAGTTAGTTAGTTACATTAAAAAAAATTAAATACATAGACACGTTTCGGACAACCAGTCCTTTTTTTTAATTTTCTCAATCGGGGATTTATAAACTGAAATGTAATGATTGCTCATCTTTTAATATAGGGAAAACATGTCGTAATTTAAAAATTAAGAATAAAGAGCACACAAGATGTCTCTCTAATAATAATTTTTCTGAATTTTACTAACCACCTCATTGAAAAAGACCATTCATTTAATAAAGATAATGGTGTTGAAATTTTGCATGTTAATAATAGAAATATAACTTTGAGCATTTACGAAATTTTAGAATTAAAAAAAGCAATTAAAAATAAAGAAAATATTATAAATATTAAAATAAATTTAACGTCAAGTCCAATCTTCGATTCTTTTGTAAGTAATTACCTGAACCCCAACGAGAACATTAAATTATTATTTTTAATTTTAAATTGAATCATAATATTTGTTATAACAAAAGCATAAACGTTACAAAATAAATATTTATAACATCTGTCAGATCATGTAAACAATTTTATAATATTTAAAATCTGTATCTATCTTTATAATATGTATCACTGAAGAAGAACTGGTTGTCCGAAACATGTCTATGTAATTTTTTTTAAATGTAAGTTTTGTATAAACAAAGTGTATATAAAAAGAAAAAGAGAAATAAAATGATGTTTTATTAACTACTTCAACTTTTGTCTTTATTTCGACAGTGACCGGTTTCGCCAGGCTCGCTCGCATCAAGACTAGTCGGTGGTTTTATTTTATCGCACCAACCAGTTTCGCTTCCGCCGGAGCTACAGGGTTATAAAAACGGAGGTTTGATTTAAACAAAAAAAAGTGTAACCTTCCAGGGACCTTCGATGATGCAGTCGTAGCTGTTGCCACTCTGCCGTGAAGGTACTGTCTTTTTTATAAGTTTTAAGTTGTAGGTAATATATCACACTATTTCGCATTTAACGCCCCTTACATAATCGTCCTGTACAAACTTCACCCTAAACACGTTTCTATTATGTGTGGAGATAGAATTAGTGTTTCCAAACAGATCCCTGGCTATCGAGGGTTAATTGAAACACCAAATTGCTAGTGAGGATACGCGGTGAGGTCCAAAAGTTTACAGCTCTATAGCGAATCGCGAATAAATAAATGGCGCACTCAAAGTCATTACTAGAAATATAAATATATCTACAGAAGCAAAGATGGCAGTACACAATGAAGTTCTAGTGCCAACCCTCATGTATGGAAGTGAAGCTTGGAGCTGGCAAAAGAAGGATGAAAGCAGGATAAACGCCGTAGAAATGAGATCACTGGAATTTGCGGGAAAACGTTGTATGATAGAATACCGAACGATGAAATAAGAGAGAAATGTAAGTCAGATGACTGCATCATGGATAAAATTAAAAAGTATCCCTGAGTTGGTTTGGACATATGGAACGAATGGATGAGAGAAGAATGGTTAAAAAGTTGTACACAAGCAGCGTGAGTGGGAAAAGAAGCCAAGGACGACCGAGGAAAACATGGCATGACCAAATTAATCAATTACTAAAAGGCGGCCACATTCGAAGTCGGAATAATCGACGTGCGTGCATGGTACGATGTATGAATGTAGAGGAATCCCGAGAGGTATGCCAGGACAGAGCATTGTGGCGATCCATCCTCTCTGCCTACCCCTCCGGGGAAACGGCGTGATGGTTAGTTAGTTAGTTAGTTAGTTCAGTTTTCGGTAAATATATGAAATCGTGCGTCGTTAAAACACAATAACAAGGATGCCGTAAAAGAAATGGTAATTATTATATTAAAATGTTTTAGCACAATTAAACCTCATAATGGATGGGAATCTCCGCAACTGAATGGTGCGAATGTTGAAATGGTCGAACAATTTAAATATTTTGGCAGCATTATCACTAAAACGCTTGACCCGGACATTAATAAAATGCAGAATTGAGGTTGCACGAGCTGCATTTAATAAAATGAGAACATTCTTTTGCAACGATAATCTTAACTTGAAACTCCGACAAAGAATGATTAAATGTTATACGAGTATATGGTCTGTTCTACTATATGGCTGCGAAACCTGGACTCTGAAAGTGAATGTAATGAACCGGATGGAAGCGTTCGAGATGTGGATATACCACAGAATGCTCTGTATACCGTGGACCGATAGTGTCGGTAATGCAGACGTACTACAGAGGGCCAGAGCCAATAGAGAGCTGTTGTCGAGTGTGAAAATTAGAAAGATATCATGTTTGGGTCATATAAAATATATTATTTTACCTGTTCTCAATAGATCCCTTAAACCTTAATTTTGTAATGATGAAATAAACTGATTTGATTTTATTTCATTTGTAATTGGGTTCAAACGACCTGTTGTATACAAAATAAAAATACATTTAAACGGTAAACTCTTAGATCTGACTACATAACAAAACCACAGTGTTTACAGCGCTAAGTTAATTGAAAGACTCTGTTTGTTTAATCGGATGTGCGGTAGATTAAAATTAAGCACAAAAAACTCAGGATCAATCTTAATTAGCAGAATATGTTAGTATAAAGTTTTATTGAATTCTATAGTACACAAGAGTATTAAGACAAGTCGTAGCAAGCTAATAAATGTGAGATGACTCTACAAAGAAATGTTATTTGAAATTTCATGGCAGAAGTTCATTGTAAATAAGGAAAATGGGTACCTCCAGTAAAAATTCCAGACACCATTTGCGGGACACAAGACAATTGAAATAATTTAATTCAACTAATTCCTTTAAATTCCACTAAATTCTTAGCAGCAAACAGATCTTTTCATGGGTGAAAGAAGCTTCTGGGCTCTAAGTTACTCAGCAGGACTACCAAACTTTTAATATACTCGTAAAATACTATCAAAAGACCGGTAGTCACCTACGGCTGTGAGACATGGTCACTAACGCAGAGAGAGGAAGGCAGGCTGGCAGTTTTTGAGAGGAAAATACTAAGATTTTTTTTTACACCCACGCTGGAGGATGGGACTTACAGAATTAAAAGAAACCTTGAACTTGAAGTACTGATTAACCAGGAAACAGAGGGTAGAACACCACAAAGTATATCCAGATGGGTGCCCCGCGAAAAGAGACCAAGAGGCAGACCGAGGAAAAGATGGGCGGATTGCGTGGAAGAAGATTAGGAGAAAATGGAAGGAACTGGAGAATGGAGAGAGATGGCCAGAGACAGAAGTCAGTAGAGGACCGTTGTGGAGGAGGCCGAGTCCCACACCGGGATGTAGCGCCGAGAAATGAATGAATGAATGAATTCCTTTAGGACTACGATGGAGTATGCTTTGCTGGAAAGTATGCCCCTAAAAATATCGTAATGCTCCATGTTGCAACAATACCAGCAACACTACTACCAAGTCCAACTCTCCAGCGTCCTCGAGTGGTCTCTTAAGCTCCGGACAATGTGACCACTGTCATAGAAGATAGAGAGAGGGCGAATGGCGAATTCTCAGAAAACCCCGACAAAAAATCTTCCGGAGAAGTCAAGGGGAAACCACTTAAGGCAAACTCCTTAGGACATCACTATGAACCGTCTGGCACAGGACAGAGGCCTACGCCAGGGTGATTGATAGCTGATGTCTGGGGGACCTGACATGGCACTCCAAGAAGAAGAATTCATTATGCTACCATTTTTGTTTTGCCTAACGAGGCAAAACAAAAAGGTAGCATTGCGTGATGGCTGTCTTGTTCCACGGCATGGAAACGTGGATCTTGACAAAACCTATTACCAAAAAGCTGGGTGCCTCTGAATTGTGAATGTCATTAAAAATAATTTATGGATAAAAATATCATGGACAGAAAGTGTCACGAACGATGAAGAATGAACTGCTACACTACTCTATCCTGACACACCTCTCTACCTTCCTTTACATTCATACATCGAGTCATATACGCACGTCGATTCTCCTGACTTCTATAATAACATGGCCGACCTTAACATTTTTCATTTATTTATTAAAACATATCAAAAGCATTACAAATATGGTTCATTTGATCTTGACATGTTTTCATCGGTCTTCATCGACTCTGTAATTTATTCACATCGTCATTGTTCTATATTTCCAAACTAACGCAGTCATCCTTTCATGATTTTGTTCATAATACTTTCATCCGCTCTGCATTCCTTATATCCGCATTTGAAATTCTGTCGTTTACTGTTTTAACACACATACGTCTTCTTCTTCTTCTTCTTCCTCAGCCTATTCCTGTCCACTGGACAAAGGCCTCCTCCATTCGCTTCCATGTCACTCTGTCTTGTGCAGACTGCATCCAGGTTATTCCGACGTGTCTGTTCAGATCACCCTTCCACCGTAGTTGCGGTCGCCCTGCACTTCTCTTTGCCGTCCACGGTCTCCAAGTTAGCAGTCTTCTTGTCCATTTTTCATCTGAGCTTCTAGCTAAGTGACCTGCCCATTGCCATTTTAGAGTCGCCACCCGGTGGATGATATCAGTGACGTTTGTTTTTTCTCTCACCGTATCGTTTCTGGCTCTGTCTCTTAGGCTTATTCATAACATGACTCTTTGAGTCACTCGTAGTTTCTCGGCACTTTGTTTGGACAATGTTACAGTTTCAAGTACACATACGTACAAGTACACATACGTCTAAGGGATCTCATCTCTACCGCATTCATTCTGCTCTCATCCTTCTTCTGCCAGTTCTTTGATCAACTTCCATACGTCAGGGTTGGTACTAAAATTCCATTGTGAACGTATGCTTGATATTAACAATAATTTAAATCTACACTAGCACAACTTAGCATACCTCCAAGACCTGAATAGTGTTATTCTAAATCAAATTATTTCATAAACAAAAACACGTACAATCGTATAAAATCGAGCGTGTTTTAAAACAATAATTAATTAAACAAAAACAAACCAACCTCTTTAATATGTCCCAGGCATGCCAGACGAGAGCTAAATTATACAATTCCACTAACACCATAGTTTTAACTGTTTCCAAACTAAACTGCCAATATCAAACATCATTTGGTTAGTTAACAATAAGGAATACAGCAGGGGCGGACCGTAAAAGTTTTTAGTTATATATTTTTAAAATATACCATTGAAATACAAATGAAGGCATTTTATCACAAAGGAGCCAAGAAAAAACAACAAAAACTAATTATTGTTTCATGTGTCATGTACCACGGGTGGCATCTTTAGGGCGACGTTAGAACTACACTACATTATTCAATAACTTTGCACCTTTGCACAGTTATTGGCCTTTATGTTTAACACCAATTGGGATCAAAAATTCATTTTTAACATTTTTGATACTTGGCACCTTTGTAATGTTCAGCCCTCGGGTGCTTGAAAAAATTTGGTTTATAATGAATATTAGACTAACTAACTAACTAACCATGACGCCGTCTCCCCGAAGGGGTAGACAGAAAGATTGGACTGCCACACTTTAACCGATGCGGCTTTCCATTCTTCTCTTTTCGCCCCCGCGAGAGACGAGGCTAACTATCTTAATATAAATAGGCAAAAACCCGGATTTCGTCAAGAAAGAGTACAAGAATATTTGGAATACAAGAGAGAGAGAGAGGATTACTTCGATTCTCTCCGAAAATAATTCGGAATGCAAACCATGCGCAAGCCCGAGAATGTTTCTAGATTATTTTGAAATTTGTTCTGATTATTGTTGTATGACAGTAGTGTATAAATAAAAAGGAGAACAATTCGGTAATAATAATTGTGAAATTTTTAACGTGTGTGAAAAAAAAGTTTGTTATGAATATCAAAATTGAATATAATTAGTCACGACAGCTGTTTCGCTAACCGATGTTAGCATCGTCAGGTCTTACAATCAACTGTCAACTGACAATCAACTTACTAATTATATTCAATTTTGATATTCATAACAAAGTTTTTTTATTTAAACATTTAATAATGTTAATAAAAAGGATTTAAATCAATGATATTATAATTTATTTTACAATCTTCAATGTGAGCAGAAAATAGCTCATTATTATGAAGAAGGAATCCGGTCATGTTCAGGCTTGAACCCAAGTTCCCTGGATCAGGAGCCAAGCGCTCTATCCCCTCGAGCACCACCTGACTTAATTATGCTACATCAGAAATTAAGATCTTCATACGAAAGAATACTATTTTTTTGATTAAAAAAATATTTCACGGACGCCAGTGTAATACAAAAGTACAGGTTAATCGGAATTATTTCCCGGCTAAATTACGCTTATCAGTTCTGGCACCATTTAAGCAAACTGAGCACTAACTGGCAAAGTGTGCGACCCAATCGTAAGCAAACAATAAAAAATAAACGGATTTAAGTACTGTGCCATGGCTTGCAGAATTTTCATCACGCTTCTATAAAACAGAAGTCGGATATTAGCAGTGGCAGGATGTCGGGCCGAAGAGTCTTGCATGTACGAGTATATTGCAAGAGCGTTTTTATATAGAAATCGAAGCCACGTGAAAGGTTTAAATAACCTTCCAAAACATTTTAATTTAAAAATTTGCCTGTTTTTCCAAAAATGTAGATTTACAAAATATAAGCCATATCATGAACTTTTTCAATAATTCTTCAGAATCAGAGGACACAAACATAATTCTTTTGGTACCGTGTCAGGTCCCCCCAACGTTGGCGATCACTGCAGCAAAGGCATCTCTATCCTGCGCCACTTGGAACAGGTTCTTAACTCTTGTTATTCCTGTCCATTCTTTGATGTTCCGCAGCCAGGACAGCTTCCTTCTACCAACTCCCCGACGTCCCTCCGCTTTACCCATTAATATCAGTCGAAGGAGGTGGTATTTTTCTCGCCTTAGCACATGACCCAAATATGAGACACACTCGACAACAGCTCTCTATTGGCTCTGGGTCTCTGTAGTACCTACGTCTGCATTACTGACCCTATCGGTCCACGGTATATGGAGCATTCTGCGGTATATCCACATCTCGAACCCTTCCAACCGGTTCATTACATTCACTTTCAGAGTCCAGGTTTCGCAGCCATATAGTAGAACATACCATATATAACATTTAATCATTTTTTGTCGGAGTTTTAAATTAAGATTATCGTTGCAAAAGAAAGTTCCCATTTTATTAAATTTTACACAAACATTAGTAGATTTTAACTAAATATATAATTTAAAAAGATTTCTTATATTTTTTTCGTTATTTACAATGAACTTCTACCGTGAAATTTCAAATAACAACATTAAAAAAATGGGGTATTCATAAATGAAAATTCAAGTAGCATTGAATACATTCTTAATTTAAATATTTCTAAAGCCTTCAAATATTCAGCAGCGATAATCCAGGTAGGGATCTGGCTTCAACGTCTTTTAAACAAAAATAACCGATTGTCCCTTTCAGGAATATTATCCCTTTGTATGTCCGTCTAACTTTCCCTATAAACATGACTGAAACATGGCAAATATACTCGTAGTCTGCCCTTGACATTTCAAAATGTCGGCCCGGCGTTCGTGCAATTAGTGAAAAATTATTTGATGTTTAATTATACGAAATGAGTTTGGAAATTCATTAAATCTCCGACAGACGATATGTAAGCAGAGTATTTTATGACATTTTAATTAATTTTTGGAAAAAATATTAATCACTTTGTTGATATTGACGTTCGTGATGAAAAAAAAAGCTATTTTCGCCTTTACTTTGTGTTGTGGATTCACATTATAATAACTTTAAAAAAAAAGTATTAAAATAATCAAATTTTAAAGGTTGGTCATGTTAGAAGCCGGAAGAATCGACGTGCGTGTATGGCTCGCTGTATGAATGTGGAGGACGCTAGAGAGGTGTGTCAGGATAGAGTAGTGTGGCGGTCCATTCTCTCTGCCTACCGCGGGAAACGGTGTCATGGTTTGTTGTTGTTGCTGTTGTCATTATTAAAGGAACAATAAATAAAAACATGCTGGAATGCCCACTTATTTGTTACATTTTAAAATGTATTTTTTTCCTAGATTAGCTTGATATCTATTTTTGTTTGTAACAAACTAATTAACTAACCATCACGCCGTCTCTCCGAAGGGGGGGCAGAAAGAATAGAGTGCCACACTTTAACCGATGCGGTACTCCATCCTTCTCTTTTCGCCTCCGCGGGAGACGCGATATACCCTATATCAAACACACTTTTTTTTCGATACAAATAAGTATCTTTAAATTTGAAGTGTAGAAAATAATATAATAGTATCCCAGTTGTATTTATATATTATGTTAGTGTCCAACGCGTAACATTGCTTTTATCTGTCTATTCGTTCACCACAGATGGAGATTACTTACTCTCGGCGATAATACTAAACTTGAATAGCCAGTTTGTGGCCATTAGAAGTCACTGTCTTCAATAATTCAAGTTCTAAGATTTTTATTATAAGCAATTTCTACTCTTTGCTATTTCGACTGGTAAATTCGCTAAATTTACTAAGCAATCTAACCGAACCCAAACATAATACAATTGCATTATCAAGTTTTTAAATGATATTCAAGAGGATAATTCGCAACTCTCTTCTACTCTTAATAATTCTAACCTCTTCTGCCAGCTAGCTTTGTCATAATAAATCAGTTGATAGATCTTTTAACGACCCCATATTTTGTAATAAATGTTTTCCTTAAACTAATTAACCATCACGGAGACTCATCTTAGGAAGGTAGAATGGACCGCCACACTCTTCTTTCCTGACATACATCTCTTGATTCTTCAACAATCATACATCCATTATAATGCATCCACTATAATGCATCCACGTCGATTTCTTTAACTCTTTACGTGGGCGACATTTAATATTTGATTGATTTGCTCATGCCACGTTTTTATCATGTTTTCCTATGATATTTATTATTGAAATAACTAACTATGGTAACTAATAATCACGTCGTTTTTCCGGAGGGGTAGGCAAAGAGGATGGACCGCCACACTGCTCTTACTTGACATATCTCCTGAGCTTCCCCTAAATTCAAATATTGTAACACCAACACTCGTCGATTTTTCCGACTTCGAATGTGGACGCCTTTTGGTAATTGATTAATTTGGTCAAAACATGTTTTCTTTGGCATGTTTTACATTCACACTGCTTGTACACTTCTTCTTCTTCTTCCTCTTAGTTTAGGTCCTATGACCTGTTTGTGACGGTGAGGTGTCCTGGGATGACGATGTCCAGCCATCTCCATCTCTTTGGCGGCCTTCCCGGTAATCTCTTTCTGCTTGGGTTTTCATCTTTAACCATTTTTGCAATTCTTATATTCTCCATGCGGTCCACGTGGTCTCTCCAAAAAGCGCCTTCTCCTTCTTCCTTATCTTACGACGTCTTCAACACCACAGATAGACCTTACCCTTTCATTTCTGATCCGATTTTTGAGGGTTTTGCCTCTGATGGAGCGTGTGGTTCGCATTTCTGCTACTCTAAGAAGGTTCTTAGTTCTATTGGAATCGGCTCTGACCTCTATTCCATACGTCATGATGGGGCGAACGCATTCCTTGTATATCTTGACTTTACTTTCGGTTAGCATGTATTTGTTCCTCCATATGGAGTCGCGCAAGCGGCCAGCCACGGCTGTCGCTTTGTTGGTTTGTGTTCGCACTTCTTCATATAGGTAGCTACCGATCTCTACGCCTAGGTAAGTGAATCGCATGACTTGCTCGATAGGTGTGTTATCTATGATCAGTTTACACTAATGTTAATAATTCTTCTTCTTCTTTTTGTCCTGTCACACCTCCGTGGTGCATAGGGCCTCAAGTAACCTTCTACACCCGATTCTATCGCATGCCTGATGCCTAACATCATCCCAAGTGAGGCCTGCTGCCTTAACCTCGTCCTGCAGGGCTCTAGTTCTGCCTCGCGCTTCCTCTTTCTCCCCATAGGGGACCAGTCTAGTGCGCCCTGAGCGATGCAGGCTGGGTTCCGTGTCAGAGTGTGACCGATCCACTGCCATTTGTGTCTAGCGACTTGTTCTCAATTGGCTTTTCGCCTGCCATGGTCCAGAGAAAGGCATTTGACACTGTTTGGGGCCAATTTTAGTAATTAAAATAAATAATTATTTTAAATAAATTCTACTTCCTATTTTTATCGGATCTTCTACAATAATAAATAATGAAATGGAAGAAAACATGAAATAAGTAGATAAATTCTTTACCTCGATATAAACTATTAGAAATATATAACCGATAGCAACAACTATTGAATAGTTAAAAATTCCAACCGAATACCAGCAAGCCTCTCCCTTTTGTGCATTGTTAAAGATTGATAAAGTTATTTAATATTTCAGGAATCCGACGCCATTTTGGAGCGTTGTAGTTACGTAGTTGGAGCGGATATCAATAGAGGGCGCCTGTTCATCACTCATCTCACAGTCATTGTTTAATTTTGACAATGATCGATGGGGAACCACATCGGAGCGCGGAATTTCAAATATTACTAACTACTTAAGCACACAATATTCTCAGTACACAATAAAGCGATAAAATTAAAAATATTTTAATAATACTAAAATACACCTGTGACATATAAGTTTATAAAATTATTATTTAGATTTTTCAATAAACTAGGACTACAATTAGGACGAAACAATTTCGAGAAAGTGGAATTCAGTTGGGTTGGGCGGCCTTTGGGAAATTACGTCATGTTTTCACTTCCAAAATACCACAATGCTTCAAGACTAAAGTCTTCAACCAGCGCGTTTTGCCAGTCATGACGTACGGAGCCGAGACGTGGACAGTGACAAAAGGTCTAGTCTACAGATTCAAGGTTGCCCAGCGCGCCATGGAAAGAGCCATGCTTGGAATAACCTTGAGGGACAGATTTAGAAACGAATTTATTCGACAACAAACCAAGGTGACTGAGGTGGCTCTACGGATAGGCGGGCTGAAGTGGCGGTGGGCTGGCCATATCTGTCGGAGAACCGACAGCCGATGGGGAAGACGGGTTCTGGAGTGGAGACCGCGCACAGGATTCCGTAGAGTTGGACGTCCCCCTGCCCGCTGGACCGACGATCTGAAGAGGATTGCTGGACATGGATGGGAGAGGCAATGGATAGGGGGCGGTGGCGGGCTTTGGGAGAGGCCTACATTCAGCAGTGGATGACAGACGGCTGATGATGATGATGAATAAACTTCTGCCGTAAACACTGTTAAATACAATAATTATGATTATTTTTTATGGATAAAAACACTATATTATCCACTTATGTGCTTATTTTTTTCGAAGTTTCGAGTATAATATACATATATACTATACATCATCGTAACGATATTTAATATATTATGGTCGATTTTATCGTGCCACGTTTTCCTCGGTTTTCACCTATTTCTTATTATTATTATTTTGTTGAATCGTTCTATACATCATGACAGCGCGAGCCAAATCGATGTAAAGGGTATTATAGCTATCATATTGATTCTCGTGACATGTGATAGGTAGCTAATCTATCGCCATTTTATTGTCACGTGAATTCTACACCAGACCAATGACAGTGTGACAATCACACTGCCATCACCGGGAATCGAACCCGGGATCTTCGGGGTGGCAGTCAAATATTTCGGGGTGGTAGTTATACAGTTTACATCGTTCAAACGTAATCTAAATTAAATGCGGCCTTTTCCTCTTTTTCTGGAATGGTGGATTCCCCAGTTTATGTAAGTCCCCCGTGGATGTGGGCGGGCCTAGGGATTGTATGAGCGAAGCTGACGAAAGGGCGCCGCTGCGTCCTCTAACAGCTTAGGGTAAGCGGTGGGTAACCTTCGATGTTTTTATTCAACTGTACGTTTGCTCATTTGTATGTGTATTAACAATCACTGTATCTTACCCTACAATTAATAAATAAATACACTTTCTTTGTAATTATTAACTTGTCATTCTTTCTTCATTCATTCTATCTATCTGTCCAAACAATCTTAATGACCCTTTCATTATTTTGTGATTAACACTTTTATTCGCAATGCATTCATATCTGATATAATATTATTGCTAATGTAATCAGAATCAATATAAACAAATAAAAACAATTGTATTTTATATTATTACATATGTTTAAACGCAATGTGAAAACAACGGGAAACTACCACATTAAAAAGCCACAAGTGGCATCCCAAGAACCAGCAATCTCTAAGATTGAAACTTATTTTATATTACACATATACATACAATAGAACATATAAATGTATATAAAATAATCCAGAATTAGTTAAATCCTAGGATTTCAATAGTCCTTTCACGTCATTGAATCACTAAAATAAAACCAAAGCTAACACGATTAAAAGGCAGAAAAGGGTGAGTTAGTTTTCCCTTTGAAAAGGATTGGAGCGAACTTCGGGCAAAAAATTACTCCTTAGAGAAATTTGCATTATTAATTTGCCGCGCGTAGTCCTGTCTGGAAGACGTTGATTTCGTGAGAAAAAATTGACTTAACTTAACCTTTAATACATTGATTTTTTTTAACTGGAATAAAATATCTAATTATATAAATAAAAAATACAATTGAAATTTAATTAGGTAGAGAAGCATTAATACGAATGAAAACCTACACAACTGCACATAGAATCGGGAATCCCGATGATAGATAAATTCATTCTGAAACTTTTCGAACGTTTTTACAAAGGAATCCTTTCACATAGTAACTTCACAATAAATGCTATCTATCTACCTATCTAACCATCACGCCGTCTCCCCGAAGGGGTAGGCAGAAAGAATGGACTGCCACACTTTTCTTTCTTGCCATTCATACATCGTGTCATGCACGCGCGTCGATTTCTCTGACTCCTCACGTGGCCGACATTCAATATTTGGTTTATTTAATCGTGCCACGTTTTCCTCGGTCTTCCTCTATTTCTGGTTCCATTTACATCATTAACATATATTTTTTTTACCATTCTTTCTTCATTCATTCATTCCATATGTCCAAACGATCTTAATGATATGTTAACGATATGTTAATATATTAATTTCAATATTAACCATAATTAAGATGGTTTACATCGTTAACAATCATTTTTTACCATTATTTCTTCATTCATTCTTTCCATGTGTCCAAACCAGCTTAATTATCCTTTTATTTTTTTGTTCATAACACCATCATTCGCACCGCATTCACTTCTTGAATTTTCATTGTACACTCTATCATACACAGAGTTTCTACACATTCGTCTAAGAAATCTCATTCCTACTGCATTTATTCTACTTTCATCCTTCTTTTGCCAGTTCCATGCTTCGCTTCCATACATAAGGGTCGCACACTGGGGCCGATCCAGGAATTGTGCGAATAAACCCCTTTTTTAAAAATAACATTAGGTCACAAATAATTCCTGGAATTGATAGTTAAATATACCTGGCATACAGCTCAGTACTCTAAAGTCATGGTGCAAGTCAACTTTTATCCCTGTTCCAGTCGAAACTTGTCCGTCATAGGCGAAGCTTTTGCCGTCTGCGATTTCAATACGAAAAGTCACCTTGTATTCATGGCGAATACTTTATAGTGCTTCCAAATTTTGTTATTATTTCAATATGGCATTATCACCCACATGTTGGTACATATTTTTTTTGAAAATATCTTTGATATATTCTGAATTGTAATATTTTAAAGGGGTATTTACATTACTGGGGAAAATATTTGCTTTTTTTAGTTTATTGATTTTATATGTAAAGTTTTAGTTGATATCAGTTCATATCATGTCTGTAGTTTTGGGCTTATTTGCTTACGTATTCATTGTTCTTAAGGAAATATAAAAAACATTTTGCGCATATTTGCGCTTTTTCACTTAAAGGTCACTTTTGTCCAGGATGTGGAAACATAATAAAAAAGAAGGCATTTATGAGTTATTTTAAATTAATTTCAATTATTATTTTTTCTTTCAGGATCAGGTACAACTAATATTTTATAAGTAGACGTACCTTATTTGATCAAATGAGACAATCTGGCTACGTTAAATTGGCTGATCAAGTATCATGTTTGAAGGAATTTGTCGAAATACGTACTAAATGTCTAAAAGACCAATTACCAATCCTTCATAAAACAATTTCATTTTTTGTGTCTGATTTTAAGAAGAAGTGGCAAAAGGCTATCAGAAAAGAGAACAGATATTTGGTTTTTAATAATGACTGCCTAAATACTTTAATAGGTTTTCATAACTTTTCTATTGTTTTAAGTAAAAAAGTGGGTCGCCCTCAAACAAATTTTGAAGAATCTTGTGATAGAGCTAAACGCCAAAAGACTAAATCTTTGAGATCAAAGCACTCTCTTAAGGAATGAACATTTGCAGTACAGGTGACTTTGCGAGCTGCTGGTCAAGTGGATGCCTCCAAAGTTTTGAAGGAAGTTACGACCACTTTATCCACAGCTGCCTCATACAAAAATGCATACAAGAAAATTAACATCTCTAAAAGGTTAGCAGTTTACAGAAAAAGAAGCTCTTTTGATGTTTATTGAAGTAAAACTCACCAAACATCAATACAATTTAATTCGAGAACATGACAAATTCCTATTTACATCTTGCAAAAAAATACAACAGGCGAAAAGCGAATGTTATCCACCAAAGGAAAGCATTGCAGTCACAGATACTTTTGCTGAGATTAAATTGCAAATTTTACTTGATCATACTGCCACTCGTCTTTTGGAAGCTCATAAAGAAATTTTAGAAGTTCAGAAATCAGAAAATATAAAAAATATAACCTTAATATGCATATGGTGCTTCGACGGATCTGCACAGTCAGAATACAAACAGAAGTTTAGTAGCGATCCAAATTCTAAGGATAATAATATTTTTATATCGTCTTAAGTACATTTAAGATTAATATCGGACAATTTAATATTACAAAATAAAATAGTTTTTGTCAAAATGAAAGACACGATACTGTAGACCCATAAACTCTTTGCGGGAAAATATGCGTGGTACCCGATGCCTCCAACTATTCACAAAGTTTTAATTCACGGCCCAGAAATAAAAAAGCATGCTTTATTACCTATAGGCCAGCTAAGTGAAGAGGCCCAAGAAGCAAGAAACAAAGAGTTCAAAAGATACAGAGAATGCTTCTCGCGAAAAATGTCACGTATAAAAACTAATGAAGATGTATTAAATTAAATTTTAATATCTTCGGACCCTCTTATTAGCAGCTTGCGAGACGTATCTGTAAAGAAAGGTGTAAATTTTGAAAAGGATACTTTAGATCTATTGGCTCCACCTAATATTATAACGTCCGACGTTTCCACGCAATCCACGATCAGTGAAAACGAAGCCGAAAATTCTTCAGATAGTGAATAAAAAATTTTAAAATCCTGATTTTCTTTTTAAAATTACTTTATAACAATTTATTTACATTGTTTTATTTATTTCAAATTTAAAAGACCACAAAAATAATTTATTCCGACAATTCTTAATTCGGCTCCAGTGTGGGTCGGTAGAAGAACACCATTGTGCAGAATAACCAAGAACAGAATAAAAAATAGATTTTAAAGATTACATTCTACTGAATATAGTCCTTCACAGCTATAGCAGTTAGTTAGAAAGTTTCAATCCTGGGATTGGTTTGCAACAATTTCTTCTATTCTTCTCTTCCATTCTTCCCTGTCTCGTGCGGCTCTTTTGAAATCTGCATATGATGAGCAGCACACGTCCACGAACAGGTCCTCCAGGTACTCTCGGCGTGGGCGTCCCCTAGAGTTTGTCCCCTCGGTCATACCCTTCATTATGGCATGCAAGAGACATTGGTATATTGCAGTATGCTTTGGTATATTGTCACGCAACAACTCTGTCTTATACGCAATAATTATTATAGAAGAAAGCGTCGTCACAGAACGGAGTTCAAATTTGAAAAGCGACAGTTTAAGAAATGTGGATGAAATTTTTTAAATTTTAATCTGCGAGAGACACAAAATCACGAGACATTATGTTTTCAATTTTCGAACATGTCGTTTCAGAATTGTAGCATACTCTAATTGAACGGCCCGTATCAATGCGGCATTTCGTCCATAACAATTTCTCGGAGTCATACTTCATTCCTACATTCTGTCCTGAATATAAGGAGAGAGAAAAGGAGAGCCATTTCCCTTCTTATTTCACAATTTTCCCAAAGGATAATAAGAACTCGTCCCATATACATCCATCTTGGAGATCACAATTACGCTAAGTACAGAGTGTTCTGTACTTGAAGAGAAACATTAAACAACATAAACAAAAAAGACAGAGATTTACAATAATTACAAAGGGCATAGTTTATACTGAATTCTTACAAAGATGTCGCAAGTAGTTGAGTTGGTGAATTTAGGTAGTATGTTTACAAGAGATGTGCGAGTGGAGAGGGATATTGAAAGAAGGGTTGGGGCAGGCAACAAAGTGAATGGTGCACTTAAAGTTGTCATCGCAAACAAAAACCTATCCAAAAAAGCTAGAATGGCGGTGCACAATGGTGTTCTTCTACCGACCCTTATGTATGGAAGCGAAGCATGGAACTGGCAAAGGAAAGATGAAAGTAGAATAAATGCAGTAGAAATGAGATCTCTTAGACGAATGTGTGGATACTCTGTGTCGAATGAAAATATAAGAAGTGAATGCGGTGCGAATGATGGTGTTATGAACAAAATAATGAAAGGATCATTAAGATGGTTTGGACATATGGAAAGAATGAATGAAGAAAGAATGGTAAAAAAATTAGATGTTAATGATGTAAATGGTACCAGAAATAGAGGAAGACCGAGGAAAACGTGGCACGATCAAATAAATCAAATATTGAATGTCGGCCATGTGAGGAGTCAGAGAAATCGACGCGCGTGCATGACACGATGTATGAACGTTGAGGAAGCGAGAGAAATATGTCAGGAAAGAAAAGTGTGGCAGTCCATTCTTTCTGCCTACCCCTTCGGGGAGACGGCGAGATGGTTAGTTAGTTAGTTATGTCGTAAGGTCGATAAGGAGTATTATATTGAACTTTTACGACGATTTATTTATTGTAGGGTAACATACAGTGATTGTCAATACAAACAAATGCAAATGAACAAACTTACAGTTAAATAAAGACATAGAAGGTTACCCGCCGCTTACCCGAAGCTGTTATAGGACGCAGCGGCGCCTTCGTCAGCTTCGCTTAAACAATCTCTAGGCCCGCCCCCCATCCACGCAGGACTTACATTAACTGGAGAATGCACCATTTCAGAAAAAAAAGCAAATAGCAAAATGGGTATCTAGGCCACATTTAATCCAGTTTAATTTCAATCCACTTCTATGCCCCAATCTAACAAAACAAAGCAAAATATAGTACATGATTTTATGGCCTATTATAAAATTTTACGACAATTGCGTGAGAATATCCGTCATCATCATCAGCCATCAGTCGTAGAGTGTTGGACATAATATAGACTTCTCTGACATCCACAATTCTATTCCTAATCACTCTAAAACATTAACCTCCAGCCACTTTTTTATTACATCGGACCATCTTGCCTGTGGTCTGCCCGGGTTTCTGAGCCCAGTTCTTGGCCGCTACTCCAGGATGCGTCTGGTCCACTGATCATCCGTTGTCTTCACTATATGGCCTACCCAATTCCACTTTAACGAAGATATTTTGCAAGCTATTATACATAGGCAGATTTGGTATTTTCTCTAATCCATTCATTTCGTTTCCTGTATCGCAGACTAATGTTCAACATCCTCCTCTCTATTGCTCGTTGGGTCACTCGGGAGTTTTTGTACTTTCTTTTGTATCTGTCATAAGAGACCACAAAAATGAATCAACATCTCATGCTTCATTGCTTCTTCATTCACTTGGGGCTAAAACCATGAGACCACAGTGCTGCAACAGTCTCCGTATTCACCTGATGTAACTCCCTATATAACTAACTAACTAACCATCACGCCGTTTCCCCGGAGGCGTAAGCAGATAGGATGGATCGCCACATTGTTCTATCCTGACATAACTCTCGCGCCTCTTCTACATTCACACATCGTGACATACACGCTCGTCGATTGTTCCTACTTCGAACATGGCCGCCTTTCATTAATTGTTTAATTTGGTCATGCCATGTCTTCCTTGGCCTTCCTCGATTTCTTTTCCCATTTACACACTACTTACATATATCTTTTTAACAATTCTTCCCTCATCTATTCGTCCCATATGTCCAAACCATCTTGTAACCCTTTCTTAATTTTATTTATCACGCATTCATCCGCCTTACATTCCTTTCTTACTTCATCATTAGATATTCTATCATACATTGTTTTTCCGCATAACTCCCTATATCTTCTGTATATTTCAGAAGATCAAAATACGAGTAACATTGAAAAGAAGACGTTGGAATTGTGCAACCAGTAGAGGCCACCCTATACATTTCGCTTTCAGTCTTATCTTGGCACATTCGTGTTCGAAGCTAGAACTCATAAACTTAATACCAAAAGTACACAAAGGTAAGAAAAACTTAAAGAGTCCGCATCAAGCTATCTGTAGCTAAGGAAAAATCCGCAATCTGAATTTAGTTAGGCCATATAACAACGGTTTCCGACGAGGTTTTCCTTTTGCTTTTAAAAAAAAACTCTAATACTTATAGTCAGAAGGTTAAAATTCAGAATTCACGAAAGCAGTTACTAGAAACATGCAACGTTTAATTTTTTTTTTAAAGCCTCAATATTACTTCTACGCGTTCGGAGACGAAACGAGTTATCTTATATATAAAAGTGAATGCCTGTGTTTTGTTCTCTATGCGTTCGCGCATCGTTTATCCGATTGAGTTAAACCTTTTTACAGTTGTTGTTGGTAATGTTGGCGTTCCAACTGACATCCTTTGGAGCCGATACATAATTTAAAAGGGGAAATTCAACGCATGCCGGGCATTAGCTAGTGTGAAATAAAATTTTGAGATGTGTCTCAGGATAGAAGAGTGTGTAGGTTCATCATATACAAATATGTATGTTTACAGCCCTGTGGTGATTAACTTATACTTCCCATAGCCATACAACTCTTTCAAAACCCTACCCTCCTCGATAATGATCAATAAATCAATCAAATCAGTTTATTTCATCAATAGACATTACAAAATTATTTTGTTAAGGCATCTATTGAGAACAGGTAAAATAATATATTGTGTAAAGTATACTACCAGAAACGCTTGAGAGATGGTTCGACATTAGGAAGACAGGGTACTCTTCAGAATTAAGAGTATTTGCCTTCTGAACGTACTTTCACTAACATGAAAGACGTCGATCTCCGAGGAGACCGCGTTCAGCAGATTAATTGCTCTTCTCACCGGTGTCACGAGAGGCAGGTTGGTTTCATTATCAAAGATTCTCTTTTGCTCGCAGCCATTTCATTATACATGTGCAGATCAACCAACACTGCATGGCTTAAATGGTATCCAATGTATGTACATTTGGTCATCAACGACTGCATGACGTAAATGGTTTTGATTTGTTCAGTTCTCATCGTATGGTTATAAATCGTTTCTTGTGGCTTCAAGTTCGAGCTGCTGCAAGTCAGTTTTGATCCCAGTAGTAAACTAAATATAAAATCAGAGAACAACCTTTGAAGAAATAAATACAATGTGGAGTGGAGAAAGAGTGGGGGTAGGAGAGAGTGGGCGCGAGGACGAATATACTGTTAAGACGATGAGTCGTGCTCATTAACTTAACTAGTACTAATGATTTTATATTCAGTTTTCTCTCTCACCCTGACGAAGCTCCGGCGGGAGTGAAACCGGTTGGTGTTACCAAATAAAATGGTGTTAATACAAATTACAAAAAGTGTATTATTATTTTATTTAAATATTAAATGCCGGCAACGTGAGGAGTCGAAGAAATCGGCGAGCGTGCAAGACCCGCTGTGAGGGATAACAATTGATATTTCATTTGCAGTATTTCTGTATTTCAATTATGCTCTTCTCGCTTCGATCGTATATTTAAAACATCAATTCCAACTGGTGTACGAGGCAAGGATGATTCGAGAACAAACTAATTACGTCATGTTTCCACAATCACGATCGGGAGTCATCGGAGAATATCGGGTGCTGTGTCAGCGTTCCCGCTCAGCCGATTGCTCTGGTACGTGGATCGTTTAATATTTAAATTTTACAGTCGCTACAGTGACTTCACCATTGCTGTACACAATGTAAAGATCAAATAACTAGATTATTTGCAATTACTTGGTTACTAGCAGAAAAAAGGATGGAACAACATGATCTTACGTACTAAAATAAATCTAAAACAATATCCATATTGACGATTATTTTTGTGAATGTATACTTATACTTGTATACGAATCCTGGATTTTCACCCATGGTGGGTGGTTAATTCAAATTTTTAATTGTATCTCAATAGAGACGAAGAAGCAAACTGGAAACTGAATATGGATGATCAAGGTGTTTACAGGACTTATGACCTATCATTGGTTGGGTTAAGCGCACGCTTTATGTAATTACAACATTCCCCATTCCACCATTGTTATTATGATCATGCATGATAAATTTTGGAAGTTGTATATATACTCCAAATCCATGCCTATCTTCACGTGTCAGTTTTAATTGGCCATCTATGTAGATTTGATTATACTAGTCAATTTTTTTAAGATTAACCTATATAATTCTATCCTTTATATATATATATATATATATATATATATATATATATATATATATATATATATATATATATATATATATATATATATATATATATATATATATATATATATATATATATATATATATATATATATATATATATATATATATATATATATATATATATATATATATATATATATATATATATATATATATATATATATATATATATATATCTTCTTCTCTGGTTTCAATCCTGGGATTGGTTTGCAGCAATTTCCTCCATTATTCTCTTCCATTTTTCCCTGTCTTGTGCGGCTCTTTTGAAATCTGCATATGATGAGCAGCGTACGTCCACCAACAGGTCCTCCAGGTACTCTCGGCGTGGGCGTCCCCTAGAGTTTGTCCCCTCGGTCATACCCTCCATTATGGCATGCAAGAGACCTTCTTGACGTATTACATGGCCGATCCATCTTGCACGCCTTTCGGACAAGGTCCTGAGCAGGTGCCTTCCTCCTTCGATTCCTTGAAGAACTTCCTCATTCGTGATGTGGTCTCTCCAGGAAATTCCAAAGAGTCTTCTATAGGACCACATCTCAAAAGCCTCTAGTCTCCGCTTATCCCTTTCGGATAGGCACCATGTCTCGCAGCCGTACATCAAGACACTCCATACATAGGTCTTGATGAGGAGTATTCTCAGTTTTAGGTCTATATTATTTGACTCTATTATTTTCGACCTTTATTAAATGCAAGCCTAGCCTGATGTATACGGCTGTCGACCTCGCTCTTAGACCGACCGTCCCATGTTATTTTGCTCCCGAGGTAGACAAACTCCTTGGTGTTCTTTAGTGGAACTCCTGACATCACTACTCTCATCTGATGATGTATATATATATATATATATATATATATATATATATATATATATATATATATATATATATATATATATATATATATATATATATATATATATATATATATATATATATATATAACTAACTAACTAACTAACCATCACGCCGTCTCCCCGGAGGGGTAGGCAGAAAGAATGGAACGCCACACTGTTCTGTCCTGACATACTTCTCTCGCTTCCTCTACATTCATACATCTTGTCATGCACGCACGTCGATTTCTCCGACTCCTCACGTGTCCGACATTCAATATTTGATTGATTTGATCGTGCCACGTTTTCCTCGGCCTTCCTCTATTTCTAGCTCCGTTCACGCCGTTTACATATACCTTCTTTACCATTCTGTCTTCACTCATTCTTTCCATGTGTCCAAACCATCTTAATGACCCTTTCCTTATTTTGTTCATAACACTTTCATTCGCACCACATTCACTTCTTATACTTGCATTTGTCACTCTATCAAATACAGATTTGCCACACATTCGTCTGAGAGATCTCATTTCTACTGCATTTATTCTACTTTCATCCTTCTACTGCTATATATATATATATATATATATATATATATATATATATATATATATATATATATATATATATATATATATATATATATATATATATATATATATATATATATATATATATATATATATATATATACATACATACATACATACATACATATATATATATAAATTATATCACACACTGTAAAATATAAAAATCCATATTTCGGGTGGTTCTCATTGTTCCTCTGAGTACAAAGTTGTATACGGAAGAAGGATGACAACCACCCGAAACATGTATGTGAAGAGTGTAATAAAGAATTATTCAAATAAGTCCACAACACAAAGTGTTAATTAATATAGAACAAAATATAATATAATATAAAAAAATCAAGAAAACATACGTTAGCCTAAATATTCAATGTTTTATATACTTTTACAGTATGAGAATATTATGTGGAGTAAGAAGAGTTAACGTGCGTTAGCATTTTAGTGCTAAAGGACCCTCATAAATCATTTTAGGATCCTACACGGTAAACGCTGCTGGAAAAGGTGTCAATTCGGATAAATGTATGAAAATGTTAATAGCGATTTATTCATTTCGCAATGAATGGGCGGTTTTCAGTGGCGTCGCATAAAAGGGGGAAATGTATACGCAGTGTTAAAGTAACATGAATACCGGAACGATATGAATATACTATGAAAACTTTATTAAAAATATATATTATAACAAGGTAATAAAGATTTTCTGCTTAATGCTTACACCCAATCTTAATGGATGGCGCTAGTGTAGATTGAACTAAAAATGTGAAGTGTTCTGCAACATTGTAGCATATACTCGTATACACCTTTCAAAAATTTGTCAGACGTTGTGGTCGTAACAAGGGCGGAATGGGGAATGTTGTTAAACATAAAGCTATCGCTTAACCCAACCAATGACAGGTCATAAGTCCTGTAAGCGCCTCGACCACCATATTCTGTTCCCAGAAAACAATTTACATCTTCGTCTCTATTGAGATACAATTAATCCTTATAAAATAACAAGGTATATTTTTTTAAATATTAATTTACGATGTTCTTCTTGTTCTTCTTCTTCAGCCTATTCCCGGCCACTTCTGGACAAAGGCCTCATCCATTCGCTTCCACGTCACTCTGTCTTGTGCAGACTGCATCCAGGTTATTCCGACATGTCTGTTCAGGTCATCCTTCAACCGTAGTTGCGATCGCCCTGCACTTCTCCTTGCCGTCCACAGTCTCCAAGTCAGCAGTCTTCTTATCCATTTAAGCTTCTAGCTACGTGACCTGCCCATTGCCATTTTAGAGTCGCTACCCGGTGGATGATGTCAGTGACCTTTGTTTTTCCACTCACCGTTTAGAGATGTTTGGTTCTGACAGTGTCTGCTCTTGCTTCGATTCCGTATGTCATTATGGGCCTGATGCATGTTTTATTAATTCTAACTTTGCTTTCCACTAGCATATGCTTATTATCCCAGACAGTGACCCTTAGACATCAGGAGATAACTGCAGCTTTATCAGTCTGTTTTTTAACTTCATTATATAGATCGCTGCAACTAGATATCTCCACACCCAGATATCTGAACTTCATGACCTGTTCTATGTCTAGACAGCCTCTCAGATGCAAATTGGTTGTAGACGATAAACCCATAGAACAGGTTCTTGCACTCATTTTGTAATAATTTTGGTTAGTTTATATCGTTCTCCCGATGATGAATGTATAAACCTTCGAAACATGTCGAGAAAATAAACTCGAAAGTGGAAAAAAACAGTGTTTTTATTCATAAAAAAAATCGTCACAAAATTCACAAAAATATTTGTAATCATTCTCGTCAATTCTTTGGCATATAAGATAGGAATAATATTCCAGGCGACTTCTAAACAATAGGCTGATAACCTTCGCATTGTGTTAATAAAGTAGTTTGCTAAAATGCTAAAAATCATTCTCCATAGATGGCGTTAGTGGGTGGAATTATATAGGTTAATCTTAAAAAAATTGACTAGTATAATCAAATCTACATAGATGGCCAATTAAAACTGACACGTGAAGATAGGCATGGATTTGGAGTATATATACAACTTCCAAAATTTATCATGCATGATCATAATAACAATGGTGGAATGGGGAATGTTGTAATTACATAAAGCGTGCGCTTAACCCAACCAATGATAGGTCATAAGTCCTGTAAACACCTTGATCATCCATATTCAGTTTCCAGTTTGCTTCTTCGTCTCTATTGAGATACAATTAAAAATTTGAATTAACCACCCACCATGGGTGAAAATCCAGGATTCGTATACAAGTATAAGTATACATTCACAAAAATAATCGTCAATATGGATATTGTTTTAGATTTATTTTAGTACGTAAGATCATGTTGTTCCATCCTTTTTTCTGCTAGTAACCAAGTAATTGCAAATAATCTAGTTATGTGATCTTTACATTGTGTACAGCAATGGTGAAGTCACTGTAGCGACTGTAAAATTTAAATATTAAACGATCCACGTACCAGAGCAATCGGTTGAGCAGGAACGCTGACACAGCGCCCGATATTCTCCGATGACTCCCGATCGTGATTGTGGAAACATGACGTAATTAGTTTGTTCTCGAATCATCCTTGCCTCGTACACCAGTTGGAATTGATGTTTTAAATATACGATCGAAGCGAGAAGAGCATAATTGAAATACAGAAATACTGCAAATGAAATATCAATTGTTATTCCTCACAGCGGGTCTTGCACGCTCGCCGATTTCTTCGACTCCTCACGTTGCCGGCATTTAATATTTAAATAAAATAATAATACACTTTTTGTAATTTGTATTAACACCACTTTATTTGGTACCACCAACCGGTTTCACTCCCGCCGGAGCTTTGTCAGGGTGAGAGAGAAAACTGAATATAAAATCATTAGTACTAGTTAAGTTAATGAGCACGACTCATCGTCTTAACAGTATATTCGTCCTCGCGCCCACTCTCTCCTACCCCCACTCTTTCTCCACTCCACATTGTATTTATTTCTTCATAGGTTGTTCTCTGATTTTATATTTAGTTTACTACTGGGATCAAAACTGACTTGCAACAGCTCGAACTTGAAGCCACAAGAAACGATTTACAACCATACGATGAGAACTGAACAAATCAAAACCATTTACGTCATGCTGTCGTTGATGACCAAATGTACATACATTGGATACCATTTAAGCCATGCAGTGTTGGTTGATCTGCACATGTATAATGAAATGGCTGCGAGCAAAAGAGAATCTTTGATAATGAAACCAACCTGCCTCTCGTGACACCGGTGAGAAGAGCAATTAATCTGCTGAACGCGGTCTCCTCGGAGATCGACGTCTTTCATGTTAGTGAAAGTACGTTCAGAAGGCAAATACTCTTAATTCTGAAGAGTACCCTGTCTTCCTAATGTTGAACCATCTCTCGAGCGTTTCTGGTAGTATACTTTACACAATATATTATTTTACCTGTTCTCAATAGATGCCTTAACAAAATAATTTTGTAATGTCTATTGATGAAATAAACTGATTTGATTGATTTATTGATCATTATCGAGGAGGGTAGGGTTTTGAAAGAGTTGTATGGCTATGGGAAGTATAAGTTAATCACCACAGGGCTGTAAACATACATATTTGTATATGATGAACCTACACACTCTTCTATCCTGAGACACATCTCAAAATTTTATTTCACACTAGCTAATGTCCGGCATGCGTTGAATTTCCCCTTTTAAATTATGTATCGGCTCCAAAGGATGTCAGTTGGAACGCCAACATTACCAACAACAACTGTACAAAGTTTCAACTCAATCGGATAAACGATGCGCGAACGCATAGAGAACAAAACACAGACATTCACTTTTATATATAAGATAACTCGTTTCGTCTCCGAACGCGTAGAAGTAATATTGAGGCTTTAAAAAAAAATTAAACGTTGCATGTGTCTAGTAACTGCTTTCGTGAATTCTGAATTTTAACCTTCTGACTTTAAGTATTAGAGTTTTTTTTTAAAAGCAAAAGGAAAACCTCGTCGGAAACCGTTGTTATATGGCCTAACTAAATTCAGATTGCGGATTTTTCCTTAGCTACAGATAGCTTGATGCGGAATTTAAGTTTTTCTTACCTTTGTGTACTTTTGGTATTAAGTTTATGAGTTCTAGCTTCGAACACGAATGTGCCAAGATAAGACTGAAAGCGAAATGTATAGGGTGGCCTCTACTGGTTGCACAATTCCAACGTCTTCTTTTCAATGTTACTCGTATTTTGATCTTCTGAAATATACAGAAGATATAGGGAGTTATGCGGAAAAACAATGTATGATAGAATATCTAATGATGAAGTAAGAAAGCAATGTAAGGCGGATGAATGCGTGATAAATAAAATTAAGAAAGGGTCACTAAGATGGTTTGGACATATGGGACGAATAGATGAGGGAAGAATTGTTAAAAAGATATATGTAAGTAGTGTGTAAATGGGAAAAGAAATCGAGGAAGGCCAAGGAAGACATGGCATGACCAAATTAAACAATTAATGAAAGGCGGCCATGTTCGAAGTAGGAACAACGAGAACCACCCGAAATATGGATTTTTATATTTTACAGTGTGTGATATAATTTATATATATATATGTATGTATGTATGTATGTATGTATGTATGTATGTATGTATGTATGTATGTATGTATGTATGTATGTATGTATGTGTGTATGTATGTATGTATGTATGTATGTATGTATGTATGTATGTATGTATGTATGTATGTATGTATGTATGTATGTATGTATGTATGTATGTATGTATGTATGTATGTATGTATGTATGTATGTATGTATGTATGTATGTATGTATGTATGTATGTATATGTATGTATGTATGTATGTATGTATGTATGTATGTATGTATGTATGTATGTATGTATGTATGTATGTATGTATGTATGTATGTATGTATGTATGTATGTATGTATGTATGTATGTATGTATGTATGTATGTATGTATGTATGTATGTATGTATGTATGTATGTATGTATGTATGTATGTATGTATGTATGTATGTATGTATGTATGTATGTATGTATGTATGTATGTATGTATGTATGTATGTATGTATGTATGTATGTATGTATAGTATGTATGTATGCATGTATGTATGTATGTACATGGCATGTGTGTGTGGCAATATGTATATATATATATATATATATATATATATATATATATATATATATACTAGGCTATATATATATATATATATATATGTATATATATATATATATATATATATATATATATACGAGTATATATATAATTCTCCTGTACGGGTGTATGTAGTTGAACTCCTCCTAAACGTCTGGACCAATTTTGATGAAATTTTTTGTGTGTGTTTGAGTAGGTCCCTGGATGGTTAAGATATACAATTGGACCAGGTTGGTGACCGTTAAAAGCCAGATAATAAAAGGCAAGCCAACGTTCGGACAGGACGACGTCTGTCGGGTCTGCTAGTATAATATAATATTTAACATAATTACATTGACATATTAAAATTCCTGGGTAAGGCGAAACATGATACTTTGATTGGGTTTGTGTCCCAATTATTCTGATGAAAGCGCCATTTACAATGAAAATTTTCAAGGCCTTAGGGCATTAAAAAAATTTTTTTACCGAATATGACGAATAATCGAGAGTTTACTGTATGTCAGATAAAATATACCGGATAATAGAGTGTTTACTATATGACAGATATAACATTCCGGATAATCGAGAGTTTACCCAGTGACAGATAAAACATTCTGTATAATCGGGAATTTACTATATGTCGCATAAAACATCCCGGATAATCGAGAGTTTACTATAAAAGGGAAAAAACATTACGGATAATCGAGAGTTTACAGTAGGGCAGAAAAAACATAACGGATAATCGAGAGTTTACTAAGTATTTGACAATATCTGCAAAAATATATAGAAGTTTTTTTTAACGAATAACTTCATACACCAAACGTCGGATTTTGGGCAATTCGCGCCGATCGTCAAATTCAAATATTGGTTCCCTAATAATTAGGTTATTCATTGAATAATTTATGAATATTTTGCTCTGCAGATGTGTGTCACCCTGGTATTCGGATCACAGGATTGTCCCACATAGAGGTTATGCGCCCGAACTCCTCACATTACACGTGTGTTCAGATGCAAAACCGCATTGCTGCGCTATGATCGAAGTTTTAGTACCTACCCGAGCACAAATAATAAACTTAGTACGACATTTTCTTAGAGTGATGCGCAGAGAGGATTTTCTATTGCATATTGATATATTTCTATGAAAGTCCCGGGTTAGATTCCCGGTCTGTCTTTGGTCTGGTGTAGAATTCACGTGACAATAAAATGGCGATAGCTTAGCTACCTATCACATGTCATGAGAATCAATAGCTAAAATGTTGTATATAATAATTGGGTTCAAATAACCTGCTGAATACAGATGTGGAAAGCAACGGATACATTAAAGGTCATTAACCACCCTACGTATTTGAACGTACGTGATACGTTCACTGTGACTGTACCATTCTGCGCTATCCCGTATCACGTGCGCGCTTGATAAAAAGTAATGTACCTAAAAAGTACAAACTGTTAGGGATACGTGCGTGTGCTAACAACACTCGAGTACAAGTCTTCATAAATATGATAGTTTTACAAGGGGCAGGCGAAGTGTGAGGCCGAGTATTAGACGTTTCGTAATTGAAAAAAATAAAATTAAAATATAATTAAATTTCATTAATAAAAAACCTGTTTTTTTGCACGTTTCTCGGAAAATTACCCAAAGGTAGGGCGGTTAAAGGCATCGCAAGAACCAGAAACAATGTAACACTTTGATGCAAACCAATCCTTTAGATTTAAACTAACGTAGAAGAAGATACTTCCATAGTAGTAGTCATTCATATGCGTCATGAATAATTAACATATTGTGCGCGGGAAACGTAAAAATACGAGATTCTTGAATTTTAAACAGATTTTTTTTTACCTTATAATATGTTAACTGGCATTGGAAGATTTTAAGGAAAGTTTTTGGACACACGCTAGACTCTAGGTTCTCAAAGTGGGTGACAATGCCCCCTTGTGGGCGTTTGAGACTTTCAGGGGGGGCAGTAGAAGACCCAGAAAAAATAGAGAGCGTGGGCAGATAAAAAAATATAGTCTAAAAAGAAAAAGAAAACACGCTTATCACGTAGGTACTAATAAACCAAATTAAACTTAAATATTGGTATATTTTGTTATTGTATGTATTGTAATCATTTTCCCATATTTCGAAATACTTTTATGGGAGGGGGGCGTTCAACGATTATTTTTCTTATAAAGGGGGCCCAGAAAAGATTGGAAACCTATGCGCTAGAGGATCAGGCATACGGTTTCAAAATAAATCTTGAACTAGAATGTACTGTAACAATGGAACAAATATATAGAGTAAATTTTCTAGCACAGAAGCACTCGCATTTAATATGTTAACTAACTAACCATCACGCCGTCTCTCCGAAGGGATAGGCAAAAATAATGGACCGCCACAATGTTATTTCCGGACATACTTCACTCGATTCATCAACATGCATACTATATACCATGTCATGCACGCACGTCAATTTCTCCGACTCTTCACGTGGCCGACTAATAAATCAAATAAATAAATAATAATAATAATTAACTGAATAATTCATAGAGCGCCATTTTTATGAATTACTCATCTCTAGGGCATCGTAGAAAATGTTCCGTTTTATGAACTAGTTAAAAATAATCATATTTAATATGAGGGCTGCACCAGACCCAGTCGATCAACCCTTAGGAAAGGATAATTTGAAAACGTGCGTTTTGAGTCTCGATCTAAACTCTGACTGATTCTCAATGCACATAAGGTTTGCTGGAAGATTGTTCCAGGCTGAAGGGCCGACTACCGCGACGGCTCGGTCGCTAAAGTTTTTGTGAGGACAGTATTTTGGCACAGTCAATCTACCGATCGCAGAAGACTTATCTGATCGCAATGTAAACTGTCTGGCATTCAGGTTCTCGTTGATGCAGAGATATACAAGCTGGTGCCATTCTATGCAAAGCTTTAAGAAAGAAACATACTATTAACACGCCACGCCACCCGATGTCACGTGATGCGTGTTGAGTAGAATCAAATTGTATTGTTTTCTATGGACAGAATCACACTATGAACACCCGACGCGACGCCATGCGCGCACACGCCACCCGATCCAGACGAGCTAGATCGACGTGTTGCCGGTGGTGGGAGTAAACACGCCACGTCGCGTGTTAATAGTATGTTTTTGCCTTTAAAACTGTCCAACAGAATATTAATAACTGTTAATTCGAAATTCGAAAAAAATTACGTTTTGAACAACCACAAGCAGGCGTCCGAAAACCTCTAAGTAGGAAATTGCTTTTAGGATCTTGGTTGTAACAAAATAAATGGTTCGTTATATGACGTTTCGCTTTACACCAACTACGTTCTTTATTTCTACCGTAAAACTGGCTCTATGGGGCTTTTTATTAGTTTTCTAGTATGCGCTCGTAAGATTGCAAATGATTTTAGTTAACGTTACCTCTGAATATTAAGACATTATATTGGGTTATACAACATTTTTGATTGTATACAAATACTTGTAGACGAATACTGGATTTTATTTACCCAATGCGGGTTATCAATTCAAGGATTAATTTTATCTCAATAGAGACGAAGATGCAAACTGGAAACTGAATATGGTGATCGAGGTGTTTACAGGACTTATGACCTGTCATTGGTTGGGTTAAGCGCACGCTTTATGTAATTACAACATTCCCCATTCCACCTTTCTTATGACCACCATGTCTGACAAATTTTTGGAAGTTGTATATATGTTAATATCCAACACCACAATTCACATGGCAGTTTCAATTTACCGACCAGCGCCATCTATGAAGATTAGGTTTATCATATTCAGTTTCCAGTTCGCATCTTCGTCTCTATTGAGATAAAATTAATCATTATATTGGGTGTTTCGGAAAGTTCAGTCTGTTTTTTTTATTTATGAAAATCGCATTTATTTGAAAGGTAAAATAAATAAAAATACATCCATTAAAATACTATCCATCGTTAGCCACTATTTTCCCCATCTTTCTGGCAATTGATGAATCCAACGTCGAAAAAACACCTCGTCTTTTGAGGCAATCAGGCATAACCGACATCTACATAGAAATTTGAAAAAATCTACTTTTATTTTTTTGCATATTTTTAAAGTTTAGAACCTTAGAAGAGAATTTTCTGAAATTCTGAATATTTTCGAAGTTACAGCTATTTTTGTGACGCACTGACTAAATCGGTCCGGCAGGGACGAATGAACACGCCCACATTATGGAAACTCTTTTGTACTCAATAAATCATTAGAAATCGACTTCATGGAAGGTCAAAAATTGTGTGAGGCTGGGATAGCTGATTGAGAAAATGTAAGTAAAACAAACAAACAAAACAAACAAACACACCATCACGCCGTTTCATCGCAGGGGTAGGCAGAGAGAATGGACCGCCACACAACTCTATCCTGGCAAACCTCTCTAGATTCTTCCACATTTCATACAACGAGTCGATTCCTCCGACTTCTAACATGACCAACCTTTAAAATTTGATTAATTTGGTCATGCCATGTTTTCCTCGGTCTGCCTCGACTTTGTAGCCCATTTACATCATTAACGTATACTTTCTTAACCATTCTTTCTCCATCCATGCGTTCCATATGTCCGAACCAACGCAGCGATCCTTTCATAATTTTGTTCATAATACCTTCTTCTGCTATACATTCCTTTCTTATATCAGCATTTGATATTCTGTCGTATATCGTTCTACCACACATACGTCTTAGGGACCTCATCTCTACGGCATTTATTCTGCTCTCATCCTGCTTCTGCCAGTTCCATGCTTCGCTTCCATACATTAGGGTTGGGACCAGAACTCCATTGTGAGCGGCCGTTTACGCTTTCATTGATAAATTCTTGTTTCCAATAACTATTTTTAAAGCTCCATTCACTTTGTTACCCGCACCAACCCTTCTTTCGACGTCACTATCCGTTCGGCCATCTGCTGTGAACATGCTACCTAAATACACAAATTCCCTCACCTGTTCCAAGTTCTCTTCGTTCACACTTAAATTACAAACTGTCATTTGCTCTTCCCTTTCGAAAACCATCACCTTTGACTTTCCGACATTCATCATTAAATCATTTGACTTGCATACCTCATAAATTCTCGACACCAAGACTTGTAATTCGTCCGCACTATCCGCAACGAGGACGGCATCGACCGCGTAAAGCAGACAATTTACAGACAGATCACTCATCTTAGCTCCAGCATTTATACCTTTAAGTTATTTCATACACTTGTCCATATACAGAGTGAACAACCATGGAGACATCACGCAGCCCTGCTTAACACCCTTCGTGATATCAAACCAAGGCGTGATGTCTCCATTTACCCTAACACTGGCAGTGCTCCCTTCGTAGAGAGAAGCAACCGCCCGTATCAGTTTTGTAAGTAAAATATACCATCAAACGACTTAGATCGCGCGAAACGTGTTTTTTTTTCAAAACTGACCTATTTTCGATACGGTTGACATGATATCTCAAGTTCTAATATACCGATTCACTTGAAAATTTGCACAGAGCTTCATTATATTGAGTATCGCAGGACATAATTTTTTTTTTCTAAATTTTGTTTTGAAAGTTGACAAAATAGGGCAAAAGTGAAATATTTTTTTTCAAATTGCCGCCATTTTGGAATTTTGTTTTTCAAAATTTACCTGTGTCGTGCGATAGTTACATCATTCTTCTACAAGAATTTTTAAGTTTTTTTCCATCCTCCCTGCCAACCCCTCCCGGGAAACGACGCGCTGATTAGTTAGTTAGTTACTTAAACGTATAAGAATGATATTATATTATAATTAAATTGTTTATTATAAACTCATGTTTTGAAATAGAATATATCCATTGTATTTTACATTAATGAAATAAACACACCCATACAAATTATTCAAAATGTAAATTACAACATACGAAAGCGAATACACTCAAAATTATTCTTGTATTCTTGTTAGATGCGTAATATTCAAATTATCAAATAGAATTATTAATATTCCATATTCAAAATCAGAATTAATTCAAACGTTGGGGTGGTGTTATTAATACTTCGTTTGAATAAGGAATCTTAATATAATACATAATACTACATACTAGCGAGCCTGACAGACGTTGGCTTGCCTGCTATAAGCCGGTTCAGCAAACGTTTTTTCGAAATTCGTATTTTTGATAAACTATATACTCAAAATTCATGAAAATTTGATATATGCCATATATAGAACGACTTCCCAGAAGGTTTTAACAGTCAACTTCCAGACCCAATTGTAAATCTAAACCATCCAGGGACCCACTCAAACACATACACAACATTTTGTCAAAATGGGACCAGCCGTTTAAGAGGAGTTCAACTACATACGCTCGTACAGAAGAATACCGAGTACAGAAAAACAGAAAAAAAACTCACTCCCTAGATACAGTTTTGTCCGCAGAAACTCACTCCCGAACAGTTATGTTATTTTTTTACTGGATTTAAAATGCATTAACTTTAACTTACTAACTAACCATGACGCCGTCTCTCCGAAGCGATAGGCAGAAATAATGGACCGCCAGTATTCTTTCCTAACATACTTCTCTCGCTTCCTTAACATTCATACATCATGTCACGCATACACGTCGATTTTCCGTGGCAGACATTTGTCAGGATAGAACAGTATGTTTCCCTCTCTGCCTACCCTTCTAAAAAGTGGCCCGAAGGTTTGTTAATTGGTACAATATTGAAAAAAAAATCAATTAGGAAGGTTGAACATTTTTACTATTAATTTCATAGATTATATTAAATAAAATAATTAAAATCAAATTATTCAAGTAGGATAAGGAGTCAAAACAAACCCCCACCGCAAAAACACAAACTAACTAACTAATCATCATGCCGCCTCCCCGAAGAGGTAGGCAGAAAGAATGGACTGCCACACTTTTCTTTCCTGACATATTTCTCTCGCTTCCTTAACATTCATACATCGTGTCATGCACACGCGTCGATTTCTCTGACTCCTCACATGGCCGACATTCAATATTTGATTTATTTGATCGTGCCAAGTTTTCCTCGGTCTTCCTCTATTTCTGGTTCCATTTACATCGTTAACATAATTTTTTTTTTACCATTCTTTCTTCATTCATTCTTTCCATATGTCCAAACCATCTTAATGATCCTTTCATTATTTTGTTCATAACACCATCGCATTCGCACCGCATTTACTTCTTATATTTTCATTCAACACTCTATCATACACAGATTATCCACACATTCGTCTAAGAGATCTCATTTCTACTGCATTTATTCTACTTTCATCATTATTTTGCCAGTTCCATGCTTCGCTTCCATACATAAGGGTCAGTAGAAGAACACCATAACAAAAAAACAAAAAAAAAACAATAACAAAAAACAAAATAAATATTTTAATTCTATAACGTCAAAATATCGTGAAAGGAAAATTACATTTAGATTCACCATTGTCTTTTTTAATGCACTCACGTAGAGATAATACGCACAATATATATATATTTTTTTGTTAATGTTACTTCAGATGAAATCTGGACTCCCGATCAGAC